>OX380346.1:0-585145 GCA_947425015.1 Pterostichus niger | reverse complement strand
CTCCGAAGTTAAAGGTTGTAGAGAAAAAAGTTTCAACCAAAAGCTGTAGAGAATTAAATAATATTTATCTTTTATTTGAAAGATTTTATCAAATACTTTCTAGATTTTGAAAGAAACTTAAAAAACTATCACTTTTATTTTGCAATTGTGTTACAATTTTGTATGCGATATTAAGTCTTAAATTATATTTACTTAAGGTTCATATTAGTTTGACATCCATCCTATAAGAATTTTTAAAACATTAATTAGTAATTTACCCAAAAACTAAGGCCCAAATAATTTTTTAACTAGAATTTTCTAAATCATCGATATCGAATTAGGGAGATAACGTTGTTATCTCAATTTTTATTATTTTTTACAAATAATAAAGCTTCGATTTCGCTGAAATTTTTTATTAAGCTTCTAGGACCTCAGGCTAAACGTATATTTAATGAAAATCCCCAAAATTTTCATTAGTATGAATGATAATGAACTCTAAGGGTGGTTTTTTATATCTCCGAAATTAAGGGTTGTAGGGAAAAAAGTTTCAACCAAAAGCTGTAGAGAATAAAAAAAGAAATAACTTTTATTTGAAAGAATTTTTCAATTAATGTCTAGTTTCGATGGAAATTGCTAATATTTCACCGTAATTGTTAGTTCAAATTTTCGACACATAAAGTGGTGACGCCACTGAAATCACACAACAAAATTCGAAACTTTATTAATAATAAAAAAATTAAAAAATTGAGCTAACAACGTTATCTCCCTAAATAGATATCGTCGATTTCGAAAATTCTACTGAAAAAATTAATTAAGCCATAGTTTTTGCGTAAATTTCTAATTAATATTTTATTAATCACAGTAGGAAGTATGTCAAACTAAAGTGAACCCTAAATACATGTAACATTAGATAAAAAATCGAATACAATACAAGAACAGAACTTCATAATAAAGCAATAGTTTTTTAATTTTTTTTCAAAACTATGAGGTTTTTTAATGAAATGTTTCAAATAAAAGTAGCTTATAATTTTATTCTCTACAGCTTTTAGTTGAAACATTTTTCTCTACAACCCTTAACTTCGGAGATACAGAAAACTACCCTTAAAGTGAAATATCTACCCTACTAATGAATATTTTGGCCTTGTTCCCGGTTCCGCATCGAATATAAAACCCTAGAACATGCATGCAAAATTTCAGCGCGATCGGAGATACTTTAATTTATTGATAAAACAGATGGCATCGATTTGCAACCCCTAATTTGTACCGATATGTACTATTTCGCTGAAATTTTGCATGCATGTTCTACGGCCTCATATTCGATGCGAAATCCGCGGACGACCCCAAATTTTGCATTAGTAGGGTAGATATTTCACTTTAAAGGTGGTTTCTCGTATCTCCGAAGTTAAGGGTTGTAGAGAAAAAAGATTCAACCAAAAGCTGTAGAGAATAAAATTATAAGCTACTTTTATTTGAAACATTTCATTAAAAAACCTCATAGTTTTGAAAAAAAATTAAAAAACTATTGCTTTATTATGAAGTTCTGTTCTTGTATTGTATTCGATTTTTTATCTAATGTTACATGTATTTAGGGTTCACTTTAGTTTGACATACTTCCTACTGTGATTAATAAAATATTAATTAGAAATTTACGCAAAAACTATGGCTTAATTAATTTTTTCAGTAGAATTTTCGAAATCGACGATATCTATTTTGGGGAGATAACGTTGTTAGCTCAATTTTTTAATTTTTTTATTATTAATAAAGTTTCGAATTTTGTTGTGTGATTTCAGTGGCGTCACCACTTTATGTGTCGAAAATTTGAACTAACAATACGGTGAAATATTAGCAATTTCCATCGAAACTAGACATTAATTGAAAAATTCTTTCAAATAAAAGTTATTTCTTTTTTTATTCTCTACAGCTTTTGGTTGAAACTTTTTTCCCTACAACCCTTAATTTCGGAGATATAAAAAACCACCCTTAGAGTTCATTATCTTTCATACTAATGAAAATTTTGGGGATTTTCATTAAATATACGTTTAGCCTGAGGTCCTAGAAGCTTAATAAAAAATTTCAGCGAAATCGAAGCTTTATTATTTGTAAAAAATAATAAAAATTGAGATAACAACGTTATCTCCCTAATTCGATATCGATGATTTAGAAAATTCTAGTTAAAAAATTATTTGGGCCTTAGTTTTTGGGTAAATTACTAATTAATGTTTTAAAAATTCTTATAGGATGGATGTCAAACTAATATGAACCTTAAGTAAATATAATTTAAGACTTAATATCGCATACAAAATTGTAAAACAACTGCAAAATAAACATGATAGTTTTTTAAGTTTCTTTCAAAATCTAGAAAGTATTTGATAAAATCTTTCAAATAAAAGATAAATATTATTTAATTCTCTACAGCTTTTGGTTGAAACTTTTTTCTCTACAACCCTTAACTTCGGAGATACGAGAAACCACCCTTAAAGTGATATATCTACCCTACTAATGCAAAATTTGGGGTCGTCCGCGGATTTCGCATCGAATATGAGGCCGTAGAACATGCATGCAAAATTTCAGCGAAATAGCATATATCGGTACTAATTAGGCGTTTCAAATCCATGGACTAACCCCTTGCCATCTAAAACCCCTAATTTGTACCGATATGTACTATTTCGCTGAAATTTTGTATGCATGTTCTACGGCCTCATATTCGATGCGAAATCCGCGGACGACCCCAAATTTTGCATTAGTAGGGTAGATATTTCACTTTAAGGGTGGTTTCTCGTATCTCCGAAGTTAAAGGTTGTAGAGAAAAAAGTTTCAACCAAAAGCTGTAGAGAATTAAATAATATTTATCTTTTATTTGAAAGATTTTATCAAATACTTTCTAGATTTTGAAAGAAACTTAAAAAACTATCACTTTTATTTTGCAATTGTGTTACAATTTTGTATGCGATATTAAGTCTTAAATTATATTTACTTAAGGTTCATATTAGTTTGACATCCATCCTATAAGAATTTTTAAAACATTAATTAGTAATTTACCCAAAAACTAAGGCCCAAATAATTTTTTAACTAGAATTTTCTAAATCATCGATATCGAATTAGGGAGATAACGTTGTTATCTCAATTTTTATTATTTTTTACAAATAATAAAGCTTCGATTTCGCTGAAATTTTTTATTAAGCTTCTAGGACCTCAGGCTAAACGTATATTTAATGAAAATCCCCAAAATTTTCATTAGTATGAAAGATAATGAACTCTAAGGGTGGTTTTTTATATCTCCGAAATTAAGGGTTGTAGGGAAAAAAGTTTCAACCAAAAGCTGTAGAGAATAAAAAAAGAAATAACTTTTATTTGAAAGAATTTTTCAATTAATGTCTAGTTTCGATGGAAATTGCTAATATTTCACCGTATTGTTAGTTCAAATTTTCGACACATAAAGTGGTGACGCCACTGAAATCACACAACAAAATTCGAAACTTTATTAATAATAAAAAAATTAAAAAATTGAGCTAACAACGTTATCTCCCCAAAATAGATATCGTCGATTTCGAAAATTCTACTGAAAAAATTAATTAAGCCATAGTTTTTGCGTAAATTTCTAATTAATATTTTATTAATCACAGTAGGAAGTATGTCAAACTAAAGTGAACCCTAAATACATGTAACATTAGATAAAAAATCGAATACAATACAAGAACAGAACTTCATAATAAAGCAATAGTTTTTTAATTTTTTTTCAAAACTATGAGGTTTTTTAATGAAATGTTTCAAATAAAAGTAGCTTATAATTTTATTCTCTACAGCTTTTAGTTGAAACATTTTTCTCTACAACCCTTAACTTCGGAGATACAGAAAACTACCCTTAAAGTGAAATATCTACCCTACTAATGAATATTTTGGCCTTGTTCCCGGTTCCGCATCGAATATAAAACCCTAGAACATGCATGCAAAATTTCAGCGCGATCGGAGATACTTTAATTTATTGATAAAACAGATGGCATCGATTTGCAACCCCTAATTTGTACCGATATGTACTATTTCGCTATAATTTTGCATGCATGTTCTACGGCCTCATATTCGATGCGAAATCCGCGGACGACCCCAAATTTTGCATTAGTAGGGTAGATATTTCACTTTAAAGGTGGTTTCTCGTATCTCCGAAGTTAAGGGTTGTAGAGAAAAAAGATTCAACCAAAAGCTGTAGAGAATAAAATTATAAGCTACTTTTATTTGAAACATTTCATTAAAAAACCTCATAGTTTTGAAAAAAAATTAAAAAACTATTGCTTTATTATGAAGTTCTGTTCTTGTATTGTATTCGATTTTTTATCTAATGTTACATGTATTTAGGGTTCACTTTAGTTTGACATACTTCCTACTGTGATTAATAAAATATTAATTAGAAATTTACGCAAAAACTATGGCTTAATTAATTTTTTCAGTAGAATTTTCGAAATCGACGATATCTATTTTGGGGAGATAACGTTGTTAGCTCAATTTTTTAATTTTTTTATTATTAATAAAGTTTCGAATTTTGTTGTGTGATTTCAGTGGCGTCACCACTTTATGTGTCGAAAATTTGAACTAACAATACGGTGAAATATTAGCAATTTCCATCGAAACTAGACATTAATTGAAAAATTCTTTCAAATAAAAGTTATTTCTTTTTTTATTCTCTACAGCTTTTGGTTGAAACTTTTTTCCCTACAACCCTTAATTTCGGAGATATAAAAAACCACCCTTAGAGTTCATTATCTTTCATACTAATGAAAATTTTGGGGATTTTCATTAAATATACGTTTAGCCTGAGGTCCTAGAAGCTTAATAAAAAATTTCAGCGAAATCGAAGCTTTATTATTTGTAAAAAATAATAAAAATTGAGATAACAACGTTATCTCCCTAATTCGATATCGATGATTTAGAAAATTCTAGTTAAAAAATTATTTGGGCCTTAGTTTTTGGGTAAATTACTAATTAATGTTTTAAAAATTCTTATAGGATGGATGTCAAACTAATATGAACCTTAAGTAAATATAATTTAAGACTTAATATCGCATACAAAATTGTAAAACAACTGCAAAATAAACATGATAGTTTTTTAAGTTTCTTTCAAAATCTAGAAAGTATTTGATAAAATCTTTCAAATAAAAGATAAATATTATTTAATTCTCTACAGCTTTTGGTTGAAACTTTTTTCTCTACAACCCTTAACTTCGGAGATACGAGAAACCACCCTTAAAGTGATATATCTACCCTACTAATGCAAAATTTGGGGTCGTCCGCGGATTTCGCATCGAATATGAGGCCGTAGAACATGCATGCAAAATTTCAGCGAAATAGCATATATCGGTACTAATTAGGCGTTTCAAATCCATGGACTAACCCCTTGCCATCTAAAACCCCTAATTTGTACCGATATGTACTATTTCGCTGAAATTTTGTATGCATGTTCTACGGCCTCATATTCGATGCGAAATCCGCGGACGACCCCAAATTTTGCATTAGTAGGGTAGATATTTCACTTTAAGGGTGGTTTCTCGTATCTCCGAAGTTAAAGGTTGTAGAGAAAAAAGTTTCAACCAAAAGCTGTAGAGAATTAAATAATATTTATCTTTTATTTGAAAGATTTTATCAAATACTTTCTAGATTTTGAAAGAAACTTAAAAAACTATCACTTTTATTTTGCAATTGTGTTACAATTTTGTATGCGATATTAAGTCTTAAATTATATTTACTTAAGGTTCATATTAGTTTGACATCCATCCTATAAGAATTTTTAAAACATTAATTAGTAATTTACCCAAAAACTAAGGCCCAAATAATTTTTTAACTAGAATTTTCTAAATCATCGATATCGAATTAGGGAGATAACGTTGTTATCTCAATTTTTATTATTTTTTACAAATAATAAAGCTTCGATTTCGCTGAAATTTTTTATTAAGCTTCTAGGACCTCAGGCTAAACGTATATTTAATGAAAATCCCCAAAATTTTCATTAGTATGAATGATAATGAACTCTAAGGGTGGTTTTTTATATCTCCGAAATTAAGGGTTGTAGGGAAAAAAGTTTCAACCAAAAGCTGTAGAGAATAAAAAAAGAAATAACTTTTATTTGAAAGAATTTTTCAATTAATGTCTAGTTTCGATGGAAATTGCTAATATTTCACCGTAATTGTTAGTTCAAATTTTCGACACATAAAGTGGTGACGCCACTGAAATCACACAACAAAATTCGAAACTTTATTAATAATAAAAAAATTAAAAAATTGAGCTAACAACGTTATCTCCCTAAATAGATATCGTCGATTTCGAAAATTCTACTGAAAAAATTAATTAAGCCATAGTTTTTGCGTAAATTTCTAATTAATATTTTATTAATCACAGTAGGAAGTATGTCAAACTAAAGTGAACCCTAAATACATGTAACATTAGATAAAAAATCGAATACAATACAAGAACAGAACTTCATAATAAAGCAATAGTTTTTTAATTTTTTTTCAAAACTATGAGGTTTTTTAATGAAATGTTTCAAATAAAAGTAGCTTATAATTTTATTCTCTACAGCTTTTAGTTGAAACATTTTTCTCTACAACCCTTAACTTCGGAGATACAGAAAACTACCCTTAAAGTGAAATATCTACCCTACTAATGAATATTTTGGCCTTGTTCCCGGTTCCGCATCGAATATAAAACCCTAGAACATGCATGCAAAATTTCAGCGCGATCGGAGATACTTTAATTTATTGATAAAACAGATGGCATCGATTTGCAACCCCTAATTTGTACCGATATGTACTATTTCGCTGAAATTTTGCATGCATGTTCTACGGCCTCATATTCGATGCGAAATCCGCGGACGACCCCAAATTTTGCATTAGTAGGGTAGATATTTCACTTTAAAGGTGGTTTCTCGTATCTCCGAAGTTAAGGGTTGTAGAGAAAAAAGATTCAACCAAAAGCTGTAGAGAATAAAATTATAAGCTACTTTTATTTGAAACATTTCATTAAAAAACCTCATAGTTTTGAAAAAAAATTAAAAAACTATTGCTTTATTATGAAGTTCTGTTCTTGTATTGTATTCGATTTTTTATCTAATGTTACATGTATTTAGGGTTCACTTTAGTTTGACATACTTCCTACTGTGATTAATAAAATATTAATTAGAAATTTACGCAAAAACTATGGCTTAATTAATTTTTTCAGTAGAATTTTCGAAATCGACGATATCTATTTTGGGGAGATAACGTTGTTAGCTCAATTTTTTAATTTTTTTATTATTAATAAAGTTTCGAATTTTGTTGTGTGATTTCAGTGGCGTCACCACTTTATGTGTCGAAAATTTGAACTAACAATACGGTGAAATATTAGCAATTTCCATCGAAACTAGACATTAATTGAAAAATTCTTTCAAATAAAAGTTATTTCTTTTTTTATTCTCTACAGCTTTTGGTTGAAACTTTTTTCCCTACAACCCTTAATTTCGGAGATATAAAAAACCACCCTTAGAGTTCATTATCTTTCATACTAATGAAAATTTTGGGGATTTTCATTAAATATACGTTTAGCCTGAGGTCCTAGAAGCTTAATAAAAAATTTCAGCGAAATCGAAGCTTTATTATTTGTAAAAAATAATAAAAATTGAGATAACAACGTTATCTCCCTAATTCGATATCGATGATTTAGAAAATTCTAGTTAAAAAATTATTTGGGCCTTAGTTTTTGGGTAAATTACTAATTAATGTTTTAAAAATTCTTATAGGATGGATGTCAAACTAATATGAACCTTAAGTAAATATAATTTAAGACTTAATATCGCATACAAAATTGTAAAACAACTGCAAAATAAACATGATAGTTTTTTAAGTTTCTTTCAAAATCTAGAAAGTATTTGATAAAATCTTTCAAATAAAAGATAAATATTATTTAATTCTCTACAGCTTTTGGTTGAAACTTTTTTCTCTACAACCCTTAACTTCGGAGATACGAGAAACCACCCTTAAAGTGATATATCTACCCTACTAATGCAAAATTTGGGGTCGTCCGCGGATTTCGCATCGAATATGAGGCCGTAGAACATGCATGCAAAATTTCAGCGAAATAGCATATATCGGTACTAATTAGGCGTTTCAAATCCATGGACTAACCCCTTGCCATCTAAAACCCCTAATTTGTACCGATATGTACTATTTCGCTGAAATTTTGTATGCATGTTCTACGGCCTCATATTCGATGCGAAATCCGCGGACGACCCCAAATTTTGCATTAGTAGGGTAGATATTTCACTTTAAGGGTGGTTTCTCGTATCTCCGAAGTTAAAGGTTGTAGAGAAAAAAGTTTCAACCAAAAGCTGTAGAGAATTAAATAATATTTATCTTTTATTTGAAAGATTTTATCAAATACTTTCTAGATTTTGAAAGAAACTTAAAAAACTATCACTTTTATTTTGCAATTGTGTTACAATTTTGTATGCGATATTAAGTCTTAAATTATATTTACTTAATGTTCATATTAGTTTGACATCCATCCTATAAGAATTTTTAAAACATTAATTAGTAATTTACCCAAAAACTAAGGCCCAAATAATTTTTTAACTAGAATTTTCTAAATCATCGATATCGAATTAGGGAGATAACGTTGTTATCTCAATTTTTATTATTTTTTACAAATAATAAAGCTTCGATTTCGCTGAAATTTTTTATTAAGCTTCTAGGACCTCAGGCTAAACGTATATTTAATGAAAATCCCCAAAATTTTCATTAGTATGAATGATAATGAACTCTAAGGGTGGTTTTTTATATCTCCGAAATTAAGGGTTGTAGGGAAAAAAGTTTCAACCAAAAGCTGTAGAGAATAAAAAAAGAAATAACTTTTATTTGAAAGAATTTTTCAATTAATGTCTAGTTTCGATGGAAATTGCTAATATTTCACCGTAATTGTTAGTTCAAATTTTCGACACATAAAGTGGTGACGCCACTGAAATCACACAACAAAATTCGAAACTTTATTAATAATAAAAAAATTAAAAAATTGAGCTAACAACGTTATCTCCCTAAATAGATATCGTCGATTTCGAAAATTCTACTGAAAAAATTAATTAAGCCATAGTTTTTGCGTAAATTTCTAATTAATATTTTATTAATCACAGTAGGAAGTATGTCAAACTAAAGTGAACCCTAAATACATGTAACATTAGATAAAAAATCGAATACAATACAAGAACAGAACTTCATAATAAAGCAATAGTTTTTTAATTTTTTTTCAAAACTATGATGTTTTTTAATGAAATGTTTCAAATAAAAGTAGCTTATAATTTTATTCTCTACAGCTTTTAGTTGAAACATTTTTCTCTACAACCCTTAACTTCGGAGATACAGAAAACTACCCTTAAAGTGAAATATCTACCCTACTAATGAATATTTTGGCCTTGTTCCCGGTTCCGCATCGAATATAAAACCCTAGAACATGCATGCAAAATTTCAGCGCGATCGGAGATACTTTAATTTATTGATAAAACAGATGGCATCGATTTGCAACCCCTAATTTGTACCGATATGTACTATTTCGCTGAAATTTTGCATGCATGTTCTACGGCCTCATATTCGATGCGAAATCCGCGGACGACCCCAAATTTTGCATTAGTAGGGTAGATATTTCACTTTAAAGGTGGTTTCTCGTATCTCCGAAGTTAAGGGTTGTAGAGAAAAAAGATTCAACCAAAAGCTGTAGAGAATAAAATTATAAGCTACTTTTATTTGAAACATTTCATTAAAAAACCTCATAGTTTTGAAAAAAAATTAAAAAACTATTGCTTTATTATGAAGTTCTGTTCTTGTATTGTATTCGATTTTTTATCTAATGTTACATGTATTTAGGGTTCACTTTAGTTTGACATACTTCCTACTGTGATTAATAAAATATTAATTAGAAATTTACGCAAAAACTATGGCTTAATTAATTTTTTCAGTAGAATTTTCGAAATCGACGATATCTATTTTGGGGAGATAACGTTGTTAGCTCAATTTTTTAATTTTTTTATTATTAATAAAGTTTCGAATTTTGTTGTGTGATTTCAGTGGCGTCACCACTTTATGTGTCGAAAATTTGAACTAACAATACGGTGAAATATTAGCAATTTCCATCGAAACTAGACATTAATTGAAAAATTCTTTCAAATAAAAGTTATTTCTTTTTTTATTCTCTACAGCTTTTGGTTGAAACTTTTTTCCCTACAACCCTTAATTTCGGAGATATAAAAAACCACCCTTAGAGTTCATTATCTTTCATACTAATGAAAATTTTGGGGATTTTCATTAAATATACGTTTAGCCTGAGGTCCTAGAAGCTTAATAAAAAATTTCAGCGAAATCGAAGCTTTATTATTTGTAAAAAATAATAAAAATTGAGATAACAACGTTATCTCCCTAATTCGATATCGATGATTTAGAAAATTCTAGTTAAAAAATTATTTGGGCCTTAGTTTTTGGGTAAATTACTAATTAATGTTTTAAAAATTCTTATAGGATGGATGTCAAACTAATATGAACCTTAAGTAAATATAATTTAAGACTTAATATCGCATACAAAATTGTAAAACAACTGCAAAATAAACATGATAGTTTTTTAAGTTTCTTTCAAAATCTAGAAAGTATTTGATAAAATCTTTCAAATAAAAGATAAACATTATTTAATTCTCTACAGCTTTTGGTTGAAACTTTTTTCTCTACAACCCTTAACTTCGGAGATACGAGAAACCACCCTTAAAGTGATATATCTACCCTACTAATGCAAAATTTGGGGTCGTCCGCGGATTTCGCATCGAATATGAGGCCGTAGAACATGCATGCAAAATTTCAGCGAAATAGCATATATCGGTACTAATTAGGCGTTTCAAATCCATGGACTAACCCCTTGCCATCTAAAACCCCTAATTTGTACCGATATGTACTATTTCGCTGAAATTTTGTATGCATGTTCTACGGCCTCATATTCGATGCGAAATCCGCGGACGACCCCAAATTTTGCATTAGTAGGGTAGATATTTCACTTTAAGGGTGGTTTCTCGTATCTCCGAAGTTAAAGGTTGTAGAGAAAAAAGTTTCAACCAAAAGCTGTAGAGAATTAAATAATATTTATCTTTTATTTGAAAGATTTTATCAAATACTTTCTAGATTTTGAAAGAAACTTAAAAAACTATCACTTTTATTTTGCAGTTGTTTTACAATTTTGTATGCGATATTAAGTCTTAAATTATATTTACTTAAGGTTCATATTAGTTTGACATCCATCCTATAAGAATTTTTAAAACATTAATTAGTAATTTACCCAAAAACTAAGGCCCAAATAATTTTTTAACTAGAATTTTCTAAATCATCGATATCGAATTAGGGAGATAACGTTGTTATCTCAATTTTTATTATTTTTTACAAATAATAAAGCTTCGATTTCGCTGAAATTTTTTATTAAGCTTCTAGGACCTCAGGCTAAACGTATATTTAATGAAAATCCCCAAAATTTTCATTAGTATGAAAGATAATTAACTCTAAGGGTGGTTTTTTATATCTCCGAAATTAAGGGTTATAGGGAAAAAAGTTTCAACCAAAAGCTGTAGAGAATAAAAAAAGAAATAACTTTTATTTGAAAGAATTTTTCAAATAATGTCTAGTTTCGATGGAAATTGCTAATATTTCACCGTAATTGTTAGTTCAAATTTTCGACACATAAAGTGGTGACGCCACTGAAATCACACAACAAAATTCGAAACTTTATTAATAATAAAAAAATTAAAAAATTGAGCTAACAACGTTATCTCCCTAAATAGATATCGTCGATTTCGAAAATTCTACTGAAAAAATTAATTAATCCATAGTTTTTGCGTAAATTTCTAATTAATATTTTATTAATCACAGTAGGAAGTATGTCAAACTAAAGTGAACCCTAAATACATGTAACATTAGATAAAAAATCGAATACAATACAAGAACAGAACTTCATAATAAAGCAATAGTTTTTTAATTTTTTTTCAAAACTATGAGGTTTTTTAATGAAATGTTTCAAATAAAAGTAGCTTATAATTTATTCTCTACAGCTTTTGGTTGAATCTTTTTTCTCTACAACCCTTAACTTCGGAGATACGAGAAACCACCTTTAAAGTGAAATATCTACCCTACTAATGCAAAATTTGGGGTCGTCCTCGGATTTCGCATCGAATATGAGGCCGTAGAACATGCATGCAAAATTTCAGCGAAATAGTACATATCGGTACAAATTAGGGGTTGCAAATCGATGCCATCTGTTTTATCAATAAATTAAAGTATCTCCGATCGCGCTGAAATTTTGCATGCATGTTCTAGGGTTTTATATTCGATGCGGAACCGGGAACAAGGCCAAAATATTCATTAGTAGGGTAGATATTTCACTTTAAGGGTAGTTTTCTGTATCTCCGAAGTTAAGGGTTGTAGAGAAAAATGTTTCAACTAAAAGCTGTAGAGAATAAAATTATAAGCTACTTTTATTTGAAACATTTCATTAAAAAACCTCATAGTTTTGAAAAAAAATTAAAAAACTATTACTTTATTATGAAGTTCTGTTCTTGTATTGTATTAGATTTTTTATCTAATGTTACATGTATTTAGGGTTCACTTTAGTTTGACATACTTCCTACTGTGATTAATAAAATATTAATTAGAAATTTACGCAAAAACTATGGCTTAATTAATTTTTTCAGTAGAATTTTCGAAATCGACGATATCTATTTAGGGAGATAACGTTGTTAGCTCAATTTTTTAATTTTTTTATTATTAATAAAGTTTCGAATTTTGTTGTGTGATTTCAGTGGCGTCACCACTTTATGTGTCGAAAATTTGAACTAACAATTACGGTGAAATATTAGCAATTTCCATCGAAACTAGACATTATTTGAAAAATTCTTTCAAATAAAAGTTATTTCTTTTTTTATTCTCTACAGCTTTTGGTTGAAACTTTTTTCCCTACAACCCTTAATTTCGGAGATATAAAAAACCACCCTTAGAGTTAATTATCTTTCATACTAATGAAAATTTTGGGGATTTTCATTAAATATACGTTTAGCCTGAGATCCTAGAAGCTTAATAAAAAATTTCAGCGAAATCGAAGCTTTATTATTTGTAAAAAATAATAAAAATTGAGATAACAACGTTATCTCCCTAATTCGATATCGATGATTTAGAAAATTCTAGTTAAAAAATTATTTGGGCCTTAGTTTTTGGGTAAATTACTAATTAATGTTTTAAAAATTCTTATAGGATGGATGTCAAACTAATATGAACCTTAAGTAAATATAATTTAAGACTTAATATCGCATACAAAATTGTAAAACAACTGCAAAATAAAAGTGATAGTTTTTTAAGTTTCTTTCAAAATCTAGAAAGTATTTGATAAAATCTTTCAAATAAAAGATAAATATTATTTAATTCTCTACAGCTTTTGGTTGAAACTTTTTTCTCTACAACCTTTAACTTCGGAGATACGAGAAACCACCCTTAAAGTGAAATATCTACCCTACTAATGCAAAATTTGGGGTCGTCCGCGGATTTCGCATCGAATATGAGGCCGTAGAACATGCATACAAAATTTCAGCGAAATAGTACATATCGGTACAAATTAGGGGTTTTAGATGGCAAGGGGTTAGTCCATGGATTTGAAACGCCTAATTAGTACCGATATATGCTATTTCGCTGAAATTTTGCATGCATGTTCTACGGCCTCATATTCGATGCGAAATCCGCGGACGACCCCAAATTTTGCATTAGTAGGGTAGATATATCACTTTAAGGGTGGTTTCTCGTATCTCCGAAGTTAAGGGTTGTAGAGAAAAAAGTTTCAACCAAAAGCTGTAGAGAATTAAATAATATTTATCTTTTATTTGAAAGATTTTATCAAATACTTTCTAGATTTTGAAAGAAACTTAAAAAACTATCATGTTTATTTTGCAGTTGTTTTACAATTTTGTATGCGATATTAAGTCTTAAATTATATTTACTTAAGGTTCATATTAGTTTGACATCCATCCTATAAGAATTTTTAAAACATTAATTAGTAATTTACCCAAAAACTAAGGCCCAAATAATTTTTTAACTAGAATTTTCTAAATCATCGATATCGACTTAGGAAGATAACGTTGTTATCTCAATTTTTATTATTTTTTACAAATAATAAAGCTTCGATTTCGCTGAAATTTTTTATTAAGCTTCTAGGACCTCAGGCTAAACGTATATTTAATGAAAATCCCCAAAATTTTCATTAGTATGAAAGATAATTAACTCTAAGGGTGGTTTTTTATATCTCCGAAATTAAGGGTTGTAGGGAAAAAAGTTTCAACCAAAAGCTGTAGAGAATAAAAAAAGAAATAACTTTTATTTGAAAGAATTTTTCAAATAATGTCTAGTTTCGATGGAAATTGCTAATATTTCACCGTAATTGTTAGTTCAAATTTTCGTCACATAAAGTGGTGACGCCACTGAAATCACACAACAAAATTCGAAACTTTATTAATAATAAAAAAATTAAAAAATTGAGCTAACAACGTTATCTCCCTAAATAGATATCGTCGATTTCGAAAATTCTACTGAAAAAATTAATTAAGCCATAGTTTTTGCGTAAATTTCTAATTAATATTTTATTAATCACAGTAGGAAGTATGTCAAACTAAAGTGAACCCTAAATACATGTAACATTAGATAAAAAATCGAATACAATACAAGAACAGAACTTCATAATAAAGCAATAGTTTTTTAATTTTTTTTCAAAACTATGAGGTTTTTTAATGAAATGTTTCAAATAAAAGTAGCTTATAATTTTATTCTCTACAGCTTTTGGTTGAATCTTTTTTCTCTACAACCCTTAACTTCGGAGATACGAGAAACCACCTTTAAAGTGAAATATCTACCCTACTAATGCAAAATTTGGGGTCGTCCTCGGATTTCGCATCGAATATGAGGCCGTAGAACATGCATGCAAAATTTCAGCGAAATAGTACATATCGGTACAAATTAGGGGTTGCAAATCGATGCCATCTGTTTTATCAATAAATTAAAGTATCTCCGATCGCGCTGAAATTTTGCATGCATGTTCTAGGGTTTTATATTCGATGCGGAACCGGGAACAAGGCCAAAATATTCATTAGTAGGGTAGATATTTCACTTTAAGGGTAGTTTTCTGTATCTCCGAAGTTAAGGGTTGTAGAGAAAAATGTTTCAACTAAAAGCTGTAGAGAATAAAATTATAAGCTACTTTTATTTGAAACATTTCATTAAAAAACCTCATAGTTTTGAAAAAAAATTAAAAAACTATTGCTTTATTATGAAGTTCTGTTCTTGTATTGTATTCGATTTTTTATCTAATGTTACATGTATTTAGGGTTCACTTTAGTTTGACATACTTCCTACTGTGATTAATAAAATATTAATTAGAAATTTACGCAAAAACTATGGCTTAATTAATTTTTTCAGTAGAATTTTCGAAATCGACGATATCTATTTAGGGAGATAACGTTGTTAGCTCAATTTTTTAATTTTTTTATTATTAATAAAGTTTCGAATTTTGTTGTGTGATTTCAGTGGCGTCACCACTTTATGTGTCGAAAATTTGAACTAACAATTACGGTGAAATATTAGCAATTTCCATCGAAACTAGACATTATTTGAAAAATTCTTTCAAATAAAAGTTATTTCTTTTTTTATTCTCTACAGCTTTTGGTTGAAACTTTTTTCCCTACAACCCTTAATTTCGGAGATATAAAAAACCACCCTTAGAGTTCATTATCTTTCATACTAATGAAAATTTTGGGGATTTTCATTAAATATACGTTTAGCCTGAGGTCCTAGAAGCTTAATAAAAAATTTCAGCGAAATCGAAGCTTTATTATTTGTAAAAAATAATAAAAATTGAGATAACAACGTTATCTCCCTAATTCGATATCGATGATTTAGAAAATTCTAGTTAAAAAATTATTTGGGCCTTAGTTTTTGGGTAAATTACTAATTAATGTTTTAAAAATTCTTATAGGATGGATGTCAAACTAATATGAACCTAAAGTAAATATAATTTAAGACTTAATATCGCATACAAAATTGTAACACAACTGCAAAATAAAAGTGATAGTTTTTTAAGTTTCTATCAAAATCTAGAAAGTATTTGATAAAATCTTTCAAATAAAAGATAAATATTATTTAATTCTCTACAGCTTTTGGTTGAAACTTTTTTCTCTACAACCTTTAACTTCGGAGATACGAGAAACCACCCTTAAAGTAAAATATCTACCCTACTAATGCAAAATTTGGGGTCGTCCGCGGATTTCGCATCGAATATGAGGCCGTAGAACATACATACAAAATTTCAGCGAAATAGTACATATCGGTACAAATTAGGGGTTTTAGATGGCAAGGGGTTAGTCCATGGATTTGAAACGCCTAATTAGTACCGATATATGCTATTTCGCTGAAATTTTGCATGCATGTTCTACGGCCTCATATTCGATGCGAAATCCGTGGACAACCCCAAATTTTGCATTAGTAGGGTAGATATATCACTTTAAGGGTGGTTTCTCGTATCTCCGAAGTTAAGGGTTGTAGAGAAAAAAGTTTCAACCAAAAGCTGTAGAGAATTAAATAATATTTATCTTTTATTTGAAAGATTTTATCAAATACTTTCTAGATTTTGAAAGAAACTTAAAAAACTATCATGTTTATTTTGCAGTTGTTTTACAATTTTGTATGCGATATTAAGTCTTAAATTATATTTACTTAAGGTTCATATTAGTTTGACATCCATCCTATAAGAATTTTTAAAACATTAATTAGTAATTTACCCAAAAACTAAGGCCCAAATAATTTTTTAACTAGAATTTTCTAAATCATCGATATCGAATTAGGAAGATAACGTTGTTATCTCAATTTTTATTATTTTTTACAAATAATAAAGCTTCGATTTCGCTGAAATTTTTTATTAAGCTTCTAGGACCTCAGGCTAAACGTATATTTAATGAAAATCCCCAAAATTTTCATTAGTATGAAAGATAATTAACTCTAAGGGTGGTTTTTTATATCTCCGAAATTAAGGGTTGTAGGGAAAAAAGTTTCAACCAAAAGCTGTAGAGAATAAAAAAAGAAATAACTTTTATTTGAAAGAATTTTTCAAATAATGTCTCGTTTCGATGGAAATTGCTAATATTTCACCGTAATTGTTAGTTCAAATTTTCGACACATAAAGTGGTGACGCCACTGAAATCACACAACAAAATTCGAAACTTTATTAATAATAAAAAAATTAAAAAATTGAGCTAACAACGTTATCTCCCTAAATAGATATCGTCAATTTCGAAAATTCTACTGACAAAATTAATTAAGCCATAGTTTTTGCGTAAATTTCTAATTAATATTTTATTAATCACAGTAGGAAGTATGTCAAACTAAAGTGAACCCTAAATACATGTAACATTAGATAAAAAATCGAATACAATACAAGAACAGAACTTCATAATAAAGCAATAGTTTTTTAATTTTTTTTCAAAACTATGAGGTTTTTTAATGAAATGTTTCAAATAAAAGTAGCTTATAATTTTATTCTCTACAGCTTTTGGTTGAATCTTTTTTATCTACAACCCTTAACTTCGGAGATACGAGAAACCACCTTTAAAGTGAAATATCTACCCTACTAATGCAAAATTTGGGGTCGTCCGCGGATTTCGCATCGAATATGAGGCCGTAGAACATGCATGCAAAATTTCAGCGAAATAGTACATATCGGTACAAATTAGGGGTTGCAAATCGATGCCATCTGTTTTATCAATAAATTAAAGTATCTCCGATCGCGCTGAAATTTTGCATGCATGTTCTAGGGTTTTATATTCGATGCGGAACCGGGAACAAGGCCAAAATATTCATTAGTAGGGTAGATATTTCACTTTAAGGGTAGTTTTCTGTATCTCCGAAGTTAAGGGTTGTAGAGAAAAATGCTTCAACTAAAAGCTGTAGAGAATAAAATTATAAGCTACTTTTATTTGAAACATTTCATTAAAAAACCTCATAGTTTTGAAAAAAAATTAAAAAACTATTGCTTTATTATGAAGTTCTGTTCTTGTATTGTATTCGATTTTTTATCTAATGTTACATGTATTTAGGGTTCACTTTAGTTTGACATACTTCCTACTGTGATTAATAAAATATTAATTAGAAATTGACGCAAAAACTATGGCTTAATTAATTTTTTCAGTAGAATTTTCGAAATCGACGATATCTATTTAGGGAGATAACGTTGTTAGCTCAATTTTTTAATTTTTATATTATGCAAAATAAGGCTAGAAATGGATAAATATGTTTAAAACACAAACAACGCTTTATAAATTCATTTAAACAAATTTTATTTTAATAGAATAATAAATAAAAACACATACAAATACATATTTATTAATAAAAAACGATATTAACAGACATATTTACAATTGTTCAAATGTAAATCGTTAAAAACATTTTAATTAGCAATAAATAATTAACAAATATAATATATACTTATGCTAAATGACCCACAGGATTCATATTTGTAACATTTGAAGCGATTGCTTTAACAGTTTTTGAGATTTGAACAAAATAAAATATTCCATTTCGCCAGAATAGCGTCCATTTTAAATATGTTATAAAACTAATAAATATAAATATAATTAAAACAAAACTAACATTTTCTAATGCTAAATGACCCACAGGATTAATATTTGTAACATTTGAAGTGATTGCTTTAACAGTTTTTGAGATTTGAACAAAATAAAATATTCCATTTCGCCAGAATGGCGTTCATATTAAATATGTTATAAAACTAATAAATATAAATATAATTAAAACAAAACTAACATTTCCTAATGCTAAATGACCCACAGGATTCATATTTGTAACATTTGAAGCGATTGCTTTAACAGTTTTTGAGACTTGAACAAAATAAAATATTCCATTTCGCCAGAATGGCGTCCATTTCAAATATGTTATAAAACTAATAAATATAAATATAATTAAAACAAAACTAACATTTTCTAATGCTAAATGACCCACAGGATTCATATTTGTAACATTTGAAGCGATTGCTTTAACAGTTTTTGAGATTTGAACAAAATAAAATATTCCATTTCGCCAGAATGACGTCCATTTCAAATATGTTATAAAAGTAATAAATATAAATAAAATTTAAACAAAACTAACATTTCCGAATGCTAAATGACCCACAGGATTCATATTTGTAACATTTAAAGCGATTGCTTTAACAGTTTTTGAGATTTGAACAAAATAAAATATTCCATTTCGCCAGAATGGCGTTCATATTAAATATGTTATAAAACTAATAAATATAAATATAATTAAAACAAAACTAACATTTTCTAATGCTAAATGACCCACAGGATTTATATTTGTAACATTTGAAGTGATTGCTTTAACAGTTTTTGAGATTTGAACAAAATAAAATATTCCATTTCGCCAGAATGGCGTTCATATTAAATATGTTATAAAACTAATAAATATAAATATAATTAAAACAAAACTAACATTTCCTAATGCTAAATGACCCACAGGATTCATATTTGTAACATTTGAAGCGATTGCTTTAACAGTTTTTGAGACTTGAACAAAATAAAATATTCCATTTCGCCAGAATGGCGTCCATTTCAAATATGTTATAAAACTAATAAATATAAATATAATTAAAACAAAACTAACATTTTCTAATGCTAAATGACCCACAGGATTCATATTTGTAACATTTGAAGCGATTGCTTTAACAGTTTTTGAGATTTGAACAAAATAAAATATTCCATTTCGCCAGAATGGCGTTCATATTAAATATGTTATAAAACTAATAAATATAAATATAATTAAAACAAAACTAACATTTCCTAATGCTAAATGACCCACAGGATTCATATTTGTAACATTTAAAGCGATTGCTTTAACAGTTTTTGAGATTTGAACAAAATAAAATAATCCATTTCGCCAGAATGGCGTCCATTTTAAATATGTTATAAAACTAATAAATATAAATATAATTAAAACAAAACTAACATTTTCTAATGCTAAATGACCCACAGGATTTATATTTGTAACATTTGAAGTGATTGCTTTAACAGTTTTTGAGATTTGAACAAAATAAAATATTCCATTTCGCCAGAATGGCGTTCATATTAAATATGTTATAAAACTAATAAATATAAATATAATTAAAACAAAACTAACATTTCCTAATGCTAAATGACCCACAGGATCTATTTTTGTAACATTTGATGAGATCGCGTTAACAGTTTATGAGATTTGATCAAAATAAAATATTTCATTTCGCCAGAATAGCGTCCATTTTAAATATGTTATAAAACTAATAAATATAAATAAAATTTAAACAAATCTAATATTTCCTAATGCTAAATGACCCCCAGGATTAATTTTTGTAACAATTGAAGCGATCGCGTTAACAGTTTATGAAATTTGATCAAAATAAAATATTTCATTTCGCCAGAATAGCGTCCATTTCAAATTTGTTATAAAACTAATAAATATAAATAAAATTTAAACAAATCTAATATTTCCTAATGCTAAGTGACCCACAGGATCCATTTTTGTAACTTTTGAAGCGATCGCTTTAACAGTTTATGAGATTTGAACAAAATAAAATATTCCATTTCGCCTGAATGACGTCCATATTAAATATGTTATAAAACTAATAACTATAAATAAACTTTAAACAAATCTAATATTTCCTAATGCTAAATGACCCACAGGATAAATTTTTGTAACATTTGAAGCGATCGCTTGAACAAGTTTTAAGATATCAATAAATTAAAATATTCTGCTCCCACAGTAATATTATACATTGGCTCATGCGCAATGGTGGCTGTTGATTACTATTTCTTCATTCTTGTTTTTTTTTAATAAATCTAAAACAAAAAATAATATAAATGAATGTGTGATATTTTCTAATATTAGATGTTACCTGGGGACCAAATATTCAACATTTGTGTCTATAGTACAAATAGTTTTTGAAATATTAAAAGATTAATATATTCCAGTATGACAGCATGTCATGCAATTTTATATATGTCATAAAACCAACACACATTTATTTAACTTGTATAAAACCAATATTGTTTACAGCCAATTAACCTGTAGAATCCTTATTTGTAAATTGTAAGAATTGGAAACACGTCTTTTGGTATTTTAACAAAATAAAATATTCCAGTTTGACAGCTCGGTGTGCATTTTTGTATATGTCATTAAACCGATAAAAATTATTGAAATATAAGTAAATGCAACATTTTCTATTGTTTACTGTGTTATATGGTCCATAGTTCGTCGCTGAACAAGCCTGAAACACATGTTGTCCTAATACCTGCTCGAGACTTCAATGATCACTATGGAAACATGATTCCTTTCAAAATATGTCATCTATGGAGTTTTGTATTATTTCAAGGGATATTTCCAAGTATGGAGAACGTAATATTCATCTCTATAATCTAAAAAATAAGACAGAAATCAGTAAAAGAAATGTATATTTCAATAATATGTATAAAACTCGTAAATACTTACAAAAAACTTGAAATTATAATTATCCATAATTATCTTCACTTTTTAGGCATCCTTAGTGATCCACTGAAATATCCTGAAAACAAAATTTTACCCTGAAACTTATAAAACGCTTCAAAAATACTTATAACATCACACATCTGTCAAAACTAAATGACATTTCATTAATTAGTTTATAATAGTTCAATAGTAATATCACCAGATGACTCTACAATACAAATCGAATAAGATACATATATTATTTTGCTTCTAACACGTATTTTTAGTACATTAATATTTTATTTTAATTTCAAAATTATCAATTTGAACCTTTAGATTTTTAATTATTGAATTTTACACTTAATTCTTATAATTTAGCCAGCCATTGTATCCAATTAATTCGGCCATTGTACCCAATTAAAAGTTAATAACCTGGCGTGGCTACGAATTAGTGGCGGGCGGAACAATTTTTCTTAGAGCTGTCAACCTGTGAAAAGTTAAAAAATTATAAGTTACGTTCTCATCAACGTGTACTCCTGCTACTCCCGATACAGATTTTGGTGTGTAGGATGGAGATTACCTTAGCCATGTCTCGTATGTAAAATGCAAAATAAGGCTGGAAATGGATAAATATGTTTAAAACACAAACAACGCTTTATAAATTCATTTAAACAAATTTTATTTTAATAGAATAATAAATAAAAACACATACAAATACATATTTATTAATAAAAAACGATATTAACAGACATATTTACAATTGTTCAAATGTAAATCGTTAAAAACATTTTAATTAGCAATAAATAATTAACAAATATAATATATACTTATGCTAAATGACCCACAGGATTCATATTTGTAACATTTGAAGCGATTGCTTTAACAGTTTTTGAGATTTGAACAAAATAAAATATTCCATTTCGCCAGAATGGCGTCCATTTTAAATATGTTATAAAACTAATAAATATAAATATAATTAAAACAAAACTAACATTTTCTAATGCTAAATGACCCACAGGATTCATATTTGTAACATTTGAAGCGATTGCTTTAACAGTTTTTGAGATTTGAACAAAATAAAATATTTCATTTCGCCAGAATAGCGTCCATTTCAAATATGTTATAAAACTAATAAATATAAATAAAATTTAAACAAATCTAATATTTCCTAATGCTAAGTGACCCACAGGATTAATTTTTGTAATTTTTGAAGCGATCAGTTTATGAGATTTGAACAAAAGAAAATATTCCATTTCGCCAGAATAGCGTCCATTTCAAATACGTTATAAAACTAATAAATATAAATATAATTAAAACAAAACTAACATTTCCTAATGCTAAATGACCCACAGGATTCATATTTGTAACATTTGAAGCGATTGCTTTAACAGTTTTTGAGATTTGAACAAAATAAAATATTCCATTTCGCCAGAATGGCGTCCATTTTAAATATGTTATAAAACTAATATATATATAAATATAATTAAAACAAAATTAACATTTCCTAATGCTAAATGACCCACAGGATTCATATTTGTAACATTTGAAGCGATTGCTTTAACAGTTTTTGAGATTTGAACAAAATAAAATATTCCATTTCGCCAGAATGGCGTCCATTTTAAATATGTTATAAAACTAATAAATATAAATATAATTAAAACAAAACTAACATTTCCTAATGCTAAATGACCCACAGGATCAATTTTTGTAACATTTGATGCGATCGCTTGAACAAGTTTTAAGATATCAATAAATTAAAATATTCTGCTCCCACAGTAATATTATACATTGGCTCATGAGCAATGGTGGCTGTTGATTACTATTTCTTCATTCTTGTTTTTTTTTAAATAAATCTAAAACATAAAAAATAATATAAATGAATGTGTGATATTTTCTAATATTAGATGTTACCTGGGGACCAAATATTCAACATTTATGTCTATAGTACAAATAGTTTTTGAAATATTAAAAGATTAATATATTCCAGTATGACAGCATGTCATGCAATTTTATATATGTCATAAAACCCACACACATTTATTTAACTTGTATAAAACCAATATTGTTTACAGCCAATTAACCTGTAGAATCCTTATTTGTAAATTGTAAGAATTGGAAACACGTCTTTTGGTATTTTAACAAAATAAAATATTCCAGTTTGACAGCTCGGTGTGCATTTTTGTATATGTCATTAAACCGATAAAAATTATTGAAATATAAGTAAATGCAACATTTTCTATTGTTTACTGTGTTATATGGTCCATAGTTCGTCGCTGAACAAGCCTGAAACACATGTTGTCCTAATACCTGCTCGAGACTTCAATGATCACTATGGAAACATGATTCCTTTCAAAATATGTCATCTATGGAGTTTTGTATTATTTCAAGGGATATTTCCAAGTATGGAGAACGTAATATTCATCTCTATAATCTAAAAAATAAGACAGAAATCAGTAAAAGAAATGTACATTTCAATAATATGTATAAAACTCGTAAATACTTACAAAAAACTTGAAATTATAATTATCCATAATTATCTTCACTTTTTAGGCATCCTTAGTGATCCACTGAAATATCCTGAAAACAAAATTTTACCCTGAAACTTATAAAACGCTTCAAAAATACTTATAACATCACACATCTGTCAAAACTAAATGACATTTCATTAATTAGTTTATAATAGTTCAATAGTAATATCACCAGATGACTCTACAATACAAATCGAATAAGATACATATATTATTTTGCTTCTAACACGTATTTTTAGTACATTAATATTTTATTTTAATTTCAAAATTATCAATTTGAACCTTTAGATTTTTAATTATTGAATTTTACACTTAATTCTTATAATTTAGCCAGCCATTGTATCCAATTAATTCGGCCATTGTACCCAATTAAAAGTTAATAACCTGGCGTGGCTACGAATTAGTGGCGGGCGGAACAATTTTTCTTAGAGCTGTCAACCTGTGAAAAGTTAAAAAATTATAAGTTACGTTCTCATCAACGTCTACTCCTGCTACTCCCGATACAGATTTTGGTGTGTAGGATGGAGATTACCTTAGCCATGTCTCGTATGTAAAATGCAAAATAAGGCTGGAAATGGATAAATATGTTTAAAACACAAACAACGCTTTATAAATTCATTTAAACAAATTTTATTTTAATAGAATAATAAATAAAACACATACAAATACATATTTATTAATAAAAAACAATATTAACAGACATATTTACAATTGTTTAAATGTAAATCGTTAAAAACATTTTAATTAGCAATAAATAATTAACAAATATAATATATACTTATGCTATAGCAGATCTCAGATATTGGAAAATTATTTATAAGTAAACTACGATTACTACCCGTCAAATGATAACCCCTTAACAAAATTATTAATTAAACTTTAAATGCAAACAATTGAAAATTTATACATATGTTGTTTGCTACTTTGGAGTTAATTTTAAGGCTCGAAGCTCTGCAATAGCAGATCACAGTTAATTAAAAATTACTTATAAGTGAACTACAATTACTACCTGTCAAATTATAACCCCCCCAACAAAATTATTAATTAAACTTTAAATGCAAACAATTGAAAATTTATAAATATGTTGTTTGCTACTTTGGAGTTAATTTTAAGGTTCAAAGCTCTGCAATAGCAGATCACAGTTAATTAAAAATTACTTATAAGTTAACTACAATTACTACCCGTCAAATGATAACCCCTTAAAAAAATTATTAATTAAATTTTAGATGGCAAGGGGTTAGTGCATGGATTTGAAACGCCTAATTAGTACCGATATATGCTATTTCGCTGAAATTTTGCATGCATGTTCTACGGCCTCATATTCGATGCGAAATCCGCGGACGACCCCAAATTTTGCATTAGTAGGGTAGATATATCACTTTAAGGGTGGTTTCTCGTATCTCCGAAGTTAAGGGTTGTAGAGAAAAAAGTTTCAACCAAAAGCTGTAGAGAATTAAATAATATTTATCTTTTATTTGAAAGATTTTATCAAATACTTTCTAGATTTTGAAAGAAACTTAAAAAACTATCATGTTTATTTTGCAGTTGTTTTACAATTTTGTATGCGATATTAAGTCTTAAATTATATTTACTTAAGGTTCATATTAGTTTGACATCCATCCTATAAGAATTTTTAAAACATTAATTAGTAATTTACCCAAAAACTAAGGCCCAAATAATTTTTTTACTAGAATTTTCTAAATCATCGATATCGAATTAGGGAGATAACGTTGTTATCTCAATTTTTATTATTTTTACAAATAATAAAGCTTCGATTTCGCTGAAATTTTTTATTAAGCTTCTAGGACCTCAGGCTAAACGTATATTTAATGAAAATCCCCAAAATTTTCATTAGTATGAAAGATAATTAACTCTAAGGGTGGTTTTTTATATCTCCGAAATTAAGGGTTGTACGGAAAAAAGTTTCAACCAAAAGCTGTAGAGAATAAAAAAAGAAATAACTTTTATTTGAAAGAATTTTTCAAATAATGTCTCGTTTCGATGGAAATTGCTAATATTTCACCGTAATTGTTAGTTCAAATTTTCGACACATAAAGTGGTGACGCCACTGAAATCACACAACAAAATTCGAAACTTTATTAATAATAAAAAAATTAAAAAATTGAGCTAACAACGTTATCTCCCTAAATAGATATCGTCGATTTCGAAAATTCTACTGAAAAAATTAATTAAGCCATAGTTTTTGCGTAAATTTCTAATTAATATTTTGTTAATCACAGTAGGAAGTATGTCAAACTAAAGTGAACCCTAAATACATGTAACATTAGATAAAAAATCGAATACAATACAAGAACAGAACTTCATAATTAATTTTTTTTCAAAACTATGAGGTTTTTTAATGAAATGTTTCAAATAAAAGTAGCTTATAATTTTATTCTCTACAGCTTTTGGTTGAATCTTTTTTCTCTACAACCCTTAACTTCGGAGATACGAGAAACCACCTTTAAAGTGAAATATCTACCCTACTAATGCAAAATTTGGGGTCGTCCACGGATTTCGCATCGAATATGAGGCCGTAGAACATGCATGCAAAATTTCAGCGAAATAGTACATATCGGTACAAATTAAGGGTTGCAAATCGATGCCATCTGTTTTATCAATAAATTAAAGTATCTCCGATCGCGCTGAAATTTTGCATGCATGTTCTAGGGTTTTATATTCGATGCGGAACCGGGAACAAGGCAAAATATTCATTAGTAGGGTAGATATTTCACTTTAAGGGTAGTTTTCTGTATCTCCCAAGTTAAGGGTTGTAGAGAAAAATGTTTCAACTAAAAGCTGTAGAGAATAAAATTATAAGCTACTTTTATTTGAAACATTTCATTAAAAAACCTCATAGTTTTGAAAAAAAATTAAAAAACTATTGCTTTATTATGAAGTTCTGTTCTTGTATTGTATTCGATTTTTTATCTAATGTTACATGTATTTAGGGTTCACTTTAGTTTGACATACTTCCTACTGTGATTAATAAAATATTAATTAGAAATTTACGCAAAAACTATGGCTTAATTAATTTTTTCAGTAGAATTTTCGAAATCGACGATATCTATTTAGGGAGATAACGTTGTTAGCTCAATTTTTTAATTTTTTTATTATTAATAAAGTTTCGAATTTTGTTGTGTGATTTCAGTGGCGTCACCACTTTATGTGTCGAAAATTTGAACTAACAATTACGGTGAAATATTAGCAATTTCCATCGAAACTAGACATTAATTGAAAAATTCTTTCAAATAAAAGTTATTTCTTTTTTTATTCTCTACAGCTTTTGGTTGAAACTTTTTTCCCTACAACCCTTAATTTCGGAGATATAAAAAACCACCCTTAGAGTTCATTATCTTTCATACTAATGAAAATTTTGGGGATTTTCATTAAATATACGTTTAGCGTGAGGTCCTAGAAGCTTAATAAAAAATTTCAGCGAAATCGAAGCATTATTATTTGTAAAAAATAATAAAAATTGAGATAACAACGTTATCTCCCTAATTCGATATCGATGATTTAGAAAATTCTAGTTAAAAAATTATTTGGGCCTTAGTTTTTGGGTAAATTACTAATTAATGTTTTAAAAATTCTTATAGGATGGATGTCAAACTAATATGAACCTTAAGTAAATATAATTTAAGACTTAATATCGCATACAAAATTGTAACACAACTGCAAAATAAAAGTGATAGTTTTTTAAGTTTCTTTCAAAATCTAGAAAGTATTTGATAAAATCTTTCAAATAAAAGATAAATATTATTTAATTCTCTACAGCTTTTGGTTGAAACTTTTTTCTCTACAACCTTTAACTTCGGAGATACGAGAAACCACCCTTAAAGTGAAATATCTACCCTACTAATGCAAAATTTGGGGTCGTCCGCGGATTTCGCATCGAATATGAGGCCGTAGAACATGCATACAAAATTTCAGCGAAATAGTACATATCGGTACAAATTAGGGGTTTTAGATGGCAAGGGGTTAGTCCATGGATTTGAAACGCCTAATTAGTACCGATATATGCTATTTCGCTGAAATTTTGCATGCATGTTCTACGGCCTCATATTCGATGCGAAATCCGCGGACGACCCCAAATTTTGCATTAGTAGGGTAGATATATCACTTTAAGGGTGGTTTCTCGTATCTCCGAAGTTAAGGGTTGTAGAGAAAAAAGTTTCAACCAAAAGCTGTAGAGAATTAAATAATATTTATCTTTTATTTGAAAGATTTTATCAAATACTTTCTAGATTTTGAAAGAAACTTAAAAAACTATCATGTTTATTTTGCAGTTGTTTTACAATTTTGTATGCGATATTAAGTCTTAAATTATATTTACTTAAGGTTCATATTAGTTTGACATCCATCCTATAAGAATTTTTAAAACATTAATTAGTAATTTACCCAAAAACTAAGGCCCAAATAATTTTTTAACTAGAATTTTCTAAATCATCGATATCGAATTAGAGAGATAACGTTGTTATCTCAATTTTTATTATTTTTTACAAATAATAAAGCTTCGATTTCGCTGAAATTTTTTATTAAGCTTCTAGGACCTCAGGCTAAACGTATATTTAATGAAAATCCCCAAAATTTTCATTAGTATGAAAGATAATGAACTCTAAGGGTGGTTTTTTATATCTCCGAAATTAAGGGTTGTAAGGAAAAAAGTTTCAACCAAAAGCTGTAGAGAATAAAAAAAGAAATAACTTTTATTTGAAAGAATTTTTCAAATAATGTCTCGTTTCGATGGAAATTGTTAATATTTCACCGTAATTGTTAGTTCAAATTTTCGACACATAAAGTGGTGACGCCACTGAAATCACACAACAAAATTCGAAACTTTATTAATAATAAAAAAATTAAAAAATTGAGCTAACAACGTTATCTCCCTGAATAGATATCGTCGATTTCGAAAATTCTACTGAAAAAATTAATTAAGCCATAGTTTTTGCGTAAATTTCTAATTAATATTTTATTAATCACAGTAGGAAGTATGTCAAACTAAAGTGAACCCTAAATACATGTAACATTAGATAAAAAATCGAATACAATACAAGAACAGAACTTCATAATAAAGCAATAGTTTTTTTAATTTTTTTTCAAAACTATGAGGTTTTTTAATGAAATGTTTCAAATAAAAGTAGCTTATAATTTTATTCTCTACAGCTTTTGGTTGAATCTTTTTTCTCTACAACCCTTAACTTCGGAGATACGAGAAACCACCTTTAAAGTGAAATATCTACCCTACTAATGCAAAATTTGGGGTCGTCCGCGGATTTCGCATCGAATATGAGGCCGTAGAACATGCATGCAAAATTTCAGCGAAATAGTACATATCGGTACAAATTAGGGGTTGCAAATCGATGCCATCTGTTTTATCAATAAATTAAAGTATCTCCGATCGCGCTGAAATTTTGCATGCATGTTCTAGGGTTTTATATTCGATGCGGAACCGGGAACAAGGCAAAATATTCATTAGTAGGGTAGATATTTCACTTTAAGGGTAGTTTTCTGTATCTCCGAAGTTAAGGGTTGTAGAGAAAAAAGATTCAACCAAAAGCTGTAGAGAATAAAATTATAAGCTACTTTTATTTGAAACATTTCATTAAAAAACCTCATAGTTTTGAAAAAAAATTAAAAAACTATTGCTTTATTATGAAGTTCTGTTCTTGTATTGTATTCGATTTTTTATCTAATGTTACATGTATTTAGGGTTCACTTTAGTTTGACATACTTCCTACTGTGATTAATAAAATATTAATTAGAAATTTACGCAAAAACTATGGCTTAATTAATTTTTTCAGTAGAATTTTCGAAATCGACGATATCTATTTAGGGAGATAACGTTGTTAGCTCAATTTTTTAATTTTTTTATTATGCAAAATAAGGCTGGAAATGGATAAATATGTTTAAAACACAAACAACGCTTTATAAATTCATTTAAACAAATTTTATTTTAATAGAATAATAAATAAAAACACATACAAATACATATTTATTAATAAAAAACGATATTAACAGACATATTTACAATTGTTCAAATGTAAATCGTTAAAAACATTTTAATTAGCAATAAATAATTAACAAATATAATATATACTTATGCTAAATGACCCACAGGATTCATATTTGTAACATTTGAAGCGATTGCTTTAACAGTTTTTGAGATTTGAACAAAATAAAATATTCCATTTCGCCAGAATAGCGTCCATTTTAAATATGTTATAAAACTAATAAATATAAATATAATTAAAACAAAACTAACATTTTCTAATGCTAAATGACCCACAGGATTAATATTTGTAACATTTGAAGTGATTGCTTTAACAGTTTTTGAGATTTGAACAAAATAAAATATTCCATTTCGCCAGAATGGCGTTCATATTAAATATGTTATAAAACTAATAAATATAAATATAATTAAAACAAAACTAACATTTCCTAATGCTAAATGACCCACAGGATTCATATTTGTAACATTTGAAGCGATTGCTTTAACAGTTTTTGAGACTTGAACAAAATAAAATATTCCATTTCGCCAGAATGGCGTCCATTTCAAATATGTTATAAAACTAATAAATATAAATATAATTAAAACAAAACTAACATTTTCTAATGCTAAATGACCCACAGGATTCATATTTGTAACATTTGAAGCGATTGCTTTAACAGTTTTTGAGACTTGAACAAAATAAAATATTCCATTTCGCCAGAATGACGTCCATTTCGAATATGTTATAAAACTAATAAATATAAATATAATTAAAACAAAACTAACATTTCCTAATGCTAAATGACCCACAGGATTCATATTTGTAACATTTGAAGCGATTGCTTTAACAGTTTTTGAGACTTGAACAAAATAAAATATTCCATTTCGCCAGAATGGCGTCCATTTCAAATATGTTATAAAACTAATAAATATAAATATAATTAAAACAAAACTAACATTTCCTAATGCTAAATGACCCACAGGATTCATATTTGTAACATTTGAAGCGATTGCTTTAACAGTTTTTGAGACTTGAACAAAATAAAATATTCCATTTCGCCAGAATGGCGTCCATTTCAAATATGTTATAAAACTAATAAATATAAATATAATTAAAACAAAACTAACATTTTCTAATGCTAAATGACCCACAGGATTCATATTTGTAACATTTGAAGCGATTGCTTTAACAGTTTTTGAGATTTGAACAAAATAAAATATTCCATTTCGCCAGAATGACGTCCATTTCAAATATGTTATAAAAGTAATAAATATAAATAAAATTTAAACAAAACTAACATTTCAGAATGCTAAATGACCCACAGGATTCATATTTGTAACATTTAAAGCGATTGCTTTAACAGTTTTTGAGATTTGAACAAAATAAAATATTCCATTTCGCCAGAATGGCGTCCATTTTAAATATGTTATAAAACTAATAAATATAATTAAAACAAAACTAACATTTTCTAATGCTAAATGACCCACAGGATTTATATTTGTAACATTTGAAGTGATTGCTTTAACAGTTTTTGAGATTTGAACAAAATAAAATATTCCATTTCGCCAGAATGGCGTTCATATTAAATATGTTATAAAACTAATAAATATAAATATAATTAAAACAAAACTAACATTTCCTAATGCTAAATGACCCACAGGATCTATTTTTGTAACATTTGATGAGATCGCGTTAACAGTTTATGAGATTTGATCAAAATAAAATATTTCATTTCGCCAGAATAGCGTCCATTTTAAATATGTTATAAAACTAATAAATATAAATAAAATTTAAACAAATCTAATATTTCCTAATGCTAAATGACCCCCAGGATTAATTTTTGTAACATTTGAAGCGATCGCGTTAACAGTTTATGAGATTTGATCAAAATAAAATATTTCATTTCGCCAGAATAGCGTCCATTTCAAATATGTTATAAAACTAATAAATATAAATAAAATTTAAACAAATCTAATATTTCCTAATGCTAAGTGACCCACAGGATCCATTTTTGTAACTTTTGAAGCGATCGCTTTAACAGTTTATGAGATTTGAACAAAATAAAATATTCCATTTCGCCAGAATGACGTCCATATTAAATATGTTATAAAACTAATAACTATAAATAAACTTTAAACAAATCTAATATTTCCTAATGCTAAATGACCCACAGGATCAATTTTTGTAACATTTGAAGCGATCGCTTGAACAAGTTTTAAGATATCAATAAATTAAAATATTCTGCTCCCACAGTAATATTATACATTGGCTCATGCGCAATGGTGGCTGTTGATTACTATTTCTTCATTCTTGTTTTTTTTTAATAAATCTAAAACAAAAAATAATATAAATGAATGTGTGATATTTTCTAATATTAGATGTTACCTGGGGACCAAATATTCAACATTTGTGTCTATAGTACAAATAGTTTTTGAAATATTAAAAGATTAATATATTCCAGTATGACAGCATGTCATGCAATTTTATATATGTCATAAAACCAACACACATTTATTTAACTTGTATAAAACCAATATTGTTTACAGCCAATTAACCTGTAGAATCCTTATTTGTAAATTGTAAGAATTGGAAACACGTCTTTTGGTATTTTAACAAAATAAAATATTCCAGTTTGACAGCTCGGTGTGCATTTTTGTATATGTCATTAAACCGATAAAAATTATTGAAATATAAGTAAATGCAACATTTTCTATTGTTTACTGTGTTATATGGTCCATAGTTCGTCGCTGAACAAGCCTGAAACACATGTTGTCCTAATACCTGCTCGAGACTTCAATGATCACTATGGAAACATGATTCCTTTCAAAATATGTCATCTATGGAGTTTTGTATTATTTCAAGGGATATTTCCAAGTATGGAGAACGTAATATTCATCTCTATAATCTAAAAAATAAGACAGAAATCAGTAAAAGAAATGTACATTTCAATAATATGTATAAAACTCGTAAATACTTACAAAAAACTTGAAATTATAATTATCCATAATTATCTTCACTTTTTAGGCATCCTTAGTGATCCTCTGAAATATCCTGAAAACAAAATTTTACCCTGAAACTTATAAAACGCTTCAAAAATACTTATAACATCACACATCTGTCAAAACTAAATGACATTTCATTAATTAGTTTATAATAGTTCAATAGTAATATCACCAGATGACTCTACAATACAAATCGAATAAGATACATATATTATTTTGCTTCTAACACGTATTTTTAGTACATTAATATTTTATTTTAATTTCAAAATTATCAATTTGAACCTTTAGATTTTTAATTATTGAATTTTACACTTAATTCTTATAATTTAGCCAGCCATTGTATCCAATTAATTCGGCCATTGTACCCAATTAAAAATTAATAACCTGGCGTGGCTACGAATTAGTGGCGGGCGGAACAATTTTTCTTAGAGCTGTCAACCTGTGAAAAGTTAAAAAATTATAAGTTACGTTCTCATCAACGTGTACTCCTGCTACTCCCGATACAGATTTTGGTGTGTAGGATGGAGATTACCTTAGCCATGTCTCGTATGTAAAATGCAAATTAAGGCTGGAAATGGATAAATATGTTTAAAACACAAACAACGCTTTATAAATTCATTTAAACAAATTTTATTTTAATAGAATAATAAATAAAAACACATACAAATACATATTTATTAATAAAAAACGATATTAACAGACATATTTACAATTGTTCAAATGTAAATCGTTAAAAACATTTTAATTAGCAATAAATAATTAACAAATATAATATATACTTATGCTAAATGACCCACAGGATTCATATTTGTAACATTTGAAGCGATTGCTTTAACAGTTTTTGAGATTTGAACAAAATAAAATATTCCATTTCGCCAGAATGGCGTCCATTTTAAATATGTTATAAAACTAATAAATATAAATATAATTAAAACAAAACTAACATTTTCTAATGCTAAATGACCCACAGGATTCATATTTGTAACATTTGAAGCGATTGCTTTAACAGTTTTTGAGATTTGAACAAAATAAAATATTCCATTTCGCCAGAATGGCGTCCATTTTAAATATGTTATAAAACTAATAAATATAAATATAATTAAAACAAAACTAACATTTTCTAATGCTAAATGACCCACAGGATTCATATTTGTAACATTTGAAGCGATTGCTTTAACAGTTTATGAGATTTGAACAAAATAAAATATTCCATTTCGCCAGAATGGCGTCCATTTCAAATATGTTATAAAACTAATAAATATAAATATAATTAAAACAAAACTAACATTTCCTAATGCTAAATTACCCACATGATTCATATTTGTAACATTTGAAGCGATCGCTTTAACAGTTTTTGAGATTTTAAGAAAATAAAATATTCCATTTCGCCAGATTGACGTCCATTTCAAATATGTTATAAAAGTAATAAATATAAATAAAATTTAAACAAACCTAACATTTCGTAATGCTAAATGACCCACAGGATTCATATTTGTAACATTTGAAGCGATTGCTTTAACAGTTTTTGAGATTTGAACAAAATAAAATATTCCATTTCGCCAGAATGGCGTCCATTTTAAATATGTTATAAAACTAATAAATATAAATATAATTAAAACAAAATTAACATTTCCTAATGCTAAATGACCCACAGGATTCATATTTGTAACATTTGAAGCGATTGCTTTAACAGTTTTTGAGATTTGAACAAAATAAAATATTCCATTTCGCCAGAATGGCGTCCATTTTAAATATGTTATAAAACTAATAAATATAAATATAATTAAAACAAAACTAACATTTTCTAATGCTAAATGACCCACAGGATTCATATTTGTAACATTTGAAGCGATTGCTTTAACAGTTTTTGAGATTTGAACAAAATAAAATATTCCATTTCGCCAGAATAGCGTCCATTTTAAATATGTTATAAAACTAATTAATATAAATATAATTAAAACAAAACTAACATTTTCTAATGCTAAATGACCCACAGGATTCATATTTGTAACATTTGAAGTGATTGCTTTAACAGTTTTTGAGATTTGAACAAAATAAAGTATTCCATTTCGCCAGAATGGCATTCATATTAAATATGTTATAAAACTAATAAATATAAATATAATTAAAACAAAACTAACATTTCCTAATGCTAAATGACCCACAGGATCAATTTTTGTAACATTTGAAGCGATCGCTTGAACAAGTTTTAAGATATCAATAAATTAAAATATTCTGCTCCCACAGTAATATTATACATTGGCTCATGCGCAATGGTGGCTGTTGATTACTATTTCTTCATTCTTGTTTTTTTTTTAATAAATCTAAAACAAAAAATAATATAAATGAATGTGTGATATTTTCTAATATTAGATGTTACCTGGGGACCAAATATTCAACATTTGTGTCTATAGTACAAATAGTTTTTGAAATATTAAAAGATTAATATATTCCAGTATGACAGCATGTCATGCAATTTTATATATGTCATAAAACCAATACACATTTATTTAACTTGTATAAAACCAATATTGTTTACAGCCAATTAACCTGTGAATCCTTATTTGTAAATTGTAAGAATTGGAAACACGTCTTTTGGTATTTTAACAAAATAAAATATTCCAGTTTGACAGCTCGGTGTGCATTTTTGTATATGTCATTAAACCGATAAAAATTATTGAAATATAAGTAAATGCAACATTTTCTATTATTTACTGTGTTATTTGGTCCATAGTTCGTCGCTGAACAAGCCTGAATCTCATGTTGTCCTAATATCTGCACGAGACTTCAATGATCACTATGGAAACATTATTCCTCTTTAAATATGTCATCTATGGAGTTTTGTATTCTTTCAAGAGATATTTCCAAGTATGGAGGACGTATTATTAATCTTTATAATCTAAAAAATAAGACAGAAATCAGTAAAAGAAATGTACATTTCAATAATATGTATAAAATTCTTAAATACTTACAAAAAACTTGAAATTATAATTATCCATAATTATCTTCACTTTTTAGGCATCCTTAGTGATCCTCTGAAATATCCTGAAAACAAAATTTTACCCTGAAACTTATAAAACGTTTCAAAAATACTTATAACATCACACATCTGTCAAAAATAAATGACATTTCATTAATTAGTTTATAATAGTTCAATAGTTATATCAACAGATGACTCTGAAGTAAAAAATCAAAAATTATTTTGTAAAATAATCTACAAAAATATATATTTAGTTCATAAATATTTTATTTTAAATGATAAATGATCAATTCGGGCCATAAGACTTTTAATTATAGCGTTTTACAATTAATTACTATAAATAAGTCAGCCATTGTATCCAATTAAATCGGCCATTGTCCCCAATTAAAAATTAATAATCTGGCGTGGCCACGAAATAATGGGGGCAGAGTGATTTCTCGCAGAGCTGCCAACCTGTTATAATTGAAAAAGTTTCGAGTTACCTTCTCATCTACGTATTCTCCTAATTCTCCGCATACAAAATTAAGTTTGAAATGAATAAATTTACCACGTTTATAGTTCCAAGACTTGCTAAGAGATGGTGACAGAGGTCTCGTTTGAACACTATCCAAATGTATTTTCTTTATTTCTGGATAAACGGTAAACTTTATAGAAAAGTTGTAATAAAAGAAAATACTCCTTAATTTTATCTCTTCCTTAGTTACTTGAAGCATTTTTTGATTAAACGCAAAATAAGTATTTTTCCTGGACCCCGCAAATACAGCAAAAAAATGTCTGACTTATTTTACTTCTTTTACTTATTTTACATCAAATTAAAAAATGTTTCAAATAAAAAAGTTTCATTTGGGTATTTCCTGGCTATTTTATTTACAATATTTTTGTATTAAGGCCTTTATATTTAAAATAATCGTTTATGTACTTAAGACTTAAAAATGCAAATATTTCTGTAACTAAGGGATGAATCAAAAAATGTTTCAAATAAAACATCTTAATTTTTTAATTCTCTGTCACATTTATTTGCAGTATTTTTCGATTTAATCCCCGAGTTCCGAGATATTCACCCACGTATATAGTTCACAAGTTGTCAAGAGATGGTGCCAGTAGTCTCGTTTGAAAAATACCCAAAACTATATTTGTGATTTCTGGGTAAACGGTGGACTTTATAGAAAAGTTGCAATGAAAGAAAATACTCCTTAATATTTTCTCTACTTAAGATACTTGAAGCATTTTTTGATTAGCCGCAAAATAAGTATTTTTTTCTAAACCCCGCAAATTTATGAAAAATATGTCGGACACCGACATACTCAACGACTGATAAACCGAGAAAAAAATTTGCGGTGAAACTTATTTTGCGTCAAATCAAAAAATGTTTCAAATAAAAAAGTTTCATTTTGTTATTTCCTGGCTTTTTTAATTACAATATTTTTTAATTAAGGCCCTTATATTTAAAATAATCGTTCATTTATATTAAAAATTAAGTTGTAAATATTTCTGTAACTAAGGGATAAATCCAAAAAAGTTTCAAATAAAACTTCTTAAGTTAGTTATTCATTATCAGATTAATTTGAAGAATTTTTTGATTAAATCTTTCAATTCCGAGATATTCATCTTCATATATAGTTCCAAATTTGCCAAGAGATGGTGCCAGCAGTCTCGTTTGAAAAATACCAAAATTTTTTTTTGTGATTTCTGGGTAAACGGTGAACTTTATAGAAAAGTTGTAATAAAAGAAAGTACTCCTTAATTTTTTCTTTTCCTAAGTTACTTGAAGCATTTTTTGATTACCCGCAAAAATTAGTTTTTTTGGGACCCCGCAAAATCATGACAAAAATGTCGGACACCGACGTAGGCGACAACCGATAAAACGAGCACAATATTTGCGGTGAAACTGATTTTGAGTCAAATAAAAAAATGTTTCATTTTGTTATTTCCTGGCTATTTTAATTACAATATTTTTTGTTAATGCCCTTATATTTATATGATAAATAAAGTTGCAAATATTTTTGTAACTAAGGGGTGAATCAAAAAAAGTTTCAAACAAAACTTTTTAGTATTTCGATTCTCTATTACATTTATTTGAAGTATTTATCAATTTAATCTCTCAGATCCTAAATATTCACCTACGTATACAGGGTTATGGGGTAGGTGGCTCAGTGGTATCGAGTCGGGCTGTGGATCTTGAGAACCCTGGTTCGATCCCCACAACCGACAAACAATTTTCACCAATTTAAAAAATCTACCTCTGTGGCTCCTTCACCACTAATATCTTTGGAGGCCGTGATTTGACGGCTGGTAACCGCATTTCACGCGAACAAAATATATCACTTACCGAGATCTGCTTAGGCAGAGTGCCACACCCAGTGATGGGTAAAAGGCGTGATGATATATTTATTTATATTTATGTATACAGGGTGTCTACTTTTTTTCCGAACATAGGAAATTCAATGTTAAAATTTTGATTTAGTGATATCTTTTTACCTATTAATTTTAGAACAAAAGTGTACTGAAGAAAAATGTTCAGAATGAAAAACTGCATTCATAGAGTATAAGTTTGTTGTTTAATTGTTTCTTATATCTGAGTTAGAAGCAAAAGAAAATACACGCTTTAAAGCAATTATCAGAGTGCCATGAGAAATAAAACAAATTAGATAACTTAATAATAGGTATTTATTTGTCTAGATTATGTAGAAAAAAATAGTTGCTTTAATTAATTTTATTATTACATTAAATGATCGAATAAATAAATTAGAGTAAGCTCCAAATCTGCTCCAATTTGTCAAATAATGTCAGACACAACAAACAAATTATTGTTTTATTTCTCATGGCACTCTGATAATTGCTTTAAAGCGTGTATTTTCTTTTGCTTCTAACTCGGACATAAAAAACAATTGAACAGCAAACTTATACTCTATGGATGCAGTTTTTCATTCTGAACATTTGTCTTCAGTACACTTTTGTTCTAAAATTAATAGGTAAAGAGATATCGCTAAATCAAAATTTTAACATTGAATTTCCTGTTCGGAAAAAAGTAAACACCCGATATAGTTCTGAAATTGCTAAGAGATGGTGCTGCCAGTTCTATTTAAATTTTAATCTAAACATATTTTCTGATTTCTGGGTAAACTGTTAACATTACAAAAAAAAATGTAGGAAAGAAAATAATCCTTAATTTGTTTCCTACTTTTTTTATTTGACACATTTTTTTATTAAACTCAAAATAATATTTATTATCGTACAGTTTTTCATTAAGTTTGTAAAATATCACATAAAATGTTGAAATTTGTTCGTTCATCGTTAAACAAACACTGGAGTATACAGGGTGTTTCAGGACTAGTGTAACAAACTTTAACAGCAAGGAATAGGACCAATGTTCATATGACATTTTTGGCTCTAAATGACCTCAGGAATAAGCTGTTAAAGTTTGTTACACTAGTCCTGAAACACCCTGTACAGAAAAAAATGTTCGTTAAAGTTAAAAAAAAAATTCTTTCACCCTAAAATTCCTTAAGATTTTGTTCTCATTGTTATTCCCTGCCTACCTAGCATTGAAATCACTTTTACCTGACTCACCTGCCGTTAGCACAAAAGAGAAATAAGTTTTGATAATATTCCTCCGGGTTTGTTTTCGCTTTCTACTTCTTAATTTATCAAAACTACTCTTTAAAAGTCACACAGTTGATGGAAAACAGATGGCAAATTTTAGTATGCTATAGAATCTACGAGAATGTGGTCGATAAGTGATTTTAATAGTGGAATTTAGTGAGTTTTATTTGTTTTTAGTGAATTTAGTTAAAATGTTTCAAGATTTGATTTTAGTTGTGTCGATTTTAGGCAGTATACGTAAGTGAAAATTTTAATATTAAACTTTGTATTTAATAAGTATTTATAGTTGTGTTATTGAGGGTTATTAATATGTTTTGAGGGTGAAAATTAGATGCATAATAATCCTACTGCATTTGTAAGTAACGTATCATAAAGTAGGATCTGCTTTTGCAGAGCTTAGAGCCTGAAAATTAACTCCAAAATAGCGAACAACATATTTATATATTTTCAATTGTTTGCATTTAAAATTTAATTAATAATTTTTTTAAGGGGTTATCATTTGACGGGTAGTAATTGTAGTTAACTTATAAGTAATTTTTAATTAACTGTGATCTGCTATTGCAGAGCTTTGAGCCTTAAAATTAACTCCAAAGTAGCAAACAACATATTTATAAATTTTCAATTGTTTGCATTTAAAGTTTAATTAATAATTTTGTTGGGGGGGTTATAATTTGACAGGTAGTAATTGTAGTTCACTTATAAGTAATTTTTAATTAACTGTGATCTGCTATTGCAGAGCTTTGAGCCTTAAAATTAACTCCAAAGTAGCAAACAACATATGTATAAATTTTCAATTGTTTGCATTTAAAGTTTAATTAATAATTTTGTTAAGGGGTTATCATTTGACGGGTAGTAATCGTAGTTTACTTATAAATAATTTTCCAATATCTGAGATCTGCTATTGCAGAATTTTGAGCCTAAAAAATATACCTAATTATATTCGATAATTTCTTTTAATAATCTAATTAATTTATTTATTTGGGGGGCTGCAATTTGACAGATAGTAACCGGTATTTTACTTATAAGTAACGTTTGATAAACTAGGATCTGTTATTGCAGATCCTTGAGCTTGAAAAGTGCGCCAAAATGAGCTTTATTTATTTATTTATTTATTTGCTATTTGTATCTAGTTAGCAATATTTAAATTAACTTTTCTAGGAACTAGTAGCTTACTAAACTAAATCTAGTTTTACTAGCTGCTATTTAGTACTGTCATTTAATGTCAATGTCAAAGACATTTAACTGTTTTTACGATATAAATTGTTATTTCACTAAAAAAAATAATTATTTTGCTAATCATACTTTAAGAGAAAGGCGTGATGAATTTGTAGTCTAAAATAGGGCAATAGGTTTCTTTTGTATCTAAATAGAAAATATAGAATAATAGAACGTGTAGAATACATTATTAAAAATAAAAATAATTATGTATTAAATAAGTTTAAAACTATTGTTCTATTGAGAACATGAAATAAATACAAGTAATTATTAGAAATTATGGTTTTTTCTCTAATTGCCTTGATCCACATTTGAATCCAGTGCCGTACTCATAATATTTTTATTTTAAAATAGCTGAAAAATAAAATGAAAATATTTAAACATTTCAAATATTCAAAAAATATAGTTTATTATATTTAGTAAAAATGCTACATATATAATATAAATAAATAAAATAAATAAATACATCAATACGCCTTTTACCCATTACTGGGTGTGGCACTCTGCCTAAGCAGATCTCGGTAAGTGATATATTTCTACGCGTAAACAGCCGTCAAATCACGGCCCTCAAAAATGCTAGTGGAGGAGGAGCCACAGGGGTAGATTCTATTTACTCCCCCAGTTCTGAGATATTCACCCACGTATATAGTTCTTAAGTTTGCGAAGAGATGGCGCCAGCAGTCTCGTTTGAAAATATCCAAAATATATTTTCCCGATTTCTGGCTATACCGTTAACTTTATAGAAAAGTTGTAATGAAGCAAAATACTCCTTAATTTATTCTCTATCTAAGTTATTTGAAGTATTTTTTTATTAGATGCAAAATTATTATATGTCTGAACCCCGCAAATTCATGTGTATAAATGTCGGACACTGGTGGCTTCAATCACCGATAAAAATAACACAATTTTTGCGGTAAAACTTATTTTACATCAAATCAAAAAATGTTTCAAATAAAAGTGTCTTATTTAATTATTTCCTGGACATTTTAATTACAGTATTTTTTTATTAAGGCCCTTGTGTTCAAAATAATCGTGCATTTATATGAAATATAAAGTAGCAAATATTTCTTTAACTAAGGGATGAATAAAAAAAAGTTTCAAACAAAACTTCTTAGTTTTTCAATTCTCGATCACATTTATTTGACGCGTTTTTCGATTTACTCTCCAGTTCTGAGATATTCACCCACGTATATAGTTCTTAAGTTTGCGAAGAGATGGCGCCAGCAGCCTCGTTTGAAAATAACCAAAATATATTTTACCGATTTTTGGCTATACCGTTAATGTTCCAAAAAATTGTAATGAAAGAAAATACTCCTTAATTTATTCTCTAACAAAGTTATTTGAAACATTTTTTGATTAGATGCAAAATTATTATGTGTCTGAACCTCGCAAATTCATGTGTATGAATGTCGGACACCGGTGACTTCAATGACCGATAAAACTAACACAATTTTTGCGGTGAAACTTATTTTATACCAAATCAAAAAATGTTTCAAATAAAAGTGTCTTAATTTATTATTTTCTGGACACGTTAATTAGAGTATTTTTTGATTAAAGCCCTTGTGTTCAAAATAATCGTGCATTTACTTGAAATATAAAGTAGCAAATATTTCTTTAACTAAGGGATGAATCAAAAAAAGTTTCAAACAAAACTTCATAGTTTTTCAATTCTCGATCACATTTATTTGACGCGTTTTTCGATTTACTCTTCCAGTTCTGAGATATTCACCCACGTATATAGTTCTTAAGTTTGATAAAAGATGGCGCCAGCAGTCTCGTTTGAAATTCCCTAAACATATTTTCTCGATTTCTGGCTATACCGTTAACGTTATAGAAAAGTTGTAATGAAAGAAAATACTCCTTAATTTATTCTCTATCTAAGTTATTTGAAGCATTTTTTTATTAGACGCAAAATTATTATGGGTCTGAACCCCGCAAATTCATGTGTATAAATGTGACTTCAATGACCAATAAAATTGACACAATTATTGCGGTAAAACTTATTTTACGCCAAATCAAAAAATGTTTCAAATAAAAGTGTCTTATTTTATTATTTCTTGGACATTTTAATTAGAGTAATTTTTGATTAGGGCGCTTGGGTTCAAAATAATCGAGCATTTATAAGAAATATAAATTAGCAAATATTTATTTCACTAAGGGATGAATCAAAAAAAGTTTCAAACAAAACTTCTTAGTTTTTCAATTCTCTATCACATTTATTTAAAGCGTTTTTCGATTTACTCCCCCAGTTCTGAGATATTCACCCACGTATATAGTTCCTAAGTTTGCGAAGAGATGGCGCCAGCAGTCTCGTTTGAAATTCCCTAAACATATTTTCTCGATTTCTGGCTATACCGTTAACGTTATAGAAAAGTTAAAATGAAACAAAATACTCCTTAATTTATTCTCTACTAGAGTTATTTGAAGCATTTTTTGATTAGATGCAAAATTATTATATGTCTGAACCCCGCAAATTCATGTGTATAAATATCGCACACCGGTGACTTCAATCACCGATAAAACTAACACAATTTTTGCGGTGAAACTTATTTTAGGACAAATCAAAAAATGTTTCAAATAAAAGTGTCTTATTTTATTATTTCCTGGACATTTTAATTAGAGTATTTTTTGATTAAGGCCCTTGTGTTAAAAATAATCGTGCATTTACGTGAAATATAAAGTAGCAAATATTTCTTTAACTAAGGGATGAATAAAAAATAAGTTTCAAATAAAACTTCTAAATTTTGCAATTCCCTGTCACAATTATTTAAAACGACTGTCATTTTCCTAATATTTCCTCCAATTCATTTATAAGATTGTCATCTTTGTACAAAGATTAATTTATTATATATATTTGCATTAATTGTTTATATATTAAATTGACGTCTTGTAACCGCCCAAAAATCTGAAATTGCAGATTAAGCACGCGTAGAAATACATTCTGAACCATTTAAAATTTATTTCATTCATTTACTTTAATTATTTCAGGCGCAATTAATTTTTAAAATTTACAGACAATATTTTTCAAATAGTTAGTAATATTTTGCATCGATAAAATAATATTAATTTTAATTCAAGTCACACTTTGAAACCTATATAATTGCAAAAGATAGTACATACTTGTATTCGCGCATCGCGATATCATAAGAAACAAGCTCAAACGGCTCCGTGACGTCACCGACCTGGCTGTTTGGCGATCAGCAACAATTTTTCGTTTCTGCCCGGCCACTGTGCGTATACAGGCCCGCTGCACTCAGCCTCATTGCTGGCTGTATACCTCTTTACCCGCTGGCGAAACGGTTGCATAAGCTTGCTGCTCGCTATACCATCAATTTCATTCTGAATGCTTCTCTTTAAGTGTTGTAATAAAATGACTTTATTTTCGTTTGGCGACAAATTAAAATAATTATTTAAAAATATGAATAGATATAGTCTTTTAAAGTACGTCAGAATGTTTTCAGGGGCATCAGAATTTTTTTAGGGTCTCTATGAATTTTTTAATGAAAGTCCATAGTCTTAGAAATATGTCAGAATGTTTTCAGGGACTTCAGAATTTTTTTAGGGACTGAAGGATTTTTTTGGGCACAGTCCATAGTCTAAGAAATATGTCAGAATGTTTTCAGGGACATCAGAATTTTTTTAGGGACTGTATGATTTTTTTGGGGAAAGTTCATAGTCTTAGAATTATGTCAGAATGTTTTCAGGGACTTCAGAATTTTTTTAGGGACTGAAGGATTTTTTCGGGCACAGTCCATAGTCTAAGAAATATCTCAAAATGTTTTCAGGGACATCAGAATTTTTTTAGGGACTGCATGATTTTTTTGGGGAAAGTTCATAGTCTTAGAATTATGTCAGAATGTTTTCAGGGACTTCAGAATTTTTTTAGGGACTGAAGGATTTTTTTGGGCACAGTCCATAGTCTAAGAAATATGTCAGAATGTTTTCAGGGACTTCAGAATTTTTTTAAGGACTGTATGAATTTTATGGGGAAGTCAATAGTCTTAGAAATATGTCAGAATGTTTTCAGGAACTTCAGAATTTTTTTAAGGACTGTATGAATTTTATGGGGAAGTCAATAGTCTTAGAAATATGTCAGAATGTTTTCAGGGACTTTAGAATTTGTTTAAGGACTGTATGAATTTTTTAGGGAAAGTCCATAGACTTAGAAATATGTCAGAATGTTTTCAGGGACTTCAGAATTTTTTTAGAATTTTATGGGGGAAGTCCATAGTCTTAGAAATATGTCAGAATGTTTTCAGGGACTTTAGAATTTGTTTAAGGACTGTATGATTTTTTTGGGGAAAGTTCATAGTCTTAGAATTATGTCAGAATGTTTTCAGGGACTTCAGAATTTTTTTAGAATTTTATGGGGGAAGTCCATAGTCTTAGAAATATGTCAGAATGTTTTCAGGGACTTTAGAATTTGTTTAAGGACTGTATGAATTTTTTAGGGAAAGTCCATAGACTTAGAAATATGTCAGAATGTTTTCAGGGACTTCAGAATTTTTTTAGGGACTGTATGAATTTTTTGGGGAAAGTCCATAGTCTTAGAAATATGTCAGAATGTTTTCAGGGACTTCAGAATTTTTTTAGGGACTGCATGAATTTTTTGGGGAAAGTCCATAGTCTTAGAAATATGTCAGAATGTTTTCAGGGACTTTAGAATTTTTTTAATGTCTGGATGATTATTTTGGGGAAAAGCCACAGTCTTAGAAATATGTCAGAATGTTTTCAGGGACCTCAGAATTTTTTTAGGGACTGCATGAATTTTTTGGGGAAAGTCCATAGTCTTAGAAATATGTCAGAATGTTTTCAGGGACTTTAGAATTTTTTTAATGTCTGGATGATTATTTTGGGGAAAAGCCACAGTCTTAGAAATATGTCAGAATGTTTTCAGGGACTTCAGAATTTTTTTAGGGACTGCATGAATTTTTTGGGGAAAGTCCATAGTCTTAGAAATATGTCAGAATGTTTTCAGGGACTTTAGAATTTTTTTAATGTCTGGATGATTATTTTGGGGAAAAGCCACAGTCTTAGAAATATGTCAGAATGTTTTCAGGGACTTCAGAATTTTTTTAGGGACTGCATGAATTTTTTGGGGAAAGTCCATAGTCTTAGAAATATGTCAGAATGTTTTCAGGGACTTTAGAATTTTTTTAATGTCTGGATGATTATTTTGGGGAAAAGCCACAGTCTTAGAAATATGTCAGAATGTTTTCAGGGACATCTGCTATCAATATATTTTGTATTATTTTATTAAAATGATATTTGTGTTATTAAATTATAATAAAATGTTTATGTTTTATAAATATTTATACTTATTTTATCCTCATAAAACTACCTATTGTCGCTGATAAATTTTTTTTATTTTATTTTATTTAAAAATGATATTCGTGGTGCCATCTAGGGTAAATATAAAAGAAAATTTAACTATATATCATAAATTCATTAAAACAAATGTTATATTAATAAAATAAAACATAAGAACACAAAAAATCTATATTTAAAACCAAATATACAGCCAATGCATATATACATTTCAATAATTCAATTGTAAATCATTAATTATTATTTAATCAGCAACAAATTATTAACAAATATGACTTTTTCTTATAGTAAATTTCCCGTAGAATCCATATTTGCAACAATTAAGACATTACAGCGGCTGGTTTTTGAAATATTAACAATATGAAATATTCCAATCTGACAGCTTGTCGGCCATTTTTAAATATGTTATAAAATCAGTAAATATCAATAAAATATAAATAATTATAAAAATCAAAAAATGTTTCAAATAAAAAAGTTTCATTTTGTTATTTCTTGACTCTTTTAATTATACTTTTTTTTAATTAAGGTCTTCATATTTAAAATAATCGTACATTTACATGATAAATAAAGATACAAATATTTCTTTAACTAAGGGATGAATTGAAAAATGCTTCAAATAAATCGTTTTAATTTTTTAATTCTCCGTCACATTTACTTGAAGTATTTTTCCATTTAATCCCCCAATTTCGAGATATTTATCTTCATATATAGTACCCAAGTTGCCAATAGATGGTGCCAATAGTCTCGTTTGATGACCCAACAAAATATATTTTTCAAGTTTTTGGCTATACCCTAAACTTTATAGAAAAATTGTTATTAAAGAATATACTCCTTAATTTATTCTCTTCCTAAGTTATTTGAAGTATTTTTTGATTAAACGCAAAATTAGATTTTTTCTAGACCCCGCAAATACACATTACAAATGCCCGGCACCAACTACTTCAACTACCGATGACACAAACTCAGTTTTTGCGGTGAAACTTATTCTACGCTAAATCAAAAAATGTTTCAAATAAAAAAAGGTTCATTTTGTTATTTTTTGGATATTTTAATTATACTTTTTTTCAATTAAGGTCTTTATATTTAAAATAATCGTGCATTTATAAGATAAATAAAAATACAAATATAACTAAGAGATGAATTGAAAAATGTTTGAAATAAATCTTTTTAATTTTTTATATCTCTGTCACAAGGAGAAACAGCGTAAAATATATTTAATTTGTTTCATAATAAAGTGTATAATTCGATACGATCAAATATATTCTTTAGAGCCTAGTTGTTAAAGCCTAGAATGGCATGAAATCGGTCTTTAGCTATTAATTGAAATTATGTTCTAACTTGTTACGTACATGCCTAGCGACTTTAATCGTCAGTCTACGAACGAATTTTGTTTAAAATGTCGTGTTTTATTTGTGTCTCAAGTAAAAATATTGTATAGTGATTTTTTAGTGAAATATAATTGTAATATAGTGTAAGTGTTAGTGTATACTGGATGTGAAGTGAATTTATAGTGGTACGAGCCTGGAACTTTTCAGAGAGGAATGGATGGGACTTTTAGTACACGCCAGCCAAAAGGTAGATGCATTATTTGTTTGTATTAGAATATAGTTATTATTAAAATAAATTAGTATGAATGTTTGGCGAAGATTTACAACCAAATATTTTATTTATTTATTTTTAAGATGTTTACGCAATCAATCATTTCGAAGAATGTCAGTTTCGTAAAGAGGCCTTTAAAAATATTTTCTTTCCAAAAAGTTCCACAAATCATTTATAAGTCTTATCTTTCCCAAAATCTTCCCAATCATTTATAAAACTAAAATCTTCCCAAAAAAATCTCTAAATCATTCATAACAAAGTCTTTTTCTCAAAAAATCTTTATTTATTAAAACAATAATTATTTAAACTTTCATTAATCGTATACATATATAGTAATTTGACGGTTTAGTACCACCCAAATATCTGCAATTGCATATTCTGCACGTATAGAAATATATGTTGAACACTTTAAAATTTATTTCATTTATTTGCAACAAACATTTCAGTCGCAATTAATTTTTAAGATTTATAGATAATATTTTTCAAATAGTTAGTAATATTTCGAATCGATAAAATTATATTTATTCTAATTCTAGTTTGATCATGAAACCTATACAGGGCATTGAATTCGCCGTATCCGAATTGACTTATAAGCAAATTTTCATGCAATTTTAAGCAATTTCATGTTTTTAATTATTTCCTAAGGGGTACCTCTTTGGTTTTTTCAGATTTTAATTCAATTTTCCCGAAAATCCTTAATCGTAGGTATACAATATTTAAATAAATAAACAAATTTATATTTAAATTTTCTTATATAAATGGATGAATATAATTGAAGGTTTATTGTGTGCACGAATGATTCTTTTATGAAAAGAATTATGACTGTGGATGAAGCGAAAGTGGTATATTTGTTATAAGATTAATTGCAGAATAAATCTGATGAATAAATATTGGGTGTATGTACCAACATTTCGTGCTACCCCATTTAATGGGGCATAGTATGATGTTATGTATGTATGTAATCACAAGTTCCGTAACAAAATAATGGCCTTCATTTTAATAATTATTCTGATTGAATAAATTATTAATTCTAGTTGTTCTATTATCTAAATATTGTAGTTTTAACATTTATTTAATTTTTACTTCCTTGTACGAAGGAAATAATTACACAAAATTAAATTGCTTCAAATTGCATGAAAATTTGCTTACAAGTCAATTCGGACACGGGGAATTCAATGCCGTTGAGCGCATTTCCATATCTTGTTTCATTTTTTAGATATACGCTCCGGAAAAGTTAAATTGTTAATTTTATTCAGATTTTGTACTTTTCCGAGCCTATATCTCAAAAACTACAAGCGATATGAAAATACGGTCAACGGCATTCACTTTCTCGTGCTTCAGTTAACTTATAAACATAGTTTCAGCGATTTTTATTTTTTTTCCAAATTTCGCCTAAAAAATCGCAGAAAGAGGTTTTTTGACATTTTCTCAAAAACTATAAGACTTATGCATTTAAACATTTCACCACTGGATTCAGTGGGTCAAAATACATATGTATGTAAATTTTCGTTACAATATTCGTATGATTAAGGATTTTTGGGAAAATTGAATTAAAATCTGAAAAAACCAAAGGTTTATATACCTAAGGAAATAATTACAAAAAATTAAATTGCTTCAAATTGCATGAAAATTTGCTTACAAGTCAATTCGGACACGGGGAATTCAATGCCGTTGAGCGCATTTTCATATCTTGTTTCATTTTTTAGATATACGCTCCGGAAATGTTAAATTGTTAAATTTATTCAGATTTTGTACTTTCCCGAGCCTATATCTCAAAAACTACAAGCGATATGAAAATACGGTCAACGGCATTGACTTTCTCGTGCTTCAGCTAACTTATAAACATAGTTTCAGCGATTTTTATTTTTTTTCCAAATTTCGCCAAAAAAATCGCAAAAAGAGGTTTTTTAATATTTTCTCAAAAACTATAAGACTTATGCATTTAAACATTTCACCACTGGATTCAGTGGGTCAATGAGACAGAAGTTTTGTTGTGTCAACGAAAGTTAGCAAGTCGGCGGAATAACCTAGCTTGTATGAAAGCAATTATGAATTTAAATTAATAAAAAACAAGGGAAATGAATCAAATTTGTTACTATTTATATTTCAATCATTTAAAAAATAAATAAATATTTAATTTTTCAGATAAATTCTACGAATTTAAATTAATGTGTCTGCATTCCAGTGTCCTGCTCAACCGATACAAGAAAGATCTAACAGCATCAACGAACCTCTTGGGCGACTTCCGGAAAAAATACAGCACAGTCTTCGCCAACTTAGACATCAAACAAGAAGTGGACAAACCAAATGAAGCGGAAATCCTAGAAAGGTCTTCACAGTCTAAACCAAACAACTTTACCGAAACAGTGGACGAAGAATCACAGAATGTGATCCCACAGAGAAAAATAAGACTGAAGGAAAAAGCCGAAACAATTCCAGAAAAAGAAGACAGTCACTCGTATGATTGTTTCCCGGAAACGAGTCTGGAATTGGATGTAGAGGAAGTCGAAGATGTGTTGATTAATTGGGAAATAAATAAATGTGAAGCCAGGTAATATGTGTTTTCTGAAATCGTCAAGAAAATGCCTACTTTCCTGACGCATTTTAGTCAGGAAAGTAAGTGTTTACCTGACTCAAATAAATAAACTAAATAACTAAAAAAATTCATAGGATTTTTATTTATTTTTATCAATAGTATTAATACTAAATATACAATTGCTTAAATTACTAAAATTTATGTATGACACTGGCGAATTTGAAGCTAAATTTATTGGAGATTCAGTAAATAAAATAAGCAAGTAGCACATTTGCTGACAAATTATTTTGCTTTTTCCAATCCATGAAAATTTCATACTCTTTATCATATCGGTCTTTGGACTTGCTCGGTAATAAATTTTCAACAGCCGCAGTTGCTTGATTTAAGATTTCAGGAGGAGTACTTGAAAATACCGCCGCATACTCATTTTCATCTATATTTTCCAACATTATAAAGAAATCTTCTCTGTCAACAATATTACTTTTGACACAAATATATTCAATAGATTTTTCACATAAGATATTGTTTTCAACAACTTTTGTTATCACCTTGGATATGTAGTTTGCTGCCAATATGATTCTTACCAAAAAATTAAACATTTTGAAATATTTATTATTAATTATATTGATCAAATATAAATATGAACGATTTCTGAAAAAATAGTATACATAATACGTCACGAAAGTGTTTTACTTAACTCAGCGAATTAAAATACTCGGCCTAACGGCCTCGTACTTCAAACAACCGCTTCGTCAAGTAAAGCATCACTTTCCTGACTTATTATGTAATATACTATTCATTTTTTTTTTGTTAAAGTACATTCAAGAATTGTTTCCCTATTTCTATATTGTAAAAATCATATTTTAAGTACTAGTTTTCTTTAATTTCAATACTTATTTCTGTATTTAAATATTTTAATTACTTATAAAATTCATAAACACTAATTTAAAAAACAAATTTTGAATTAATGTTATTAAATATATGTCATTTTCAATAAATTATAAATTTTAGACATAAAATACACTCCAAGACATTTTGATGTTCACTGGTTTGCGCGGAAGTTCGTGCAGTGCGCAGGCGTTGCGTCGACTTCACAGTTCATAAGTTGCAAGCATGGTGGTTATTAGATGTGCTGCTAGAAAATTAGTGTTTGTGAGTAAAAATATCAATAAATATTAATAAAATATAGTGCCTTTCGTAAGTATAGATGTTATTCTGACGAATTTGATACAAATTTCACCTGTAAATTTAGTTTTTGATACTTAAAAATGCATCAACATTTTGTTACATAACCTTTGTACGTAACATACAGAAAATGCAGTAACAGAAATATTACATTTCAATAATTAAATTTGGGATAAACTGCTTTAACATTATATTTGAACATGATTTTAAATAAATTTTCTTTTAAATCACAATCATATTTTTGCATATCTTTAGATTTTAACAGTTATAAATAGTATTTTTATTTCGGAAAGCGTGATATATATTATTTATTATTATTTACATACATAAATATTAGTTTTTATACATGAAAATGTGTCAAAATACTGATTTTAAAAGTATTTTCTTTATTTATATAAATTTATAAAAGTATTTGATTTGTTCAAACGATAAATTTGCCGAAGTGAACCTGTTTATTCCATAAATTTAGTCTTGTATGACGCTGTGCTGTTGAATGTTGCTGGATAAATAATTGTACGTTATAACAAAATACTGGTAAACAGTTAACGAGAATATTATTCTAATATTTTCGATAGATATTTGTACTTAAAAATAGTGTAAAATGTACTTTGTAATACATAACAGCTACAAGTGTTACGACATCTTAATAATGCATTTAACTAGTTGGTTTTGCCAATTGTTATTATTATTTCAAAACAATATTCTATTCATTTTGAATATCTTTCTCAATTGTCATTTATAAAAATTTAATTCAAATATTATTAATGGCCAAATACGTATTCATGTTATTTATTATCACTTGCTTTCTATATATTTAAATTGGTAAAAGTATTGATTTAATGACTGATCGAAACAATAATTTAACAAGTCTGTGCGTATTCAAGTTCACCTGCACTCAACAAGCAGCGTTTACAAATACACTCTTAATAATATTTACTCAATTCAGCCATTTTGTAGTTGGTGATGGCATTCGAAAGCCTTCTAAATGGTCGGTTCTTTTTTTAAAGCATTTTAGAGCTATTCTATTAATTGTCTTCTCTGTTATCATTATTAACTTTAATAAATGTTATGAAGTGTGTTACTAATATATTGTTTTTATGTTTATAGGGACATCACGGGACCTGCAAGCATCCTCAGCGTGTATCAACACCCCGGAGGCATCAGCAAAGATGAGTTTGAATATTAAATCTGCTGCTCTCAACATCCATGTAAGAATATTGTTATTTTTTAATTATTTGTTTTAATATTTATTTGAGAATTTGTGAGATAAATTCATATTCAGTTTAAAATAATAATGATGAATAGTAACACACCCCGCAAATAACTGCTGTGGAAATGAGATATTTGCGGGGTGTGTGTGGATATACTAGAAGAGATCGTGTCCGGAATACATTGGTGTATGATGAATGTGAGATTGGGAAGAATGTTGTAAGAAGAGTGGGAATAAGTGAGTTGAGATGGTTTGGTCATGTAGAACGTATGTCGAATGACAGATTGGTGAAACAGGTGTATGTTGGTGAAATTGAGGGTGAAAGTTTGCGTGGACGGCCTAGGAACAAGTGGATGAATATGATTGAAGGGTTGTTGCGTGAGCGAAAGTTTCTGAGCGTGAAGAATAAACGAGCTTGTATGAAAAGAATTATGAATGTGGTTGAAGCAAAAGTGGTGTGTCAGGATAGGAATTAATTGCGGGATAAATATGATGAATGAAGACAAGCGTATGATTCTTGATTTTAGATTAATTGGTTAGATGTTTCGAGTGTTTACCTGCAATTGTGTGGAGACCATCTTCAGAAACAAGCGCAGTGCACACTAGCGAATGGATGAATGTTTGTTGTGTGTTGATGGATTTTGGTTGTGAGAAAAGAAAGAGTTTGTATGGAGGAAGTGTTAATGTGGTCGAATCGAGTATCGTGTGTCAGGATGAGAATGTTGACGGGTTCGTGCTACCCCATTTAATGGGATATAGCGTGATGTTATGTATGTATGTATGTAATAGTAACTAGATATTTGTTAATGATAAAGCTAGTAAATTGTTAGTTAGTGTCAGTTATTATGAAGGCTGATTAACTATATTTTTAATTGTTAAACCTTCCGGAATTATTTTGGTCAAAAATATTTCAAGTTAAAGTTGGATATAAATAAATGTTATAAACAAGTATTTCTGTCCTAAAATAATGAAAATGAATTTCCCTTAATTAGACTAGCGGTCATTGTATTGAATTGAGTGTTGGTGAATGAGGGGAATGAGGGGATGGCACCTGGAGGAAGGAAGCCATGTTTATTATCGATTAGCTAAACAAAAGTTAGCGGTTAATTAGCAATTACAATTAATAGTAACTGTTTATTGTTTGTTCCAGGCGTAATCGGAGAGAAATGCGAGCACTGGATACTCATCCACACCGACATGAAACCCTCCGTGGAGAGAAGAGATTGGAACCTGCAGAACCGGAGTCGAGGAATTTAAACAGAATGAGCTTCGCCAGAGAGCAGCTGTCTTGCTCTTGTTGCATTCCTGCGCTGATTAGGAATTGGTTCCGATCGATATTTTAAGCAAATCATTAGAAATACTTGGAGCGCTGGTGTTGACTCAGACAGCAAACACCGTGGTGATAATGTCGACGACGATCGCTCTTCACAAACCTACTCTTCATGTCGGCAGCAAGAGAAGAGAATCAGACTGAAATGTTCTGGCATTGGTGAGAAACTTATTTATAAATCAAATCACGCCTTTTACCTCATTACTGGGAAATTATTCACGTATAAACGTTTCACGTTTTAAATTTGTTTACTTTTATAAAAAATATATAACAATAATAATTTATAATAATTAATGAAAAAAGTAAAATGAGAAATATTTTATTTGAAATGTAGACATGTTGTGTAAGTTTCAATGTATTGAGTTGTGTCATCAATTAATTAGTCGGGCGAGTCATCATGCAACGAGCTCGAGCTCCGCACTTGCAAACAAAACGCTGAGCAGAGCTGGTCGCTTGAAAATAATCACGTGCTAGTGCGAGTGGCTGTGATTTCACCCAATAATGGGTAAAAGGTGTGGTGATTTAGTTATACATTCAATTAATTAATTAATTACAACATCCTAACACAAGAGACTTGATATGTTTGACACCCGGTCTGTGTTCATTCAGGTGACTTTGGACAGCTGCAAGAAGTCGACGGAGAATCTGGAGCACCAGGAAGCCGAGCTGGAGGAGATGATGGCCCCGGGGACTTGATGTTTGATGGCGTGTCCGGACGCTTCACTTCCAGTACTTTTGCAGGTGAGTGTATCTTTTAAAATTTAAATTTGCTGTAAATATGTCTGTTGTAACTTTTAAACTAGTCAAGATAATTGAAATTGGTTTTAAATTTTGAATTCTCCATCTTTTCAACTATATTTAATCATATTTTTATTATGAAAATGTTTGTTGAGGATTGATTCTTTGATGAATGGATTGGTTTCAATATAAACCTACGTTCCGCGTACATCTGTGTAAAAGCCATTTAATTGAGTCCTTGTCCTAAATAATTTTGTTGGACGATTACATATTCTTCTATAAGTATTTTTGATGTGGTAAATTGCGTAAAACATTAGTTTTCTCGTGCTTCAATTAAATTGTAAACATATTTTCAGTCATTACCCATACACTTATATATTTGTTAATTAAAAAATAAATTATTTAAACTTATACAGGGCGTTTCACAACTTAGAGCAAAAAATTAAAGGGTATATTCTGTACGACGTGCTGATCATGAAACAAAAAGATTTTTTTTTAAATCGCAAAACTATTTTTTATGTTTCCCAGTCCAAAATTTTTGTCGGCTGTAACTTTTAAACTAGTCCAGATAATTGAAATTGGTTTTAATTTTTTATTATGATGTTTGTCGATGCTTGATTCTTTCAATATAAACCTACGTTCCGCGTACATCTGTGTAAAAGCCATTTATTTGAGTCCTTGGCCTAAATAATTTTGTTGGACGATTACATATTCTTCTAGAAGTATTTTGATTTGGTAAATTACGTAAAACATTAATTGTCTCGTGCTTCAATTAACTTGTAAACATATTTTCAGTCATTAACCAAACACTTATATATTTGTTAATTAAATAACTAATATGATGGATTGTAACTGTCCAAAATCTGCAATTGCAGATTAGACATGTGCATACTGAACCCCCTTTAGAGTTTGTTTCATTCATGAACTTGGAATAGTTCTAATATTCTTTACAAAATCTCATGAATTTTATATGAAAAAGTTTTCAATTCGCTGCTAAAATCCACGTTTAATTAAATTAATTGAAGCACCAATCTATTTTATTTTAATTATTTTACGTTTAAATTATATACATATTTGTTTTAAAATAAGTTTAAATAGTTTTTCAGTCATTTTGAATTCAAATATAAATGCCAAAACTAGAGAATTAATTTATCACTAAATTACTTAGGCGGGTAAAAAAATCCGTGGACTATTTTGGGGGCAAAGACATTAAAATATTAGTTTTCGGGGTTAAATGCTGTTTATAATAAAAAAATATGTTATGAACGTTAATAATAATTACTTATAAATAATATAGAGCAGTCTTTATTGATTAGAAATCAAATGATTTTTATAAAATAAACACCCTATAATTTGGATGCATACTGCGCCACTGATATAGTTCAAGGTATTATGAATAGGTGGCAGTAGTCTGTTAGTTGTCAGAAACTGATATTTGACAAGTAAACTAGATTTGTAAAATGATGTGATATTAAACTAAAATATTGTTAATTGCCAACAAAATGTAGTAGAATAAGTAAGTTTGAATTTAAATTAATTTCTAATGCGCTAATATCGTTTTTAGGTATGGATTTCATGCGCAAACCATAGACAGATGTCAGGGAATGGAAACAACATTTGTCGACTTTAAAACCAACTTGTGGACCTGGTGCACCAGGTTGTAGATGCACAGTAAAAGCGCCAAACAGGTGAGATGATTGTTTATTTATATTTTTGGGGCTTTATTTTTTGTTTCTTTGTACTTTTAAAATATCTCGATTAGTACAAGACTTACGCGCTGCTAAATAAATTAAATTATTTTTTTAATTCAATTACTTTTTAAACAATGAGTGTATCTTTTAAATGACTAAATGTGGGTTTCCTTTTACTATTTCTAGTATACTCACTCTCAAAAGTTATGATGATTATGAAACTTAAAATAAACATGATGAAGGGTGCTGTGCTATGTTACTAATACATTGTTTTTATGTTTATAGGGACATCATCAAGATGTTGAAGCAGCTGGTGTCATTGGAGCTGCCGCCATCCAGAGCTTGGAGCAGCTGGAGCTGGTGTCACCGTGGACATCATCATCAATGTAAGTACATTGTTATTTTTTTAATTATTTGGGTAAAAACAATAATAATAATGATGGTGAATGATTAGTAACTGACAATCTACTAAATATTAATTAATGATAACGGTAGTACATTATTAGCTAGTCAAGGGTGATTAATTATAAAGCTTGTCCCAGAAAACAATGTCGCCTATAATTTTTAACTAAAAACCATATAATTAAATGAATTTTTTAAAAACTATTGAAGACTTTATTGATCAACAACTAAATAGTATATAATAGCATATATTTACATTTTAATTATGATTCATCTAAAAGTTGCACAATTTCCTTTTCAGCCCTTTCATTAAAATTTATACAGCATAATCAGATATCATTTTTGTAATTTGTTTCCACTTATATTTGAAATTATCGACAGAATTGAGTGGTTTCTTATATTTTAATAACTTCTGCTTCATATGGGGCCAATATTTTTTGTTTGGGCGCAATTCTGGACAATTTTTAGGATTTTCAAATTTATGTACAAATTCTATATGTGGAGTTTCTTTTATACCAATCAATGACATTTTTTGTGTAATGACATGTTGCCAAATATGGCCAAAATAGTATTGGTGTGTTATGAAGGGCAATAATCATCTTTCAAGACACTCGCTTAAATATCTTTTGCCGTTGATTGTCGATGTCGAAAAGTAAGGCATACTGCGTTTGCCACAGGAACAAATGGCCTGCCATACAAGCATCTTTTTTGAGAATTTTTCTATTTGAATTACCTTCAATTAGCTACTAACAGATGTTCTGAACTTTCCAGAATAATAATAATGACTTGGTCGAGATTTTAATTCAAGTTAACAATACGTTTCGACATCCATGATAACACATAATTTTTTTGATATCACTTTAAAGTAAAGTTTTCGTGATCTTCATTTTGTGTTAGTTTCTTGCTTAGTATTCCTGTTAGGCACTTTTGTTTTTTGTTTTAAATACTTTATAGAATTCTTTAGCTTAATTTTCTGGACTGTTGATTGAGTAGTTTCAAATTTCTTAACCAAATCTCTCACAGAAAGATTTTTATTTTCACACAAAGCCTTCAAGACATTTTCTCAATATTTTAATCTACAAATCCACTTCCACATTTTTTTTGTGTATTACCCGTTTCATTATATCTTCGTAACACCCTTTGAACAGTCCTTGTTGTAGATTTTAACTCTAAAGCTACTTTTCTTGTGGATATATGCCTATTTTGAACACATTTGTACAAAATATTTTCGCGCAATTGTTTGTGTTTCAATGGCATCTTTGTACACTAAATTGTATGAAAGTTGTCAACTAATTGTTTTTGTATAATGCATAGCCAACTATAAAAACGCATCACATACAAATTTGTATATCTATAAAAGCAGTATACGAAAAGGCCTAAACCTAAGCGACAATTTTTTTCTGGGGCAAGCTTTATTTTACTTTTACAATTATTTTTCTCCTAAAATAATTGATGTCCGGTTCAAAACAGAAAATTAAAATTAATCTCGTTTAATAATTTGATTTTACTAGCGGTGACTTTTACCCAATATTTAAAATATATGAGTTTTTCAAATGTTGTCTACAACATTTAACTTTGAAGAGGTTTGAAAATGTGGACTGCCTATAGTTTTGTTTGTAAATCTGGTTAATTTTATTAATTTTTTGAGAGAAAATATGAACGACAGTTTTTCCGTAACTTTAAATATAAACATGTTTTAAAAACGGCTGTAATTTAGTAACCAGTCAACCGGGTTTCAACATTCAATTCCTCATCTATTGACCATAGTTTCATCCCTTAATATCAACCCTCCAGAAAGTAATTAATTCTAAAATGAAGAATTATTCACAATTGGTTTAAACATATAATTTTATTTTGATCATTTACTATTGTTTAATATTAAAAATTACTTTTAAATATTGTTTAGTATTTTTAATGATAGATGCTTATTTTAAATTCTGTTTTGCATGCATATTTGAATGCGGCATTCAGTCCCAGGACTCGAGCGCCATGCCCAAGTTGTCCACGCTGTCCACCGTTGCTTCAACACACTTCAGGAACAAAAGATGAGTACAAATTTATATTTTAATTAATGTAAAAAATGAGAAAAGAAATTATTAATAATTTATTTAGAATTTTATTGAGACACCGCCTTGACATACATCTGCTGTCTTTTAATTTCATTTATTGTTAGATGTGAGAAATATTTGTTTAAAGTGTTTTAAAAGTAAATTGCTAAATTAAAAAAATAGTATATTATTCAATGAGTAAGTAATATAAGCTGTTACTCAGGAGAATGAAGTTTGCAACACGAGCCGAAGGTGAGTGTTGTAAATCATTCGAGTGAGTAATAGCTATTACTTGCGAATAGAATACTATACTTTATCTACGACTATATGTTATTATGTAATAAGATTTTACAATTATTTTTTTTGTTACATTATGAATAAGTCAGATTGCTTAAATTTTTTGTTTTTATTTTTATTTAATAAATATGAACACTACTTAACATTTTTAACACTGTCAATAATGATTAGTATTACTTATCATAAATTTCATAAGTAATGAATACATTATTTAATAAGAGTAGATAAACGTTATTATTTTACTTTTGTTTATACTAAATAATAATATATTAATAATATTAATAATTTCTAATAATAATAACAGTAAACTGAGTAATATTGTATTTGAAGTGTATGTTAGATGTGTATATGTTTCAAATTCACTTTAATTTTAAGTAGGTCGCTGCGAGTCTGCAACAAGAAGCTCACTTGCCAAACAAACGTCGTCGTCGTGTAATTTAACTTTTGTCTGCCTTATTTAAAGGCCTTCATAACTTCATAACCGATATCGTATCGTGGGCTTGATTTATAGTTATACTATAAGATCAACTTCCCGAGTCGATATCGTGTTTGTTTTTATTGTTTACTCACTACGTACATTTTAATTTAGTTAGTTAGTTGCTGCCTTAATAGGAGGCCATCCTAACTGTGTGTAGTTCTTTTCGTGGGGTTGATTTATTACTATAAATCAATTTTACGAATTGAAATTGTGTAGATCGATATCTATCGTGGGTTTGATTTGAAATCAACCTCACGAGTCGATATCGTGTATTTTGTATTATCCACCAAAAAACGCAGGCCCCACGTGGGGCCCCAACATACATCCCATCACCAGGAGGCAAGTTTGTAAGCGTTTCGTGATCCGGGTTGGGGCGAGTCCCTCGCGAGCGTGCTGCTGAGTGTAGCTAGAAGGTGTAAGCCGATGCCTTGGGTGGTCGAGTTATCGAATCACAGGAACCATATTGTCCAATGAGTCATTGGGAGATCTAGACATAATTCGACTGTTCGAGCACTGCGAAATCTTCCCAGCAGTCGGGTAGGTTGGTAGGCGGTGAACCGAGAGGTCGTGGGCACGGAATATGCTCAACGTTTTTGCTAACTTGACAAGCACGCTTCGGTTGCTTTGTCGTAGATTCGTAGCTAGTCGTTGGCAAAAACTTAGGTAAGATAGGGATGGGTAGGGAGAAAAAGATGGCACCTTTACTGAAGACTACGTAAAATGTGAGTCTCTTTCAGGTTCTTCCTAACACTTGACCGATATCTTATCGTGGATATGATTTATAGTTATACTATAAGATCATATTCACGAGTCAATATCGTGTTTTTATCTCTACGTACATTTAAATTTAGTTAGTTTAGTTTCTGCCTTATTAGAAGGCCTTCCTAACAACTGTGTAGTTCTTTTCGTGGGGTTGATTTATTACTATAAATCAATTTTACGAATCGAAATTGGTTAGAACAATATCTATCGTGGGGTTGATTTATTTCCATAAATCAATTTTACGAATTGATATTGTGATATCTATCGTGGGTTTGATGTGTAATCAACCTCACGAGTCGATATCGGATGTTTTGTATTGCCCACCACAAAACGCTGGCCCCACGTGGGGCCCCATCATAGCGTTTCGCGGTTGCTTCGTAGCTAGTCTTTGACAAAAACTTAGGTAAGATAGGGTAGGTAGGGAGAAGAAGGACACCATCATTGAAAACTTACTGTTTTTCAAGGAGTATTTGTACTTGTTTCTAATAATATTTTGTTGTTAGGTGCGGTGGTGAATGAAGAAAACCAACGTTTCCTGTTGGTGATTACATCAAAATGCTGGGAAGATTCATCAGCAGCAGAATCAACAGCTTCTCTTCAAACACATCCGAAGATGACTCCAAAGTCAACGCAGAATGTCGTCAAGACCGCTGCCTCCAACATCAATATAAGATAATTATTAGTTTTAAGTGGGTTGTATTTAATCGAGCACCAAAATATCAGCTCTAAATAATTCATATTCGATATCCAAAATACTAGACTTTGCTAATCTGTTTATCAATTTAAATATCAAATATTTGTATTTCCTTATTGCCATATTAGCATTTAATTTTCCATGAAGCTTATTTACTATTATATTTAAAGACTATCAAAATATAATTTAACTGGGGTTAAAAATATATATTTTTGGTGTTTAATAAATATATTTCTGGCGAGAGCAACACAGTTCTTATTGTTTATTTATGATACAATGATTTCGGTGCTCATTTAAATTATTCCCTTTTTAAATTATTTGGGTAAAAGTCTGTTAAAAACAGAAATAAATATGTTGTATTAAATTAATATAAAATAGCGCAATTGTGTACAAGGGAGAATGTGAGTGAAAATGGACAGAGAGTGATTGATTTTATTCTGTGTGATGAATGATTGATGCTCGGTTTTTCAGTACATTCTGACATTTATATGTCATAATTATTTGTCGCAATTTTGTTCAGTAAAGAAACTGTGAGAAGGGTATCATTAGAAATATATTACAATATACACTTTTCTATTTACTATTTCATATACAATTTAATTCTTTTATTATTGAGTTAATTTGTAATTTTACGTATTCCTCTTTTTTGCCAATTTGCTCCAATTTTTAATTGTCTGTCCCCATTATTTTTCTCTTTTAAAAATCATTTAAACTTGTGCTAGAATTTTAATGAACACGTACCTGACGTAGAATTTAATGACGTAGAATTTAAATTTAATCTTGTACATTATTAATATTTGTATCTTTGGACTAGAGAACTTTTAAAATTTTGGCACTACAGTATTAAATGAGGCAGAAATTTCTTCCCAACACTTTTCTTCTCCTTAACACAATACTTTATCAGTTTTTTTTTTCATTCTATACATGTTTTTAACTTTCACTAAATCTATTAATAATTCAACTTCATTGGTGGAAAAATTTGCAGCTCTTTTAATATTTCCCATCATGTGTATATAAATATATTTCTTATTTTGCCTGTGACAGAATATAAACTGAATTTCGATAATCAAGACAATGATTATAATTTGACATTCAGTTTAGGTTCAGCTGAACTAGATTAATTTGACAAGTTGTAAACAAAAAAAATGTTCAGACTCAAGTTCAAGGTTCAACTGAAAAACCGAGCAGGAGAAGTTGATTTGATGGTGTCGCGTATACGTCGGGATAAAAGTTGGTGAATGAGGGTGTATAATGAGGATGTTAGAGAAATGTCTGTTGAGTAAATAAATGAATGAATGAATGAATGGTACGAATGGTGAATTATATTGTGGAATGAATCAGATGTGAGGAATAGATGGTGTGAGTATTTTAGGGGTTTGTATGGTAGCGTAAATGGACTGAATGGTTGTAGTGAAATTGCAAGGGAAAATGTTAGAGGTGAGAATGATGTCGGCTTGAATGAGATGTTGATGTATGGAGGTGAGAGGTTATTTGACTCCTGATGATTGGAAATGCGCGCACGCAGTTAGAGTGTTTGAAGGTAGCGAGGCTGCGGTAGTGTCTGCGTTACCTGGTGCGGATGATGTTGTAAATGATTTCAATAAATGAAGCAGAAAACGATTTAAATAATGTTAATTAATAAATAAAACCACTTAGTATTTAGTTTTATAAATTTGGTCAGAAGGTAGATATGGTTTACAAACACTTATATATTGTACAAATACAAAAATAATTGTTAATAGAGAGAGGGACTGTTTAGGGAATGTACTTTAATGACAAGGGCTATGAAAGTTGAGTTTATAACATCTAAATATTCATTCATTAGTTTCTGGTCGGCCCTAACGGCTTTCTTAATTTTAAAAGCTTCAAGGAAAGTGAATCGATATCCTTTCCTTTTATATGTAGAACTGACAAATTACATATAGAACTTTTATGATAAAAATCTATCAAGTGTTTAGCTAAATTAGACTGGTTACTTTTGATCATATAATTATAACAATACTCTTTAAATCTAGTCTGGAAACTTGGTCCTGTTTGCTCTATATAAACAAATTCACAATCTTTACATTTAATTTAACAAAGGGTCTTTATTCATTAATTTATTATTAGTATATAATGTCAAATTTCCTCCAATTCTTGGCCATACTACGATTCATGCCATTAACATAATTTAATTTTTTATAAATTGTTTTAAATCTAGTTTCAAAGTGTACAGGATAAAATTAATTTCTTGTAATTGATCTAGTTTTCTTATTTATTAGCTTCACAGTGATTTGTGCACTGTAACCATTGTTTGCTGTAATATTTAAAATGATTATAATTCAGATCATCAGATAAATTATAAAACGTTGCTAGCTTTATATTACATGGGTGATACAAATTAGTGGATTTCCTGTAAATATTAAAATTAAATGTATTGTTAATGTGTTTGATAGTAATGGCCAAGATATTTATGCTTTTATTAACTTTCACTTCAGTGGTGAATTATGTATTTTAATCAAATGAATTAAGGACATTTAGTAGTTGTTGCTCCTGGTGTAAAGGGATTAAAACATCGTCGATATATCTATACCAAAAATGTAAATATTTTAGGAGGTATTTATTGGAATTGAGGCATATATATTCTCAAAATTGTTTATGAATATTTCATATAATAAAGACCCTCATTTTGTTAATTACAAATGTCACCAAAGAGCAAAAATAATTTGTTTGTAGACAAACTTCCAGCAAGTTTAAAGTTACATGGTTAACTTCAAGCTGTTTTTAATGAAGTTTGAAAATTGGAATGGAAGTAAATTCCCAAAACCTCCCTCTCTCTATTAACAGAGTTAGTTTGTATTTGAACTACATATAAGTGTTTGCAAAACCATTTCTAAATTCATGAAACAAAATGCCAAGTGTTTGTATTTATTAATTTTAAATCATGTTTCGCTGAATGCAAAAGCTTCATTAATTGAAATGATGAATGTGTTAGTGTTTGAGAAGAGCGATTGCAATGTTTCGGTGATGGATGATGTGAGATTGGAGATGAAATGAATGTGTTTGTATATTAGGGTAGTATGTGATGGAGGTATGGACGTATTAATTCAGAATACATTGGTGTATGTTGTATGATGACTCTGAGATTGACATGAATGTTGTTGAAAGAGTGAGTATAAGTCAGATGAGATAGTTTAGGAATGTGGAACGTTTGTCGAATGGAAGATATGAATGAACTTGTATGAAAGAATTTATGAATGTATTTATGTATGAAGAGTTGATGGTAGATTGAGCATGTGGTTGAAGCAAGGATGACTGAATGTTTCTGGGGTTCGTGTTACCCCATTTAATAAGATATTATCTTTACAACATATGTATTATTTGTTTAAACTATATAATAATGAATGATTCACTTTAAAATTATAATGATGATTCGTTCTCATCTGTAACACAATACTTTGATAGCTGACAGGTTATTATACATACATATATATTTTTTATTGTACCATTAGCAAATTGTCAGCTACTGAAATATTGTGATATAGTGACAGTTAGTATAAAAAACAAACAAATTACGGATGATTAACTAGATTTTTCATTGTTAAACATTCCGACATTATTTTATACAAATATATTTCAAGTAAATGATTGATATAAATAAATTTGAATCAGTTTTATTTTAAATATTATTCTCTAAACAACTTATGACCGATTTAAATAAAGTTAATCAAATCATCCTCCATCGATTATTTATACTAACAGTCAACATATTTTGTAAATAAAGATAATGAAATACTTTTACCCAAAATAATTGTATCAAAGTATTAATTCTAAAAGTTTCCATTATAATAATTAAATTGATTTCTTTTTAAAAATTGGGAAAACTGACAGAATTGATATTTACTAATGATAATAACAAATATGTTTTAAGTAGATAGTTGACAATAACTTTGTTTAACACATATTTATTCTTTAAGAATAAGAAATAGATACCTATTTGTTAGAAATAACAGACAATCCAAACGGACTATTTATGCCAAGCAGATGCGATGACTTTGCGCTAAGTTTATTTAATTATATCTCCCAAATAGTATGCGTTGAAACATTTGTTTTTTGTAGTTTTTTTATAAACATGTTCTTTAGTTGTCATTCAGTTCAATAAATGTTGTCTTATGTTATTGTAATCGGTGTGTTTCTGTGTCTCGAGTATTTAACACTATTGTAATAAGTTATACATACATCTTATTACAATATTCTTTATTCTTAAAAAATAAATATGTGTTGAAGAGATTTATTGTGAATTATTTAATTTAAAATATAGTTTTTATTGTTGAAGATAAATAAGTAAATAATATTATTGTAATTTAATATGTAAAAATAATAACAAATATGTTTTAAATAGATAGTTTACAATAACTTTGTTTAACACATATTTATTGTTTAAGAATAAGAAATAGGGTACCCATTATAATAAGTTAACATATATTTTATTACAATATTCCTTATTCTTAAAAAATAAATGTGTGTTGAAGAGATTTATTGTGAATTATTTAATTTAAAATATAGTTGTTATTGTTTAATATAAATAAGTTAATCAAATTGTTGTAATTCAGTATGTAATAATAAGAAATATTGTAATAAGAAAACATACATCTTATTGCAATACGTCTTATACTTCAAGAAAATATATGTTTTAAAGAGACTTATTCTAAATTAATTTAGATAGGTATCCTCATTAAATCCCTCAAATCATTTATAAAATTGTCATCTTTCTGAATATACTCCCTCAAATCTTTTGTAATGTTATCATTTTCCCAAAAGTCCTTAAATTCATTTGTAAGATAATAATCCTCCTAAAAAGTCCTCCAATTCATTTTTAATTCCTTCCATGAAGTCCCTCAAATCATTTATAAAATTGTCTTCCTCCCAAAAATTCCTCCAATTCATTTGCAAGATATAATCCTCTCGAAAAGTCCTCCAATACATTTCTATTTCCTCCCATGAAGTCCCTCAAATCAATTATAAAATTGTTCTTCCTCCAATTCATTTATAAGATATCATCCTCCCAAAAACTCCCTCAAATCATTTATAAAATAGCCATCTTACTAAATGTCCCTCAAATCCATTTATAAAATAATCACCCTCTTAAAAAGTTCCTCAAATAACTTATAAAGCAATCCTACATTCTAAAAGACACCCCAGAAATTAAATAATATTTTTTTCAATAATATATTATATATTTAATAAAAATTGTAATAATTATGTTTTACATTGTATTTATAATATAAATTTGTAATAAATAAATTGTAATGAATGCTTTAAATATTGTATTTATAATAAATATTGTAATATAGATGTTAGTTTCTATTGTATACTGATTTAAAACGTCAATAAAAGTGTTTAAAATGGCTGCCATTCTTTCATTTATTTCCTTCTGTAAATATAAATATTTTATTCAAATTCAATTAACTTGTCTTCCATTTTGTACCTCCCATATATTAAATGAATTCAATTAAATATCAATTAAGAGGAGGAGCCACGAAAGATTCAATGGGCGTCAACACACCCAATTAAGAAACAGGGCTGCCAATTCACTATAACCAAAATCCAGTAAAGTTACCTCCTCATCGTTCTGCGCCCCGGATACAAATCGACGAATTTGGAGCAATTCCTGACCAAAAACTCAAAGTTTTTTTCCTAGTTCAAAAATTGAACAATAGATAGCACCACCATGCATACATGATTGATGCTGCCCCCTGGTGACCAATTTTAGAACTAAGAAAACAAACTTTGAAATTTTGTCAGGATCTGCTCCAATTTGGTCGGTTTGTATCCGGGGCGCAGAACGGCGAGGAGGTATCTTTACTGTATTTTGGTTATAGTGAATTGGCATCACTGCTTTCTTAATTGGTTGTGCTACCGCCCTCATATCTTCTATTGCTCCTCCTCATAATTGAAACTTAATTGAATTTAATTTTATATATGGGAGGAACAAAATGGCTGATTAATAGAAATTTAAATGGAAGTATTTAAATGTAAATAATTAAATAGACGCCATTTTAAATTCAACCATTGACATTTAAAGTAAAAGAAACCAACATGAAAATAATTAATTAAATTAACTTAGTTCGCAAATGACAGCACCAGTCCTAAAAAACCCGTAAAAAAAAAATTAAAAACAAAAAGGTATGTATAAATATAAACAATATTTATTATCATTGCAAAGTTGTGTACAAGTTTTACTAACATTTTATTTTAGAATTGTTAACTACAAGTACATTTTATTTATAATACAAACTATTTTTGAAATAAATTAATTTAGAATAAGTCTCTTTAAAATATATTTATTCTTGAAGTATAAGACGTATTGCAATAAGATGTATGTTTTCTTATTACAATATTTCTTATTATTACATACTGAATTACAACAATTTTATTAACTTATTTATATTTAACAATAAAAACTATATTTTAAATTAAATAATTCACAATAAATCTCTTCAACACACATTTATTCTTTAAGAATAAGGAATATTGTAATAAGATATATGTTAACTATTTCTTATTCTTAAACAATAAATATGTGTTAAACAAAGTTATTGTAAACTACCTATTTAAAACATATTTGTTATTATTTGTACATATTTAATTACAATAATATTATTTACTTATTTATCTTAAATAATAAAAACTATATTTTAAATTAAATAATTCACGATAAATCTCTTCAACACATATTTATTTTTTAAGAATAAAGAATATTGTAATAAGATGTATGTATAACTTATTACAATAGGTATCTATTTCTTATTCTTAAACAATAAATATGTGTTAAACAAAGTTATTGTCAACTATCTACTTAAATTATATTTATTTATTATCATTAGTAAATATCAATTCTGTCAGTTTTCCCAATTTTTAAAAAGAAATCAATTTAATTATTATAATGGAAACTTTTAGAATTAATACTTTGATACAATTATTTTGGGTAAAAGTATTTCATTATCTTTATTTACAAGATATGTTGACTGTTAGTATAAATAATCGACGGAGGACGATTTGATTAACTTTATTTAAATCGGTCATAAGTTGTTTAGAGAAGAATATTTAAAATAAAACTGATTCAAATTTATTTATATCAATCATTTACTTGAAATATATTTGTATAAAATAATGTCGGAATGTTTAACAATTAAAAATCTAGTTAATCATCCGTAATTTGTTTGTTTTTTATACTAACTGTCACTGTATCACAATATTTCAGTAGCTGACAATTTGCTAATGTTACAATAAAAATATATATGTATGTATAATAACCTGTCAGCTAGCAAAGTATTGTGTTACAGATGAGAACGATTCATCATTATAATTTTAAAGTGAATCATTCATTATTATATAGTTTAAACAAATAATAAATATGTTGTAAAGATAATATCTTATTAAATGGGGTAACACGAACCCCTGAAACATTCAGTCATCCTCGCTTCAACCACATGCTCAATCTACCATCAACTCTTCATACATAAATACATACATACATATACATTCATACAAGTTCATTCATATCTTCCATTCCACACACGTTCCACATTCCTAAACTATCTCATCTGACTTATACTCACTCTTTCAACAACATTCATGTCAATCTCAGAGTCATCATACAACATACACCAATGTATTCTGAATTAATACGCCCATACCTCGAGAACATACTACCCTAATATACAAACACATTCATTTCATCTCCAATCTCACATCATCCATCACCGAAACATTGCAATCGCTCTTCTCAAACACTAACACATTCATCATTTCAATTAATGAAGCTGTTTGCATTCGGCGAAACGTGATTTAAAATTAATAAATAAAAACACTTGGTTTTGCAAACACTTATATGTAGTTCAAATACAAACTAACTCTGTTAATAGAGAGAGGGAGGTTTTGGGAATTTACTTCCATTCCAATTTTCAAACTTCATTAAAAACAGCTTGAAGTTAACCATGTAACTTTAAACTTGCTGGAAGTTTGTCTACAAACAAATTATTTTTGCTCTTTGGTGACATTTGTAATTAACAAAATGAGGGTCTTTATTATCTGAAATATTCATAAACAATTTTGAGAATATATATTCCTCAATTCCAATAAATACCTCCTAAAATATTTACATTTTTGGTATAGATATATCGACGATGTTTTAATCCCTTTATACCAGGAGCAACAACTACATAATTCACCACTGAAGTGAAAGTTAATAAAAGCATAAATATCTTGGCCATTACTATCCAACACATTAACAATACATTTAATTTTAATATTTACAGGAAACCCACTAATTTGTATCACCCATGTAATATAAAGCTAGCAACGTTTTATAATTTATCTGATGATCTGAATTATAATCATTTTAAATATTGCAGCAAACAAAGTGAAGCTAATAAATATGAAAATTAGATCAATTACAAGAAATTAATTTTATCCTGTTACACTTTGAAACTAGATCTAAATCAATTTATAAAAAATTAAATTATGTTAATGGCATGAATCGTAGTATGGCCAAGAATTGGAGGAAATTTGACATTATATACTAATAATAATAAACTAATGAATAAAGACCCTTTGTTAAATTAAATGTAAAGATTGTGAATTTGTTTATATAGAGCAAACAGGACCAAGTTTCCAGACTAGATTTAAAGAGTATTGTTATAATTATATGATCAAAAGTATCCAGTCTAATTTAGCTAAACACTTGATAGATTTTTATCATAAAAGTTCTATATGTAATTTGTCAGTTCTACATATAAAAGGAAAGGATATCGATTCACTTTCCTTGAAGCTTTTAAAATTAAGAAAGCCGTTAGGGCCGACCAGAAACTAATGAATGAATATTTAGATGTTCTAAACTCAACTTTCATAGCCCTTGTCATTAAAGGACATTCCCTAAACAGTCCCTCTCTCTATTAACAATTGGTTTGTATTTGTACAATATAAAAGTGTTTGTAAATTTGTTTTGTAAACCATATCTACCAATAAATGTTATTGCCAAATTTATAAAACTAACTACTAATTCTACTAACACATTATCATTAATTAACATTATTTAAATCGTTTTCTGCTTCATTTATTGAAATCATTTACAACAACATCCGCACCAGGTAACGCAGACACTACCGCAGCCTCACTACCTTCAAACACTCTAACTGCGTGCGCGCATTTCCAATCATCAGGAGTCATATAACCTCTCACCTCCATACATCAACATCTCATTCAAGCCGGGAGCCTTGCCATTCTTTACACGCAACATCATTCTCATCTGATTCATTCCACAATATAATTCATCATTCGTACCATTCATTCATTCATTTATTTACTCAACAGACATATCTCTAACATCCTCATTCACCAACTTTTATCCAGACGTATACGCGACACCATCAAATACACTTCTCATGCTCGGTTTTTCAGTTGAACCTTGAACTTGAGCCTCAACATTTTTTTGTTTATAACTTGTCAAATTAATCTAGTTCAGCTGAACCTAAACTGAATGTCTAAATAATTTTATGGTTTTGTGTAATTTGGGATTCTGAGAAAATTATAATCATTGCCTTGTTTACCGAAAATTCAGTTTATATTCTGTCACAGGCAAAATAAGAAATATATTTATATACACATGATGGAAAATATTAAAAGAGCTGCAAATTTTTCCACCAATGAAGTTGAATTATTAATAGATTTAGTGAGGGTTAAAAACATGTATAGAATGAAAAAAAACTGATAAACTATTTTGTTAAGGAGAAGAAAAGTGTTGGGAGGAAATTTCTGTCTCATTTAATACTGTAGGGCCAAAATTTGAAAAGTTCTCTAGTCTAAAGATAAAAATATTAATAATGTAGAAGATTAAATTTAAATTCTATGTCAGGTACGCGTTCATTAAAATTCTAGCACAAGTTTAAATAATTTTAAAGAGAAAAATAATGAGGGCAGACAATTAAAAATTGGTGCAAATTGGCAAAAAAGAGGAATACGTAAAATTACAAATTAACTCAATAATAAAAGAATTAAATTGTATATAAAATAGTAAATAGAAAAGTGTATATTGTAATATATTTCTAATGATACCCTTCTGACGGTTTTACTATATTTCTAATTATTTTAGGTCTTCTAACACGACCAAGTCGCTCAACAAAATTGCGACAAATAATTATGTCATATAAATGTCAGAAAGTACTGAAAAACCGCGCATCAATCATTCATCACACATAATAAAATCAATCACTCTCTGTCCACTTTCACTCACATTCTCCCTTGTACACAATTGCGCTATTTTATATTAATTTAAAACAACATATTTATTAATGTCTTTAACCGACTTTTACCCAAATAATTTAAAAAGGGAATAATTTAAATGAGCACCGAAATCATTGTATCATCAATAATCAATAAGAACTGTGTTGCTCTTGCCAGAAATATATATTTCTAACCCTAGTTAAATTATATTTTGATAGTCTGAAATAATTAAATGAATACTAAAAATAATAATTAAGCATAAAAAATACTAACTGATCTTTAAATCCAAAAGTAAATAAACTTCATGGAAAATTAAATGCTAATATGGCAAATAGCAAATACAAATATTTGATATTTAAATTGATAAACAAATTAGCAAAGTCTAGTATTTTGGATATCGAATATGAATTATTTAGAGCTGATATTTTGGTGCTCGATTAAATACAACCCACTTAAAACTAATAATTATTTTATATTGATGTTGGAGGCAGCGGTCTTGACGACGTTCTGCGTTGACTTTGCAGACATCTTCTGATGTGTTTGAAGAGAAGCTGTTGATTCTGTTGCTGATGAATCTTCCCAGCATTTGATGTAATCACCAACAGGAAACGTTGGTTTTCTTCATTCACCACCGCACCTAACAACAAAATATTATTAGAAACAAGTACAAATACTCCTTAAAAAACAATAAGTTTTCAATGATGGTGTCCTTCTTCTCCCTACCTACCCTATCTTACCTAAGTTTTTGTCAAAGACTAGCTACGAAGCAACCGCGAAACGCTATGATGGGGCCCCACGTGGGGCCAGCGTTTTGTGGTGGGCAATACAAAACATCCGATATCGACTCGTGAGGTTGATTACACATCAAACCCACGATAGATATCACAATATCAATTCGTAAAATTGATTTATGGAAATAAATCAACCCCACGATAGATATTGTTCTAACCAATTTCGATTCGTAAAATTGATTTATAGTAATAAATCAACCCCACGAAAAGAACTACACAGATGTTAGGAAGGCCTTCTAACAAGGCAGAAACTAAACTAACTAAATTTAAATGTACGTAGAGATAAGACACGATATTGACTCGTGAATATGATCTTATAGTATAACTATAAATCATATCCACGATAAGATATCGGTCAAGTGTTAGGAAGAACCTGAAAGAGACTCACATTTTACGTAGTCTTCAGTAAAGGTGCCATCTTTTTCTCCCTACCTACCCTATCTTACCTAAGTGTTTGCCAACGACTAGCTACGAATCTACGACAAAGCAACCGAAGCGTGCTTGTCAAGTTAGCAAAAACGTTGAGCATATTCCGTGCCCACGACCTCTCGGTTCACCGCCTACCAACCTACCCGACTGCTGGGAAGATTTCGCAGTGCTCGAACAGTCGAATTATGTCTAGATCTCCCAATGACTCATTGGACAATATGGTTCCTGTGATTCGATAACTCGACCACCCAAGGCATCGACTTACACCTTCTAGCTACACTCAGCAGCACGCTCGCGAGGGACTCGCCCCACCCGCATCACGAAACGCTTCAAACTTGCCTCCTGGTGATGGGATGTATGTTGGGGCCCCACGTGGGGCCTGCGTTTTTTGGTGGATAATACAAAATACACGATATCGACTCGTGAGGTTGATTTCAAATCAAACCCACGATAGATATCGATCTACACAATTTCGATTCGTAAAATTGATTTATAGTAATAAATCAACCCCACGAAAAGAACTACACACAGTTAGGATGGCCTCCTATTAAGGCAGCAACTAACTAACTAAATTAAAATGTACGTAGTGAGCGAACAATAAAAACAAACACGATATCGACTCGAGAAGTTGATCTTATAGTATAACTATAAATCAAGCCCACGATACGATATCGGTTATGAAGTTATGAAGGCCTTTAAATAAGGCAGACAAAAGTTAAATTACACGACGACGACGTTTGTTTGGCAAGTGAGCTTCTTGTTGCAGACTCGCAGCGGCGACCTATTTGATGACACACTCACAACCAATGAATGAGATTAAAGTGAATTTGAAACATGCACACATCTAACTTACAATTCAAATACAATATTACTCAGTTTACTGTTATTATTATTAGAAATTATTAATATTATTAACATATTATTATTTAGTATAAACAAAAGTAAAATAATAACGATTCTAGAATTTAGCAATTTACTTTTAAAATACTTTAAACAAATATTTATCACATCAAATAATAAATTAAATTAAAAGACAGCAGATGTATGTCAAGGCTGCGTCTCAATAAAATTCTAAATCAATTATTAATAATTTCTTTTCTCATTTTTTAGACTAATTAAAATATAAATTTGTACTTATCTTTTATTCCTGAAGTGTGTTGAAGCAACCGGTGGACAGCGTGGGCATGGCGTTCGACTCCTGGGACTGAATGCCGCATTCAGATAATTTGCGTAAACTGCAAAACTCAATTTAATATGAGCATCTATCATTAAAAATACTAAACAATCTTTTAAAGTAATTTTTAATATTAAAGAATAGTAAATCATCAAAATAAAATTACATGTTTAAACCAATTGTGAATAATTGTCCACTGCGACATTCACAGAACATTCTCAACCCAACCCAACCATCGTCGCTTCAATAACGTTTATTTTAAAATTAATTATTTACTGGAGGGTTGATATTAAGGGATGAAACTATGATCAATAGATGAGGAATTGAATGTTGAAACCCGGTTGACTGGTTACTAAATTACAGCCGTTTTTAAAACATGTTGATCTAAAGTTACGGAAAAACTGTCGTTCATATTTTCTCTCAGAAAATTAATAAAATTCGCCAGATTTACAAACAAAACTACCGACAGTCCACATTTTCAAACCTCTTCAAAGTTAAATGTTTTAAACAACATTTTTAAAACTCATATATTTTAAATATTGGGTAAAAGTCACCGCTAGTAAAATCAAATTATTAAACGAGATTAATTTTAATTTTCTGCTTTGAACCGGTCATCAATTATTTTAGGAGAAAAATAATTGTAAAAGTAAAATAAAGCTTGCCCCAGAAAAAATTGTCGCTTAGATTTAGGCCTTTTCGTATACTGCTTTTATAGATATACAAAATTTTATGTGATGCGTTTTTATTATTTGGCTATGCATTATACAAAAACAATTAGTTGACAACTTTCATACTAAATTCTATAAAGATGCCATCAAAACACGAAGAAATGCGCGAAAATATTTTGTACAAATGTGTTCAAAATAGGCATATATCCACAAGAAAAGTAGCTTTAGAGTTAAAATCTACAACAAGGACTGTTCAAAGGGTGTTAAGAAGATATAATGAAACGGGTGATACACAAAATAATGTAGAAGTGGATGCAAACCTGGATTTGTAGATTAAAATATTGAGAAAATGTCTTGAAGGCTTTGTGTAAAAATACAAATCTTTCTGTGAGAGATTTGGCTAAGAAACTACTCAATCAACAGTCCAGAAAATTAAGCTAAAGAATTCTATAAAGTATTTAAAAGAAACAAAAGTACCTAACAGGAATACTAAGCAAGAAACTAACACAAAATCAAGATCAAGAAAACTTTACTTTAAAGCAGGGTTCGTAAATATCATGATATTTATAGTAAATATCATGATATTTATAATAAATATCAAAATATCTGATATATAGGATATATATCAGATAAATATCACTTTTTGGATATTTATTTTTTAATTTTAGTTTTTGTACACATTTAGAAAAACTGAAAAATTCGAAAAATTTCACTTCTCCGGAGGCTATATCTCAAAAACTATTTGATATTTTTATATAATGGATATATATCATTGCAAAAATATGACGATATATATCAAAATAAATATCATGATATATATATCGATCGATATATATCTTCGAACCCTGTTATTATTATTCTGGAAAGTTTAGAAAATCTGTTAGTAGCTAATTGAAGGTAATTAAAATAGAAAAATTCTCAAAAAAGATGCTTGTATGGCAGGCCATTTGTTCCAATGGCGAAAGATATTTAAGCGAGTGTCTTGAAAGACGATTATTGCCGTTTATAAGGCTTCATAACACACCAACACTATTTTGGCCAGATTTGGCAACATGTCATTACACAAACAATGTCATTGATTGGTATAAAAGAAACCCCACATATAGAATTTGTACATAAATCTGAAAATCCTACAAATTGTCCTGAATTGCGCCCAATCAAAAAATATTGGCCCCATATGAAGCAGAAGTTATTAAAATATAAGAAACCACCCAATTCTGTCGATAATTTCAAATATAAGTGGAAACAAATTACAAAAATGATATCTGATTATGCTGTACAAATTTTAATGAAATGGGGTGAAAAGGATATTGCGCAACTTTTAGATGAATCATAATTAAAATGTAAATATATGCGCTATTATGTACTATTTAGTTGTTGAACAATAAAGTCTTCAATAGTTTTTAAAAAAATTCATTTAATTATAAAGTTTTTAGTTAAAAATTATAGGCGACATTTTTTTCTGGGACAAGCTTTATAATTAATCACCCTTGACTAGCTAATAATGTACTATCGTTATCATTAATGAATATTTAGTAGATTGTCAGTTACTAATCATTCACCATCATTATTATTATTGTTTTTACCCAAATAATTAAAAAAATAACAATGTACTTACATTGATGATGATGTCCACGGTGACACCAGCTCCAGCTGCCTCCAAGCTCTGGATGGCGGCAGCTCCAATGACACCAGCTGCTTCAACATCTTGATGATGTCCCTATAAACATAAAAACAATGTATTAGTAACATAGCAGAACACCTTTCATCATGTTTATTTCAAGTTTCATAATCATCATAACTTTTGAGAGTGAGTATACTGGAAATAGTAAAAGGAAACCCACATTTAGTCAATTAAAAGATACACTCATTGTTTAAAAAGTAATTAAATTAAAAAATAATTTAATTTATTTAGCAGCGCGTAAGTCTTGTACTAATCAAGACATTTTAAAAGTACAAAGAATCAAAAAATATAGCCTCAAAAATATAAATAAAAAATCATCTCACCTGTTTGGCGGTTTCACTGTGCATCAACGACCTGGTGCACCAGGTCCACAAGTTGGTTTTGTCGTTGATTTGTGGTGATTGTAAACATTGTCTTTCATAATAATTGGTTTTAAAGTCGACAAATGTTGTTTTCATTCCCTGACATCTGTCTATGGTTTGTGCATGAAATATATACCTAAAAACGACATTGGCGCATTAGAAATTAATTTAAATTCAAACTTACTTATTCTACTACATTTTGTTCCTAATTAACAATATTTTAGTTCAAAATCACATCATTTTACAAATCTAGTTTACTTGTCAAATATCAGTTTCTGACAACCAACATACTACTGCCACCTATTTCTAAAACGTTGAACTGTATCAGTGGCGCAGTATGCATCCAAATTATTGGGTGTTTATATTATAAAAATAATTTGATTTCTAATCAATAAAAACTACTCTATATTATTTATTAATAATTATTATTAACGTTCATAACATATTTTTTTATTATAAACAGCATTTAAACCCGAAAACTAATATTTTAATGTACTTGCCCCCAAAGTAGTCTACGGATTTTTTTACCCGCCTATAATTGATTGCAGGTGTGCCAAAATTAATACTACTTTTGACATTTATATTTGAATTTAAAATGACTAGTTGAAAAACTATTTAAACTTATTTTAAAACAAATATGTAGATAATTTAAACATAAAATAATTAAAATAAAATAGTTTGGTGCTTCAATTAATTTAATTAAACGTGGATTTTAGCGGCGGAATGAACAGTTTTTCATAAAAAATTCACGAGATTTTGTAAAGAATATTAGAATTATTCCAAGTTCATGAATGAAACAAACTCTAAAGTATACACATGTCTAATCTGTAATTGCAGATTTTGGACAATTACAATCCATCATATTAGTGTTTTAATTAACAAATAAATAAGTGTTTGGTTAATGATTGAAAATATGTTTAAAAGTTAATTGAAGCACGAGACAATTAATGTTTTACGTAATTTACCAAATCAAAAATACTTCTAGAAGAATATTTAATCGTCTAACTAAATTATTTAGGGCAAGGACTCAATTAAATGGCTTTTACACAGATGTACGCGGAACGTAGGTTTATATTCAAATCAGATTCATCAAAGAATCATTTTCATAATAAAAATATAATTAAATATAGTTGAAAACATGGAGAATTCAAAATTTAAAACCAATTTCAATTATCTTGACTAATTTAAAAGTTACAACCGTTTAAAAAATGTTCAATTGTACAAGTTTCAGCAGACATATTTACAGCCAATTTAAATTTAAAAAGATACACTCACAAGTACTGGAAGTGAAGTCAAGTCCCCGGGACCATCATCTCCTCCAGCTCGGCTTCCTGGTGCTCCAGATTCTCCGTCGACTTCTTGCAGCTGTCCAAAGTCACCTGAATGAGCACAGAGCGAGTGTCAAACATATCAAGTCTCTTCTGTTACGATGTTGTCATTAATTAATTAATTGAAGGTATAATTACATCACCACACCTTTTACCCATTATTGGGTCAAATCACAGCCACCACAGATGTAGGTCATTGTTTTAAATGATGATAAATACGTACAACCCAATTTAAATATTGTAAAGAAAACTTTTAAAACTCTTATAATTTTGAATATTGGAAATAATTACCCAAAAAGGTAAAAGTATTTGTGAACTTTATTTACAAAATACACGGACTGCTCGTGATAGAAATATATTTGCTCACCTTTGATACTAATCACTAGCACTAACAACTTACTAGCACAACGTGTCACTAACAACTAACTAGCACGTGATTATGTTCAAGCGACCAGCTCTGGGCAGCGGTTTGTTTGCAAGTGCGGAGCTCGAGCTCGTTGCATGATGACTCGCTCGACTAGTTAATTAGCCTCTAATTGATGACACAACTGAATACATTGGAACTTACACAATATGTCTACATTTCAAATAAAATATTTCTCATTTTACTTTTTTCATTAATTATTATAAATTATTATTGTTATTTTTTTTTATAAAAGTAAACAAATTTAAAACGTGAAACGTTTATACGTGAATAATTTCCCAGTAATGGGTAAAAGGCGTGATTTGATTTGTAAATAAGTTTCTCACCAATGCCAGAACATTTCCGTCTGATTCCATTCTCTTCTCTTGCTGCCGACATGAAGAGTAGGTTTCTGAAGAGCGATCGTCGTCGACACCATCACCACGGTGTTTGCTGTCTGAGTCAACACCAGCACTCCGAATATTTCTAATGATTTGTTTCAAATATCGATCGGAACCAATTCCCAATCAGCGCAGGAATGCAACAAGAGCAGGACAACTGCTCTCTGGCGAAGCTCATTCTGTTTAAATTCCTCGACTCCGGTTCTGCAGGTTCCAATCTCTTCTCTCCACGGAGGGTTTCATGTCGGTGTGGATGAGGATCCAGTGCTCGCATTTCTCTCCGATTACGCCTGGACCAAACAATAAACAGTTACTATTAATTGTAATTGCTAATTAACCGCTAACTTTTGTTTAGCTAATCGATAATAAACATGGCTTCCTTCCTAGGTGCCTCCCCCTCATTCCCCTCATTCACCAGCACTCAATTCAATACAATGACCGCTAGTCTGTTCAGGGAGAGTCATTTTCATTATTTTAGAACAGAACATTTATTTATATCCAACTTTAACTCGAAATATTTTTGACCAAAATAATTCCGGAAGGTTTAACAATTAAAAATATAGTTAATTACCTTTCATAATAACTGACACTAGCTAACAATTTACTAGCGTTATCATTAACAAATATCTAGTTACTATTCATCATTATTATTTTAAACTGAATATGAATTTATTTCATAAATTCTCAAATAAATATTAAACAAATAATTAAAAAATAACAATGTTCTTACATTATTGATGTTGAGAGCAGCAGATTTAATATTCAAACTAGTCTTTGCTGATGCCTCCGGGGTGTTGATACACGCTGAGGATGCTTGCAGGTCCCGTGAAGTCCCTATAAACAGAAAAACAATATATTAGTAACACACTTCATAACATTTATTAAAGTTAATAATGATAACAGAGAAAACAATTAATAGAATAGCTCTAAAATGCTTTAAAAAAAGAACCTACCATTTAGAAGGCTTTCGAATGCCATCACCAACTACAAAATGGCTGAATTGAGTAAATATTATTAAGACTGTATTTGTAAACGCTGCTTGTTGAGTGCAGGTGAACTTGAATACGCACAGATTTGTTTAATTATTGTTTCAGCTGCCATCAAATCAATACTTTTATCAATTTAAATATATAGAAAGCAAATGATAATAAATAACATGAATACGTATTTAGCCATTAACAATATTTGAATTAAATTTTTATAAATGAAAATTGAGAAAGATACTCAAAATGAATAGAATATTGTTTTGAAATAATAATAACAATTGGCAAAACCAACTAGTTAAATACATTATTAAGATGTCGTAACACTTGTAGCTGTTATGTATTACAAAGTACATTTTACACGATTTTTAAGTACAAATATCTATCGAAAATATTAGAATAATGTTCTCGTTAACTATTTACCAGTATTTTGTTATAACGTACAATTATTTATCCAGCAACATTCAACAACACAGCGTCATACAAGACTAAATTTATGGAATAAACAGGTTCACTTCGGTAAATTTATCGTTTGAACAAATCAAATACTTTTATAAATTTATATAAAATAAAGAAAATACTTTCAAATTCAGTACTTTTACACATTTTCATGTATAAAAAGTAATATTTATGTATGTAAATAATAATAAATAATATATATCACGCTTTTTGAAATAAAAACACTATTTATAACTGTTAAAATCTAAAGATATGCAAAAATATTATTGCGATTTTAAAGAAAATTTATTAAAAATCATGTTCAAATATGATGTTAAAGCCGTTTATATCAAATTTAATTATTGAAATGTAATATTCCTATTTATCGCATCCTATATATGTGTTACGTAATAAAATGTTGATACATTTTTAATGATCAAAAACTATATTTCCAGGTGAAATTTGTATCAAAATCGTCAGAATAACATCTATACTTACGAAAGGCACTATATTTTATTAATATTTATTGATATTTTTACTTAAAATCACTAATTTTCTAGCAGCACATCTAGCTACCACGCTTGCAAGTTATGAACTGTATAGTCGACGCAGCGACGCAGCCCCAGCGACCTTCCGAGCAAACCAGTGCACATCAAAATGTCGTCGAGTGTATTTTATGTATAAAAATTATAATTTATTTAAAATGACATATATTTAATAACATTAATTCAAAAATTGTTTTTTTAATTAGTGTTTATGAATTTCATCAGTAATTAAAATATTTAAATACAGAAATAAGTATGTAAACATTGAATTTAAAGAAAACTAGTACTTAAAATATGATTAAATTTACAACATAGAAATAAGGAAACAATTCTTGAATTTCTATCGTACTTTAATAAAAAAAAAAAATCTAAATAATAAATTTAATAGGGATGGTTTTATTGCTACGTATAAGTATGTCCATAACGCCTCATTTCAACTAATTTTTACATGTTTGTTGATAGTTTATTGAAGTAAACGTAATTGTTTATATGTGTAAGAAGTTTCATAGCTGAGAATTAAATAGGGGTGGTTTTAACGAAATCTATTGCTAGGTATAAATGTATCCATAACACCTCATTTAACTAAAATTTCACTTTTCTGTTCATTACTTATTGTAGTACATGTAATTGTTTATATGTGTACGAAAAGTTACGGAAAAACTGTCGTTCATATTTTCTCTCAAAAAATTAATAAAATTAGCCAGATTTACAAACAAAACTATAGGCAGTTCAAATTTTCAATTCTCTTCAAATTTAAAAGATACACTCCATTTAAATATTTTACCCAAATCATTTCAAAAGGGAATCATTTAAATGAGCACCGAAATCATTTTATCAATAAAAACTGTGTTGCTCTGACCAGAAATAAATCAATGAATACTAAATATAATAAACGATCTTAAAATATAATTTTTATATCTACGAATAGTAAATAAGCTGCCCGGATTAAATTAAATGGTAATAGCAAAAATAAATATTTGGTGTTGAAATTGAGAAACAGATTAGCAGACTCTAGTTATTTGGGTGAACCAATTATGAATAATTTAGGGATGAAATTTTGCTGCTCAATTAAATAAAACCCATTTAAAAATAATAATTTTCTTACATTGGATGTTGCGAGCAGCGGACTTGACGACATTCTGCGTTAACTTTGAAGAGATGTTCGCTCAGATGATGATGTCCACGATGATACAGAACACCAGCTGCAGAAGACCTTGGTTTTCTTCGATGCCACAACTAACAAACACAACAACAAATAATTAGAAACAATTACTAATAATATTTTGAAAATAGTAATTGAAATTGATTTCCTCGATTTACGAGCTCATGTTTTTAGTAACCTCAAGGGGTAGTTTGATACCGGATAATTAAGTACACATTGCCGGTGAACATGGAAAAATAATGCGTATTGCTCCCCAAATTATTTTAGAGGAAATTGTTTCAAGCAGGGTTCGAAGATATATATCGATCGATATATATCATGATATTTATTTTGATATATATCGTCATATTTTTGCAATGATATATATCCATTATATAAAAATATCAAATAGTTTTTGAGATATAGCCTCCGGAGAAGTGAAATTTATCGAATTTTTCAGTTTTTCTACTTTTCCGAGGCTATATCTCAAAAACTAAATGTGATATGAAAACGCGCTCAACGGCATTAATTTTCTCGTGCTTCAGTTAACTTATAAACATAGTTTCAGCGATTTTTATTTTTTTTTTCTATTTTCCGCCAAAAAAAATCGCAAAAAGTGGTTTTTTAACATTTTCTCGAAAACCAGAAGTCATATGCATTTGAAGATTGCACCACTGGATTCAGTGGGTCAAAATACATATGTATGTAAATTTTCGTTTTAATAATCCTACGATTAAGGATTTTTGGTAAAATTGAATTAAAATCTGAAAAAACCAAAGGGGTACCCCTTAGGAAATAATTAAAAATATTAAATTGCATAAAATTGTATGAAAATTTGCTTATAAGTCAATTCGGACACGGGGAATTCAACGCCGTTGAGCGCATTTCCATATCTTGTTTAGTTTTTGAGATATAGCTTCCGGAAAAGTGAAATTTTTCGAATTTTTCAGTTTTTCTAAATGTGTACAAAAACTAAAATTAAAAAATAAATATCCAAAAAGTGATATTTATCTGATATATATCATATCAGATATTTTGATATTTATTATAAATATCATGATATTTACGAACCCTGGTTTCAAGTAAATGTTGTAGATCATTCAAATCTGTATTTAAATCAATAAACAATATTAATTTCGCATGCTTTATATAACTGCAAAAACTAGTTCTCTTTTCAATATAAATTATTTGAAATGATTAAATATTAATTCTGTCTGTTTTCTCAACGTTTCAAATTTAAACATTGTAAAGAAACCTTTTTAGAACTCATTTGTTAAATATTGGAAACAATTTATTTATATTCAACTTTTACTTCAAACATTAATAATTTTGGAAGACTTAATAATATAGTTAATTACCCTTAATACTAACAGACAATTTGTCACTAGCTATTAATTTACTAGAGTTATCATTAAAAAATATCTAGTGGATTGTCAGTTACTATTTACTATAATTATTTTAAAATGAAAATGAATTTATTTTATAAATGCTCAACTAGATATTAAACAAATAAGAAATGTTTACCTTGAAACATGCAAATCTACACTTCAAATATCATTTTACTTTAATATTATTATAAATAATTATTGTTATTGTGATATTTGTATTTATAAACACAAAAGTAAAATAATAACTTTGAAATATTGTATCGTTCATGCGCCAGATGTACCTACGTACGGAAAGTATGTCAATGCCGTGTCTCAATTAAATTGTAAACAAATTATTCAGAATTTCTTTTCTTATTTTTAACAAATTTGTACAACTCCTAACTTTGTGCAAATTTGCATCTGAGTTATTTTCATGGACTACATAATTTTTAAACTAATTAAAAAACAAATAAATGATATTATCACATATCTTACTAATAGAGATATTTTAAAAGTACAAAGAAACAAAAAATAAAGCCTCAAAAATATAAATCAAATTCCATCTCACCTGTTTTGAGCTTTCAATTTGCCAAAGAGCTTTCTAAAACCTGGTGCACGAGGTCCTCAAGTGCTCTTTTTTCTCCTTGGTTTTGTCGGCGATTGTAAACATTAGTCTTTCATAATAATTCGTATTAAAGTCGATAAATATTGTTTTCATTCCCTGACATATGTCAATGGTTTGTGCATGACATCCATACCTAAAAACGACATTGGCACATTATAAATTAATTCAAGTTTCAATAATTTATTTTTTAATTAACAAATATATAAGTGTATGGTTAATGGCTGAAAATATGTTTACAAGTTAATTGAAGCACGAGAAAATTAATTCCGTTGAGCGCAACTTCATATGTCGTCGTTTAATTCTTAAGATTTAGTCCAGGGTTCGAAGATATATATCGATCGATATATATCATGATATTTATTTTGATATATATCGCCATATTTTTGCAATGATATATATCCATTATATAAAAATATCAAATAGTTTTTGAGATATAGCCTCCGGAAAAGTGAAGTTTTTAGAATTTTTCAGTTTTTCTACTTTTCCGAGGCTATATCTCAAAAACTAAATGTGATATGAAAACTCGTTCAACGGCATTAATTTTCTCGTGCTTCAGTTAACTTATAAACATAGTTTCAGCGATTTTTATTTTTTTCAATTTTCCGCTAAAAAATCGCAAAAAGCTGTTTTTTAACATTTTCTTGAAAACCAGAAGTCATATGCATTTGAAGATTGCACCACTGGATTCAGTGGGTCAAAATACATATGTATGTAAATTTTCGATTTAATAATCCTACGATTAAGGATTTTTGGGAAAATTGAATTAAAATCTGAAAAAACCATAGGAAATAATTAAAAATATTAAATTGCTTAAAATTGTATGACAATTTGCTTACAAGTCAATTCGGACACGGGGAATTCAACGCCGTTGAGCGCATTTCCATATCTTGTTTAGTTTTTGAGATATAGCCTCCGGAAAAGTGAAATTTTTCGAATTTTTCAGTTTTTCTACTATTCCGAGGCTATATCTCAAAAACTAAATGTGATATGAAAACGCGCTCAACGGCATTAATTTTCTCGTGCTTCAGTTAACTTATAGACAGGGTTCGAAGATATATATCCATTATGTAAAAATATCAAATAGTCTATAATAAATACAGTATACCTCTCATTATTACTTTCATAAATTCTGTTAAAATTATATTCTAAAGATAATTCTTACTTTACTAGCTTTTGACTAACTTCATATCAACGACATAAATCCAAATTGTGTGCCATTTGTGATGTCATTAACGGCAAAGTCTGAACCATTTCCAAAATTTTTATTTGGTACTCATTTTAGAAATACAAATCCTTTAATATGGTGGAAAAGTGTAACTATCAAAGAGTAAGAGTGGCCAAATAAAAGTACATTTATTGAACTATGTGAACAGTTACACACTGCTGTAGCAGGCACAGCAGGGCTGGAACGATATTTCTCCACTTTTGGCATTGTCCAATCTCAATTACGTAATCGTCTCGGTAACGACAATGCCGGTAAATTAGTTTTTATGTTTAAATATTTAAACCAAAAAGAAACTACAAAAAAAAAACTAATTTAGATTAGATTTGGCCAAGTAAGTCTATCTGCAACGCTATGTTCAGGAAGTTCATCAGAAGATGATGATTTGCCCCTATCTAGGATATAGGATTATTTAAATATTCTTACTATTCTTAGTACTATATAATATTTGTGTATCCATTCAATGTATATTTACTTTTTTTCATTACCTATGTTAATTTTTTATTTAGGAGTAATAATTTATTTTGTATTTCCTATTGTGATAATAAATATGTACAAAAACTAATATTAAAAAATAAATATCCAAAAAGTGATATTTATTATAAATATCATGATATTTACGAACCCTGAGATTTACCCTCAAAAAAGTTGAAAATCTGAAGAAAATAAGGAATTTCGCTTTTCCAAAAGCTATATCTTAAAAACTATCCGATTTTACGCAATGTACATCAAAAATACTTATACGAGAATATGTAATCGTCCAACAAAATTATTTAGGGCAAGGACTCAATTAAATGGCTTTTACACAGATGTACGCGGAACGTAGGTTTATATTGAAACCAATCCATTCATCAGATTTATCAAAGAACCAATCTTTAACAAACATTTTCATAATAAAAATATGAATAAATCTAGTTCAAAAGATGGAGAATTCAAAATTTAAAACCAATTTCAATTATCTTTACTAGTTTAAAAAATGTTCAATTGTACATGTTTCAGCCGACATTTTATTATTTCTCGCAGAAAAATAATAAAATTAACCATATTTACAGCCAATTCAAATTTTAAAAGATACACTCACTTGAAAAAGTAATGGAAGTGAAACACGTCCGGACACGCCATCAAACGTCAAGTCCCCGGGGCCATCATCTCCATTGATGGTTCCTCCAGCTCGGTTTTCTCGTACTTCAGATTCTCGGTAGACTTCTTGCAGCTGTCCAAAGTCACCTAAATTAACACAGAACGGGTGTCAAACATATCAAGTTTTTCAAAAACCAGCCGAGTAGAAATACATTTTTAAAAGTAATGTCTCTTTTGTTAGGATGTTGTAATTAATTAATTAATTAATTGAAAGTATAATTATATTATCACACCTTTTACCCATTATTGGGTCAAATCGCAGCCACCAAAGATGTTAGTGGTGAAAATTGTAGGTTATTGTTTTAAATGATGATTAAATATTAATTCTAAATAAAATTCAATTTATATATTGTAAAGAAAACTTTTATTTTACATATTGAAAACAATGATTATGGGTAAAACTATTTTATTAACTTGATTTACAAAATACAATGACCGCTAGTGAAAAGAAACTATTTATGGAGTTTAATTTTAGAAGAAAAATACTTGTAATATAAGTGATAGAAATATAGTTGCTGACAATGTATTAAAACGTGTCACTAGCGAACAACTTAGCGTTATCATTTATCATGATTGTTTTCAAATGAAATAATGAAAAAATAACAATTTTCTTACATTTTCAAGAGATGTGGTATGAACACCAGCTCTGCTCAGTGTTTTGTTTGCAACTGCGGAGCTAATTAACTAGCCATTAATTGATTACACAACTCATAATTACTGTGTTACCTTGAAACATACACAACATATGTACATTTCAAATAAAATATTTTTCATTTTACTTTTTAAATTAATTATTATTGTTATTGTTAGTGCTCATTTCCCAGAAATGGGTAAAAGGTGTGATTTTATTTATAAATAACTTTCTCACCAATGCCAGAACATTTCCGTGCACGAAGTTTCCAGATCTTCCATCTGATTCCGGCTCCAAGTCGCAGTTGAACACGTACTAGAGCATTGACAATAAACAGCGCCACATCATGTAAATGTTCTCTTCTCTTCCGACATGAAGAGTAGGTTTCTGAAGAGTGATCGTCGCCGTCACCATTACCACGTTGTTTGCAGTCTGAAATAAAAAAAACATATTATTTATTTTTAATTTATTTATCTAAGCCAACACCGGCACTCCAAGTATTTCTAATGATTTGTTTAAAATATCGATCGGTACTAATGCGTCACTAATTCCCAATTAGCGCAGAAATGTAATAAGAGCACGACAGCTGCTGCCATCTCTCAATGACAAATGTTTCAAATTAAAAAACAGAAAAACCACTATTTGACAAAATGTATTTCAAGAAAATAAAAGTACCTGGACGTGCGTCAGTACTGAGTTGTTGACGAAGCTTATTCTGTTTAAATTCCTCGCCTTCTGTTCTGCAGGTTCCAATCTCTTCTCTCAGGATGGGCCCGAAGATGTCAGCTTGGTCCAAAACAGCTCTTCAACGAAGGGTTTCATGTCGTTTTGGATGAGTATCCAGTGGTCGCATTTTTCTCCGATTACGCCTGGAAGAAAGAATAAACAGTTACTATTAATTGTAATTGCTAATTGCAATTACTAATTGGGTATGCGACTTAATCCCAATTACTCAGACACAATCGTATTTTATTATCGTTTGAGCAGCCACTAAATCAATACCTTGACCAATTTAAATATATAGAAAGCAATAATTAAATGATAATAAATAACATGAATACGTATTTGGCCATTAACAATATTTGAATTAAATTTTTATAAATGCAAATTGACAAAAATTCTCAAATTGAATAGAATATTGTTTTGAAATAATAATTAACAATTAAAACCAACTAGTTAAGTGCATTATTATGATGCCGTAACACTTGTAGCTGTTATGTATTACACAGTACATTTTACACTACTTTCAAGTACAAATATCTATCGAAAATATTAGAATAATGTTCTAGTTAACTATTTACCAGTATTTTGTTGTAACGTACAATTATTTATCCAGAAACACTCAACAACACAGCGTCATACAAGACTAAATTTATGGAATAAACAGGTTCACTTCGGCAAAATCGTTTGAACAAATCAAATACTTTTATAAATTCATATAAAATAAAGAAAATACTTTTACACATTTTCATGTATAAAAAATAATATTTATGTATGTAAATAATAATAAATAATATATATCACGTTTTTCGAAATAGAAATACTATTTAAAAATCTATCCCTGTGGCTCCCTCTCCACTAATATCTTTGAGGGCCGTGGTTTGACGGCTGGTAACCGCATTTCACGCGACAAAATATATCACTTACCGAGATCTGCTTACGGCAGAGTGCCACACCCAGTAATGGGTAAAAGGCGTGATGATATATTTATTTTTTATATAAATACTATTTATAACTGTTAAAATCTAAATATACACAAAAATATTATTATGATTTTAAAGAAAATTTATTAAAAATCATGTTCAAATATGATGTTAAAGCCGTTTATTCCAAATTTTATTGTTGAAATGTAATATTTCTATGTTATTGCATTTTATATGTGTGATAACGTACAAAGCAATTTATGTAACAAAATGTTGATACATTTTGAAGTATCAAAAACTATATTTCCAGGCGAAATTTGTCTCAAACTCGTCAGAATAACATCTATACTTACGAAAGGCACTATGTTTTATTAATATTTATTGATATTTTTACTTAAAACCACTAATTTTCTAGCAGCACATCTAGCTACCACGCTTGCAAGTTATGAACTGTATAGTCCACGCAGCGACGCAGCGCCAGCGACCTTCCGAGTAAACCAGTGCACATCAAAATGTCTTGGAATGTGTTATAAAAATATTATTTATTGAAAATGACACATATTTAATAATATTAATACAAAAATTGTTTTTTTAATTAAGTGTTTATGAATTTTATCAGTATTTAAAATATTTAAGTACAGAAATAAGTATGTATACATGACATTTAAATGAAAACTAGTACTTTAAATAAGATTAAATTTACAACATAGAAATATAGAAACAATTCATGAATTTTTATTGTACTTGTAAAAAATCAAAATAAAAAATTTAATAGGGATGATTTTATAGGGATCTATTGCTACGTACAAGTATGTCCATAATGCCTCATTTAAACTAACTTTTCACATGTTTGTTGATAGTTTATTAAAGTACACGTAATTGTTCATATGTATACGAAGTTTCATAGCTGGGAATGAAATAGGGGCGGTTTTATCAGAATCTATTACTGTATACAACGAAACGTTTGTAACGTGCTCTGAAGTCAAACGGCATGCATGACGTAATCTGCAATTGCAGTTTTGGGCGATTACAATCCATCATATTAGTATACAAGGTGTTTCACAACTTAGAGCAAAAAATTAAAGGGTATATTCTGTACGACGTGCTGATCATGAAACAAAAAGAATTTTTTTATAAATTTGAAAAATTAAGGGTTGTTAACCTAAAACATTTTTTATAGTACTGCACTGGATTCGCTTTCCTATTAAACACAAACAATGAAGTAGGTATCAACTATGAAAGAATAATTACACAATTCAAGTATTAGCAGTTATTTATAATAGAATTTTATTGAATTAATAACTTTAACATAATCATCCACCCAGTGGCAGTGGCAATGAAAAATTTTGGACTGGGAAACATAAAAAATAGTTTTGCGATTTAAAAAAAAATCTTTTTGTTTCATGATCAGCACGTCGTACAGAATATACCCTTTAATTTTTTGCTCTAAGTTGTGAAACGCCCTGTATAAGTTTAAATAATTTATTTTTTAATTAACAAATATATAAGTGTATGGGTAATGACTGAAAATATGTTTACAATTTAATTGAAGCACGAGAAAACTAATGTTTTACGCAATTTACCACATCAAAAATACTTATAGAAGAATATGTAATCGTCCAACAAAATTATTTAGGACAAGGACTCAATTAAATGGCTTTTACACAGATGTACGCGGAACGTAGGTTTATATTGAAACCAATCCATTCATCAAAGAATCAATCCTCAACAAACATTTTCATAATAAAAATATGATTAAATATAGTTGAAAAGATGGAGAATTCAAAATTTAAAACCAATTTCAATTATCTTGACTAGTTTAAAAGTTACAACAGACATATTTACAGCAAATTTAAATTTTAAAAGATACACTCACCTGCAAAAGTACTGGAAGTGAAGCGTCCGGACACGCCATCAAACATCAAGTCCCCGGGGCCATCATCTCCTCCAGCTCGGCTTCCTGGTGCTCCAGATTCTCCGTCGACTTCTTGCAGCTGTCCAAAGTCACCTGAATGAACACAGACCGGGTGTCAAACATATCAAGTCTCTTGTGTTAGGATGTTGTAATTAATTAATTAATTGAATGTATAACTAAATCACCACACCTTTTACCCATTATTGGGTGAAATCACAGCCACTCGCACTAGCACGTGATTATTTTCAAGCGACCAGCTCTGCTCAGCGTTTTGTTTGCAAGTGCGGAGCTCGAGCTCGTTGCATGATGACTCGCCCGACTAATTAATTGATGACACAACTCAATACATTGAAACTTACACAACATGTCTACATTTCAAATAAAATATTTCTCATTTTACTTTTTTCATTAATTATTATAAATTATTATTGTTATATATTTTTTATAAAAGTAAACAAATTTAAAACGTGAAACGTTTATACGTGAATAATTTCCCAGTAATGAGGTAAAAGGCGTGATTTGATTTATAAATAAGTTTCTCACCAATGCCAGAACATTTCAGTCTGATTCTCTTCTCTTGCTGCCGACATGAAGAGTAGGTTTGTGAAGAGCGATCGTCGTCGACATTATCACCACGGTGTTTGCTGTCTGAGTCAACACCAGCGCTCCAAGTATTTCTAATGATTTGCTTAAAATATCGATCGGAACCAATTCCTAATCAGCGCAGGAATGCAACAAGAGCAAGACAGCTGCTCTCTGGCGAAGCTCATTCTGTTTAAATTCCTCGACTCCGGTTCTGCAGGTTCCAATCTCTTCTCTCCACGGAGGGTTTCATGTCGGTGTGGATGAGTATCCAGTGCTCGCATTTCTCTCCGATTACGCCTGGAACAAACAATAAACAGTTACTATTAATTGTAATTGCTAATTAACCGCTAACTTTTGTTTAGCTAATCGATAATAAACATGGCTTCCTTCCTCCAGGTGCCATCCCCTCATTCCCCTCATTCACCAACACTCAATTCAATACAATGACCGCTAGTCTAATTAAGGGAAATTCATTTTCATTATTTTAGGACAGAAATACTTGTTTATAACATTTATTTATATCCAACTTTAACTTGAAATATTTTTGACCAAAATAATTCCGGAAGGTTTAACAATTAAAAATATAGTTAATCAGCCTTCATAATAACTGACACTAACTAACAATTTACTAGCTTTATCATTAACAAATATCTAGTTACTATTACATACATACATAACATCACGCTATATCCCATTAAATGGGGTAGCACGAACCCGTCAACATTCTCATCCTGACACACGATACTCGATTCGACCACATTAACACTTCCTCCATACAAACTCTTTCTTTTCTCACAACCAAAATCCATCAACACACAACAAACATTCATCCATTCGCTAGTGTGCACTGCGCTTGTTTCTGAAGATGGTCTCCACACAATTGCAGGTAAACACTCGAAACATCTAACCAATTAATCTAAAATCAAGAATCATACGCTTGTCTTCATTCATCATATTTATCCCGCAATTAATTCCTATCCTGACACACCACTTTTGCTTCAACCACATTCATAATTCTTTTCATACAAGCTCGTTTATTCTTCACGCTCAGAAACTTTCGCTCACGCAACAACCCTTCAATCATATTCATCCACTTGTTCCTAGGCCGTCCACGCAAACTTTCACCCTCAATTTCACCAACATACACCTGTTTCACCAATCTGTCATTCGACATACGTTCTACATGACCAAACCATCTCAACTCACTTATTCCCACTCTTCTTACAACATTCTTCCCAATCTCACATTCATCATACACCAATGTATTCCGGACACGATCTCTTCTAGTATATCCACACACACCCCGCAAATATCTCATTTCCACAGCAGTTATTTGCGGGGTGTGTTACTATTCATCATTATTATTTTAAACTGAATATGAATTTATCTCACAAATTCTCAAATAAATATTAAAACAAATAATTAAAAAATAACAATATTCTTACATGGATGTTGAGAGCAGCAGATTTAATATTCAAACTCATCTTTGCTGATGCCTCCGGGGTGTTGATACACGCTGAGGATGCTTGCAGGTCCCGTGATGTCCCTATAAACATAAAAACAATATATTAGTAACACACTTCATAACATTTATTAAAGTTAATAATGATAACAGAGAAGACAATTAATAGAATAGCTCTAAAATGCTTTAAAAAAAGAACCGACCATTTAGAAGGCTTTCGAATGCCATCACCAACTACAAAATGGCTGAATTGAGTAAATATTATTAAGAGTGTATTTGTAAACGCTGCTTGTTGAGTGCAGGTGAACTTGAATACGCACAGACTTGTTTAATTAATGTTTCGATCAGTCATTCAATCAATACTTTTACCAATTTAAATATATAGAAAGCAAGTGATAATAAATAACATGAATACGTATTTGGCCATTAATAATATTTGAATTAAATTTTTATAAATGACAATTGAGAAAGATATTCAAAATGAATAGAATATTGTTTTGAAATAATAATAACAATTGGCAAAACCAACTAGTTAAATGCATTATTAAGATGTCGTAACACTTGTAGCTGTTATGTATTACAAAGTACATTTTACACTATTTTTAAGTACAAATATCTATCGAAAATATTAGAATAATATTCTCGTTAACTGTTTACCAGTATTTTGTTATAACGTACAATTATTTATCCAGCAACATTCAACAGCACAGCGTCATACAAGACTAAATTTATGGAATAAACAGGTTCACTTCGGCAAATTTATCGTTTGAACAAATCAAATACTTTTATAAATTTATATAAAATAAAGAAAATACTTTTAAAATCAGTATTTTGACACATTTTCATGTATAAAAACTAATATTTATGTATGTAAATAATAATAAATAATATATATCACGCTTTCCGAAATAAAAATACTATTTATAACTGTTAAAATCTAAAGATATGCAAAAATATGATTGTGATTTAAAAGAAAATTTATTTAAAATCATGTTCAAATATAATGTTAAAGCAGTTTATCCCAAATTTAATTATTGAAATGTAATATTTCTGTTACTGCATTTTCTGTATGTTACGTACAAAGGTTATGTAACAAAATGTTGATGCATTTTTAAGTATCAAAAACTAAATTTACAGGTGAAATTTGTATCAAATTCGTCAGAATAACATCTATACTTACGAAAGGCACTATATTTTATTAATATTTATTGATATTTTTACTCACAAACACTAATTTTCTAGCAGCACATCTAATAACCACCATGCTTGCAACTTATGAACTGTGAAGTCGACGCAACGCCTGCACACTGCACGAACTTCCGCGCAAACCAGTGAACATCAAAATGTCTTGGAGTGTATTTTATGTCTAAAATTTATAATTTATTGAAAATGACATATATTTAATAACATTAATTCAAAATTTGTTTTTTAAATTAGTGTTTATGAATTTTATAAGTAATTAAAATATTTAAATACAGAAATAAGTATTGAAATTAAAGAAAACTAGTACTTAAAATATGATTTTTACAATATAGAAATAGGGAAACAATTCTTGAATGTACTTTAACAAAAAAAAAATGAATAGTATATTACATAATAAGTCAGGAAAGTGATGCTTTACTTGACGAAGCGGTTGTTTGAAGTACGAGGCCGTTAGGCCGAGTATTTTAATTCGCTGAGTCAAGTAAAACACTTTCGTGACGTATTATGTATACTATTTTTTCAGAAATCGTTCATATTTATATTTGATCAATATAATTAATAATAAATATTTCAAAATGTTTAATTTTTTGGTAAGAATCATATTGGCAGCAAACTACATATCCAAGGTGATAACAAAAGTTGTTGAAAACAATATCTTATGTGAAAAATCTATTGAATATATTTGTGTCAAAAGTAATATTGTTGACAGAGAAGATTTCTTTATAATGTTGGAAAATATAGATGAAAATGAGTATGAGGCGGTATTTTCAAGTACTCCTCCTGAAATCTTAAATCAAGCAACTGCGGCTGTTGAAAATTTATTACCGAGCAAGTCAAAAGACCGATATGATAAAGAGTATGAAATTTTCATGGATTGGAAAAAGCAAAATAATTTGTTAGCAAATGTGCTACTTGCTTATTTTATTTACTGAATCTCCAATAAATTTAGCTTCAAATTCGCCAGTGTCATACATAAATTTTAGTAATTTAAGCAATTGTATATTTAGTATTAATACTATTGATAAAAATAAATAAAAATCTTATTAAATTTTTTAGTTATTTAGTTTATTTATTTGAGTTAGGTAAACACTTACTTTCCTGACTAAAATGCGTCAGGAAAGTAGGCATTTTCTTGACGATTTCAGAAAACACATATTACCTGGCTTCACATTTATTTATTTCCCAATTAATCAACACATCTTCGACTTCCTCTACATCCAATTCCAGACTTGTTTCCGGGAAACCATCATACGAGTGACTGTCTTCTTTTTCTGGAATTGTTTCGGCTTTTTCCTTCAGTCTTATTTTTCTCTGTGGGATCACATTCTGTGATTCTTCGTCCACTGTTTCGGTAAAGTTGTTTGGTTTAGACTGTGAAGACCTTTCTAGGATTTCCGCTTCATTTGGTTTGTCCACTTCTTGTTTGATGTCTAAGTTGGCGAAGACTGTGCTGTATTTTTTCCGGAAGTCGCCCAAGAGGTTCGTTGATGCTGTTAGATCTTTCTTGTATCGGTTGAGCAGGACATTGGAATGCAGACACATTAATTTGAATTCGTAGAATTGGCGAAGTTTTTCTTGACACAGAATGCATATTGATGTTGGAAGACAGTCTGATGAATTTATCTGAAAAATTAAACATTTATTTATTTTTTAAATGATTGAAATATAAATAGTAACAAATTTGATTCATTTCCCTTGTTTTTTATTAATTTAAATTCATAATTGCTTTAATACAAGCTAGGTTATTCCGCCGACTTGCTAACTTTCGTTAACACAACAAAACTTCTGTCTCATTGACCCACTGAATCCAGTGGTGAAATGTTTAAATGCATAAATCGTATAGTTTTTGAGAAAATGTCAAAAAACCGCTTTTTGCGATTTTTTTGGCGAAATTTGGAAAAAAAATAAAAATCGCTGAAACTATGTTTATAAGTTAACTGAAACACGAAAAAGTCAATGCCGTTGACCGTATTTTCATATCGCTTGTAGTTTTTGAGATATAGGCTCGGAAAAGTACAAAATCTGAATAAAATTAACAATTTAACTTTTCCGGAGCGTATATCTAAAAAATGAAACAAGATATGAAAATGCGCTCAACGGCATTGAATTCCCCGTGTCCGAATTGACTTGTAAGCAAATTTTCATGCAATTTGAAGCAATTTAATTTTTTGTAATTATTTCCTAAGGGGTACCCCTTTGGTTTTTTCAGATTTTAATTCAATTTTCCCAAAAATCCTTAATCATAGGAATATTGTAACGAAAATTTACATACATATGTATTTTGACCCACTGAATCCAGTGGTGAAATGTTTAAATGCATAAATCGTATAGTTTTTGAGAAAATGTCAAAAAACCGCTTTTTGCGATTTTTTTGGCGAAATTTGGAAAAAAAAATAAAAATCGCTGAAACTATGTTTATAAGTTACAACTACCGGGAGTGCTACTTTACTTGACTTCCTTGTACGCGTTTTAAATTATAGATATTTTTTTAATAGCACATATTTGACATTAAATCTTTTATTTTTTGTTCTAATCCATAGCAAACTTAATTTTGAAAAAAAAATAAAAAATATATAATATTTAAATTTAGATATCTCGTTTATGCAAGAAGCTAATTTAAAAATTCTTAATGTGCTAGACGCAGAATTTAATTCTCTAAAACTTTTATTTGCAGCATTTATTTCTAAAATTTAAATAATACCATTTTTTTCAAGGAAAACTGTTAGCAGCTTCATGTAATGTGCCACTTCGTGTTAGTCTATTTTAACTAAAATCTATTGTATTATTTCCATTGATATAATAGTCTTATATACCAAATTTGGAAAGTTTTAAATTATATTTGAATATAGTTTTTCATGAAAATCTATTATAGGCTTCAAGTAAAGTACCACTTCCGGTAGTTGTATAATGACCAAAAAGGGAGGTGCACAACTAGATGTTATAACAGTCCTAAATATAAAGTTTCAATTTTCTACGGCTTACCGTTTTTGAGTTATGCGAGATACGTACGTACAGACGGCATGACGAAATTAGTCAAAATGGATTCAGGGAGGGCCAAAACACCTATTTCCGTTGAAATCTGAGAACCAAAAATTTTCGCTATTACAATACTTCCTTTACTTCGTACAAGGAAGTAAAAATACTTCAAATAACTTAGGAAGAGAATAAATTAAGGAGTATATTCTTGTATAGCAATTTTTCTATAAAGTTTACGGTATAGCCAGAAATCAGAAAAATATATTTTGTTGTATGAAGGTAAATATCTCGAAATTGGGGGATTAAATGGAAAAATACTTAATTAAGACGATTTATTTGAAAATTGCTTAAAATTGCATGAAAATTTGCTCCGGAAAAGTTAAATTGTTAATTTTATTCAGATTTGGTACTTTTCTGAGCCTATATCTCAAAAACTACTAGCGATATGAAAATGCGGTCAACGGCATTGACTTTCTCGTGCTTCAGTTAATTTATAAACATAGTTTCAGTGATTTTTATTTTTTTCAAAATTTCGCCAAAAAATCGCAAAAAGCGGTTTTTTGACATTTTCTCAAAAAGTATAAGACTTATGCATTTAAACATTTCACCACTGGATTCAGTGGGTCAATGAGACAGAAGTTTTAAGGATTTTTGGGAAAATTGAATTAAAATCTGAAAAACAAAGGAAATAATTAAAAAATTAAAATTGCTTAAAATTGCATGAAAATTTGCTTACAAGTCAATTCGGACACGGGGAATTCAATGCCGTTGAGCGCATTTTCATATCTTGTTTAATTTTTGAGATATACGCCCCGGAAAGATAAATCTGTAATTTTCTTCAGATTTTCTACTTTTCCTCGGCTATATCTTAAAAACTAAACTTTAGGAAATTGTATTTGTAATTAAATGCATTTGAATTTTATGAGTATTTAAGATATTTAAACAAAAATATAAGTATGTAAACATTAAATTTATATGAAAACTAGTACTTTAAATATTATTAAATTCACAACATAAAATTAGGCAAATAATTCTTGATTGTTTTTCCGATTTTTTTTTGAAATTTAAAAAAAAATTAAATAAATAAATAAAAGTGAACTAAAGCACGAGACATTAATTTAAATGAAGCACAACTTCATATATCTGGCAACTGACTTCACAGCGAGCATTTAGCCTGGATGCCGTGAGATTCAAGGGGCTGGGGGGACAGGAACTGTTTGGCGCCGAACTGCGATGCCGAGTGACGTCACGACGCCGTCCAAGTTTGTTACTTAGGACGTCGTGTTCAGCGTATATATGTACATACTATCTGTTGTAATAAAATAGTTTTCAAGAGATGTCTAGAATTTAAATAAATATTATTTATTGAGGCAAAATATTACTACCTGTTTGAAAAATATTATCTGTAAATCAAAAAAATTAATTACTAAAAACTGTAGCATTTGTTGTAAGCATCATATTAATATATAAGTTTAATGAAAGTTTAAGTAATTTTTCTTTTAATAAAAAAATATATTATATATGGTTATTTGCAATTATTTTTAAATTATTATTTAATGTTTGTTGTAAACAAATTCTTCTTATTATTTAGCTTTTGTATATTCCCGAGACTATATCTCAAAAACTAAACTAAATAAATAAAACAAATATATCATCACGTCTTTTATCCATTACTGGGTGTGGCACTCTGTCTTAGCAGATCTCGGTAAGTGATATATTTGTTCGTGTGAAGTGCGATTACCAGCCGTCAAATAACGGCCCCCAAATATGTTAGTGAAGGGAGAGCCACATAGGTAGATTTTAATTTGGTGAAAAACAAACAATTTTCACCAAATTAAATCTACTCTTGTGGTTGATGAGTACAAGGCGTGATGATATATTTATATTTATTTATTTATTAATTTTAAATAAAAATACTGTTTTACAATAACTAGCTTTTAATGATACGTCATCCTATTGGAAGTAATTTTTGTTCGCTGTTGACATTTGATGGGTAAAATAAATAAATAATTATATATTATTACTCCATTTACCTATATCTGGGTGTAGCACTCTGATACTTGGTAAGTTATATATTTTGCGGGTGAAATGCAGTTCCCAGCCGTCGGATCACGGCCCCCAAAGGGGTAATTTTAATGCATTGACGAGGCCGTGGCGTGCAACCTAATACATTTATTTATTAAAACATAAATCATTTAAACTTACTAATTTGACGTCTTGTTACCGCCCAAATATCTGCAATTGCATATTAGGAATATGTAGAAATGCATACTAAACCATTTCAAGTTTGTTTCATTCATTTATAACAATTATTACAGGCGTAATTAAATTTTAAAAATTGCAGTTAATATTTTTGAAACAGATAGTAATATTTTATATAATTAAAATAATATTTATTACAATTCTAGTCACCTCACGAAACCTAAATTATTACAATAGATAGTATGTACTTGTAATCGCGAAACGCGATTTCCTCCTAAGGAACAAGTTCGAACGGCGCCGTGACGTCACTCAAACTCACAATTCGGCAATCAACAACAAAATTTCTTTCCTGCTGAGCCCCTTGAATCTCTGTGTGTATGCAATCCCGTTACATTCGGGCTCATTGCGGGCATGTATACCTCTCTACTTGCTGTGGAGTTGGTTGCCTACTTTAATTCCTTAAATATGAATAAACTTAGAATATTATAATAAAACTGGTTTAATATTTTTTTGTTAAATTATATCGTTATTTGTAGCTTTAAAAATAACGATTAAAATTAGGGTTAATGTTTTTGTAAACCGATTTATGCCCTGGTTTTTATATTTTAATTTTAATTTCAAATTCGAGCCTAAATAAAAACAATAATAATTCGATCTTTAATTACAAACTAACCGTTAATTATTATCAGTCAAATTATATAATTTTGCATTCTACAATTGCAAAATTTGCAAGTATTTTAAAATAAGAATATGGAATGTAATTTACAGAAAATATGTTGGCAGTTTTTTACAAATTAATTAATAATAATTAACATATTCAATTCAAATGGAGTAGGTGGCTCAGTGGTGGATCTTGAGAACTCTGGTTCGATCCCCACAGCCGACAAACAATTTTCACCAATTTAAATCTACCCCTGTGGCTCTCTCACAACTAATATCTTTGGGGACAAAATAAAATAAAAAGTTATATGGGACGGTCACATCCGACATGTACCCTCTGTCAATGTTGCCCTGATCGCCCGGCGACGCCTTTAACCGCTCGGCCACAGCAATATCAGGTTTAAATTTCTAAAAGTAAAGTAATTACATATTAAAAGAGTAAATATTTGCTTTATAAATACTTCAATAAATATAGTAAAATAATAATCAATACAAACATATTAATAGTTTTAATTTAAATATCAAATTTATTCTATGTAATAATATATAATAGTTTCTATTATCCATAAAAAGAGGGCTACTTGAAACTAGTTTAAAAAGTTAACACTAGAGAAAAACAAGCGAGTAGTGGCTTGCATGTAGTTCACAAATTAACCACCAAAATAAATTAAAAGAGTAAATATTTACTTTATAAATACTTCAATAAATAAAGTAAAATAGTAATCAATACAAACATATTAATAGTTTTAATTTAAATATCAAATTTATTTTATGTAATAATATATAATAGTTTCTATTATCCATAAAAAGAGGGCTACTTGAAACTAGTTTAAAAAGTTAAAACTAGAGAAAAACATACTAGTAGTGACTTGCATGTAGTTCACAAATTAACCACCAAAATATATTAAAAGAGTAAATATTTACTTTATAAATACTTCAATAAATATAGTAAAATAGTAATCAATACAAACATATTCATAGTTTTAATTTAAATATCAAATTTATTCTATGTAATAATTTATTATAGTTTCTATTATCCATGAAAAGAGGGCTACGTGAAACTAGTTTAAAAAATTAACACTAGAGAAAAACAAACTAGTAGCGACTTGCATGTAGTTCACAAATTAACCACCAAAATATATTAAAAGAGTAAATATTTGCTTTATAAATACTTCAATAAATATAGTAAACTAGTAATCAATACAAACATATTCATAGTTTTAATTTAAATATTAAATTTATTCTATGTAATAATATATAATAGTTTCTATTATCCATAAAAAGAGGGCTACGTGAAACTAGTTTAAAAAGTTAACACTAGAGAAAAACAAGCGAGTAGCGGCTTGCATGTAGTTCACAAATTAACCACCAAAATATATTAAAAGAGTAAATATTTACTTTATAAATACTTCAATAAATATAGTAAAATAGTAATCAATACAAACATATTAATAGTTTTAATTTAAATATCAAATTTATTCTATGTAATAATTTATTATAGTTTCTATTATCCATGAAAAGAGGGCTACGTGAAACTAGTTTAAAAAATTAACACTAGAGAAAAACAAACTAGTAGCGACTTGCATGTAGTTCATAAATTAACCACCAAAATATATTAAAAGAGTAAATATTTACTTTATAAATACTTCAATAAATATAGTAAAATAGTAATCAATACAAACATATTCATAGTTTTAATTTAAATATCAAATTTATTCTATGTAATAATATATAATAGTTTCTATTATCCATAAAAAGAGGGCTACGTGAAACAAGTTTAAAAAGTTAAAACTAGAGAAAAACATACTAGTAGCGACTTGCATGTAGTTCACAAATTAACCACCAAAATATATTAAAAGAGTAAATATTTGCTTTATAAATACTTCAATAAATATAGTAAAATAGTAATCAATACAAACATATTAATAGTTTTAATTTAAATATCAAATTTATTCTACGTAATAATATATAATAGTTTCTATTATTCATAAAAAGAGGGCTACTTGAAACTAGTTTAAAAAGTTAACACTAGAGAAAAACATACTAGTAGCGACTTGCATGTAGTTCACAAATTAACCACCAAAATATATTAAAAGAGTAAATATTTGCTTTATAAATATTTCAATAAATATAGTAAATAGTAATCAATACAAACATATTAATAGTTTTAATTTAAATATCAAATTTATTCTACGTAATAATATATAATAGTTTCTATTATTCATAAAAAGAGGGCTACTTGAAACTAGTTTAAAAAGTTAACACTAGAGAAAAACATACTAGTAGCGACTTGCATGTAGTTCACAAATTAACCACCAAAATATATTAAAAGAGTAAATATTTGCTTTATAAATACTTCAATAAATATAGTAAAATAGTAATCAATACAAACATATTAATAGTTTTAATTTAAATATCAAATTTATTCTATGTAATAATGTATAATAGTTTCTATTATCCATAAAAAGAGGGCTACTTGAAACTAGTTTAAAAAGTTAACACTAGAGAAAAACATACTAGTAGCGACTTGCATGTAGTTCACAAATTAACCACCAAAATATATTAAAAGAGTAAATATTTGCTTTATAAATACTTCAATAAATATAGTAAAATAGTAATCAATACAAACATATTAATAGTTTTAATTTAAATATCAAATTTATTCTATGTAATAATGTATAATAGTTTCTATTATCCATAAAAAGAGGGCTACGTGACACTAGTTTAAAAAGTTAACACTAGAGAAAAACAAGCGAGTAGCGGCTTGCATGTAGTTCACAAATTAACCACCAAAATAAATTAAAAGAGTAAATATTTACTTTATAAATACTTCAATAAATATAGTAAAATAGTATCAATACAAACATATTAATAGTTTTAATTTAAATATCAAATTTATTCTATGTAATAATATATAATAGTTTCTATTATCCATAAAAAGAGGGCTACTTGAAACTAGTTTAAAAAGTTAAAACTAGAGAAAAACATACTAGTAGCGACTTGCATGTAGTTCACAAATTAACCACCAAAATATATTAAAAGAGTAAATATTTACTTTATAAATACTTCAATAAATATAGTAAAATAGTAATCAATACAAACATATTAATAGTTTTAATTTAAATATTAAATTTATTCTATGTAATAATATATAATAGTTTCTATTATCCATAAAAAGAGGGCTACTTGAAACTAGTTTAAAAAGTTAAAACTAGAGAAAAACATACTAGTAGCGACTTGCATGTAGTTCACAAATTAACCACCAAAATATATTAAAAGAGTAAATATTTACTTTATAAATACTTCAATAAATATAGTAAAATAGTAATCAATACAAACATATTCATAGTTTTAATTTAAATATCAAATTTATTCTATGTAATAATTTATTATAGTTTCTATTATCCATGAAAAGAGGGCTACGTGAAACTAGTTTAAAAAATTAACACTAGAGAAAAACAAACTAGTAGCGACTTGCATGTAGTTCATAAATTAACCACCAAAATATATTAAAAGAGTAAATATTTACTTTATAAATACTTCAATAAATATAGTAAAATAGTAACCAATACAAACATATTCATAGTTTTAATTTAAATATCAAATTTATTCTATGTAATAATATATAATAGTTTCTATTATCCATAAAAAGAGGGCTACGTGAAACAAGTTTAAAAAGTTAAAACTAGAGAAAAACATTCTAGTAGCGGCTTGCATGTAGTTCATAAATTAACCACCAAAATATATTAAAAGAGTAAATATTTGCTTTATAAATACTTCAATAAATATAGTAAAATAGTAATCAATACAAACATATTAATAGTTTTAATTTAAATATCAAATTTATTCTACGTAATAATATGTAATAGTTTCTATTATCCATAAAAAGAGGGCTACGTGAAACTAGTTTAAAAAGTTAACACTAGAGAAAAACAAACTAGTAGCGACTTGCATGTAGTTCACAAATTAACCACCAAATATATTAAAAGAGTAAATATTTACTTTATAAATACTTCAATAAATATAGTAAAATAGTAATCAATACAAACATATTACTAGTTTTAATTTAAATATCAATTTTATTCTATGTAATAATATATAATAGTTTCTATTATCTATAAAAAGAGGGCTACGTGAAACTAGTTTAAAAAGTTAACACTAGAGAAAAACAAGCGAGTAGCGGCTTGCATGTAGTTCATAAATTAACCACCAAAATATATTTAATGAGTAAATATTTGCTTTATAAATACTTCAATAAATATAGTAAAATAGTAATCAATACAAACATATTCATAGTTTTAATTTAAATATCAAATTTATTCTATGTAATAATATGTAATAGTTTCTATTATCTATAAAAAGAGGGCTACGTGAAACTAGTTTAAAAAGTTAACACTAGAGAAAAACAAGCGAGTAGCGGCTTGCATGTAGTTCACAAATTAACCACCAAATATATTAAAAGAGTAAATATTTACTTTATAAATACTTCAATAAATATAGTAAAATAGTAATCAATACAAACATATTACTAGTTTTAATTTAAATTTCAATTTTATTCTATGTAATAATATATAATAGTTTCTATTATCTATAAAAAGAGGGCTACGTGAAACTAGTTTAAAAAGTTAACACTAGAGAAAAACAAGCGAGTAGCGGCTTGCATGTAGTTCACAAATTAACCACCAAATATATTAAAAGAGTAAATATTTACTTTATAAATACTTCAATAAATATAGTAAAATAGTAATCAATACAAACATATTACTAGTTTTAATTTAAATATCAATTTTATTCTATGTAATAATATATAATAGTTTCTATTATCTATAAAAAGAGGGCTACGTGAAACTAGTTTAAAAAGTTAACACTAGAGAAAAACAAGCGAGTAGCGGCTTGCATGTAGTTCACAAATTAACCACCAAATATATTAAAAGAGTAAATATTTACTTTATAAATACTTCAATAAATATAGTAAAATAGTAATCAATACAAACATATTACTAGTTTTAATTTAAATTTCAATTTTATTCTATGTAATAATATATAATAGTTTCTATTATCTATAAAAAGAGGGCTACGTGAAACTAGTTTAAAAAGTTAACACTAGAGAAAAACAAGCGAGTAGCGGCTTGCATGTAGTTCACAAATTAACCACCAAAATATATTAAAAGAGTAAATATTTGCTTTATAAATACTTCAATAAATAAAGTAAAATAGTAATCAATACAAACATATTACTAGTTTTAATTTAAATATCAAATTTATTCTATGTAATAATGTATAATAGTTTCTATTATCCATAAAAAGAGGGCTACGTGAAACTAGTTTAAAAAGTTAACACTAGAGAAAAACAAGCGAGTAGCGGCTTGCATGTAGTTCACAAATTAACCACCAAAATAAATTAAAAGAGTAAATATTTACTTTATAAATACTTCAATAAATATAGTAAAATAGTAATCAATACAAACATATTAATAGTTTTAATTTAAATATCAAATTTATTCTATGTAATAATATATAATAGTTTCTATTATCCATAAAAAGTGGGCTACTTGAAACTAGTTTAAAAAGTTAAAACTAGAGAAAAACATACTAGTAGCGACTTGCATGTAGTTCACAAATTAACCACCAAAATATATTAAAAGAGTAAATATTTACTTTATAAATACTTCAATAAATATAGTAAAATAATAATCAATACAAACATATTAATAGTTTTAATTTAAATATCAAATTTATTCTATGTAATAATATATAATAGTTTCTATTATCCATAAAAAGAGGGCTACTTGAAACTAGTTTAAAAAGTTAAAACTAGAGAAAAACATACTAGTAGCGACTTGCATGTAGTTCACAAATTAACCACCAAAATATATTAAAAGAGTAAATATTTACTTTATAAATACTTCAATAAATATAGTAAAATAGTAATCAATACAAACATATTAATAGTTTTAATTTAAATATTAAATTTATTCTATGTAATAATATATAATAGTTTCTATTATCCATAAAAAGAGGGCTACTTGAAACTAGTTTAAAAAGTTAAAACTAGAGAAAAACATACTAGTAGCGACTTGCATGTAGTTCACAAATTAACCACCAAAATATATTAAAAGAGTAAATATTTACTTTATAAATACTTCAATAAATATAGTAAAATAGTAATCAATACAAACATATTAATAGTTTTAATTTAAATATCAAATTTATTCTATGTAATAATTTATTATAGTTTCTATTATCCATGAAAAGAGGGCTACGTGAAACTAGTTTAAAAAATTAACACTAGAGAAAAACAAACTAGTAGCGACTTGCATGTAGTTCATAAATTAACCACCAAAATATATTAAAAGAGTAAATATTTACTTTATAAATACTTCAATAAATATAGTAAAATAGTAATCAATACAAACATATTCATAGTTTTAATTTAAATATCAAATTTATTCTATGTAATAATATATAATAGTTTCTATTATCCATAAAAAGAGGGCTACGTGAAACAAGTTTAAAAAGTTAAAACTAGAGAAAAACATTCTAGTAGCGGCTTGCATGTAGTTCATAAATTAACCACCAAAATATATTAAAAGAGTAAATATTTGCTTTATAAATACTTCAATAAATATAGTAAAATAGTAATCAATACAAACATATTAATAGTTTTAATTTAAATATCAAATTTATTCTACGTAATAATATGTAATAGTTTCTATTATCCATAAAAAGAGGGCTACGTGAAACTAGTTTAAAAAGTTAACACTAGAGAAAAACAAACTAGTAGCGACTTGCATGTAGTTCACAAATTAACCACCAAATATATTAAAAGAGTAAATATTTACTTTATAAATACTTCAATAAATATAGTAAAATAGTAATCAATACAAACATATTACTAGTTTTAATTTAAATATCAATTTTATTCTATGTAATAATATATAATAGTTTCTATTATCTATAAAAAGAGGGCTACGTGAAACTAGTTTAAAAAGTTAACACTAGAGAAAAACAAGCGAGTAGCGGCTTGCATGTAGTTCATAAATTAACCACCAAAATATATTTAATGAGTAAATATTTGCTTTATAAATACTTCAATAAATATAGTAAAATAGTAATCAATACAAACATATTCATAGTTTTAATTTAAATATCAAATTTATTCTATGTAATAATATATAATAGTTTCTATTATTCATAAAAAGAGGGCTACGTGAAACTAGTTTAAAAAGTTAACACTAGAGAAAAACAAGCGAGTAGCGGCTTGCATGTAGTTCATAAATTAACCACCAAAATATATTAAAAGAGTAAATATTTACTTTATAAATACTTCAATAAATATAGTAAAATAGTAATCAATACAAACATATTAATAGTTTTAATTTAAATATCAAATTTATTCTATGTAATAATATGTAATAGTTTCTATTATCTATAAAAAGAGGGCTACGTGAAACTAGTTTAAAAAGTTAACACTAGAGAAAAACAAACTAGTAGCGACTTGCATGTAGTTCACAAATTAACCACCAAATATATTAAAAGAGTAAATATTTACTTTATAAATACTTCAATAAATATAGTAAAATAGTAATCAATACAAACATATTACTAGTTTTAATTTAAATTTCAATTTTATTCTATGTAATAATATATAATAGTTTCTATTATCTATAAAAAGAGGGCTACGTGAAACTAGTTTAAAAAGTTAACACTAGAGAAAAACAAGCGAGTAGCGGCTTGCATGTAGTTCACAAATTAACCACCAAAATATATTAAAAGAGTAAATATTTGCTTTATAAATACTTCAATAAATAAAGTAAAATAGTAATCAATACAAACATATTACTAGTTTTAATTTAAATATCAAATTTATTCTATGTAATAATATATAATAGTTTCTATTATCCATGAAAAGAGGGCTACGTGAAACTAGTTTAAAAAGTTAACACTAGAGAAAAACAAACTAGTAACGACTTGCATGTAGTTCACAAATTAACCACCAAAATAAATTAAAAGAGTAAATATTTACTTTATAAATACTTCAATAAATATAGTAAAATAGTAATCAATACAAACATATTACTAGTTTTAATTTAAATATCAAATTTATTCTATGTAATAATATAATAATAAATGTATTCTATGTAATAATATGTATTACTTTTGTATAAATAAGATGTATTGAGGGTGTAAGATTATGTGTACGTCTTATAAGTTGAGGAAAGAATGTTATTTACGGTTTATTACGAGCGCAAGAGTTTCCGATGATGGAGAATAAATGTTTGGTGTTTTATCACGGCACAAAGAATAAATAAACACCCACAATTGTAGGGGTTGCAATTTGACCGCTACTAGTAACTAAGTTGGAAAATAAAGAAATAACAAGTGTCTACTTAGCTGTTTAAATCAGGTAGTTGCAGGGTAATGAAGGCTCGTTCCGCAGTGGACTGGCTTTGCAGCTCATCATCATGAATGCTCATCGACTGGACTTCCTTCAGGACCTAAAGAGATAGCTCTTTGACGACTGCATCCTAAAATTACCAAGATTCTTCTTAAAATATGCCATAAATATACAAGTTCAATTAATTTCGATTTATAATCACACTATTTTCAATTATAGAATTAATAAAAATAAAATAAATTTACTACTAAGTTTCTTATCAAATATATTAATATTATTTTCGTGTAAAACCGGATACATTTTATATCTATAGATACATTAAATCCTATTCATAAGTTAAATAATTATATTTGAGTTGCACAACTGTTTATCAAGTTTTTCGTATGAAATTTTTAGATTTATGCGACAATTTATACATCAAAATGATCGCCAGAAAATAAGGAATCGATAGACATAAGTTTTACATGTTGAACTGAAAAATTACCGGTTCAAATGTTCATAAAAACGCGCACAATACGTATTGTCACAATTGTTGACAGAAACAAAACAATTATGGCGGCCATGCTAAACCAAGGCCAACTGCAATCCAATAACAATTTATTTAGATATTTTTATGTAATTTATACAAAAATCTGCGATTGCAGAGCTCTACAAAAATGAATAAGACATGATGATATTAAACTTTAATTTATTTATTTTTTAGCAATGATCTGCAAGTGCAGAACAGAACAACCAGTAAAATATCGAAGACTAACCTGTTATCTATTCTTGGTGGGTCTCCCTCTCAGGAATAGAGGTCCTGAGGGACTACCTGGACTCCTTGGGCCCTATGATTACTCATAAAAAAAACTTCCGGTATATATATATATATATATATATATATATATATATATATATATATATATATATATATTTTAATTAAGTTTGCTATGGATTAGAACAAAAAATAAAAGATTTAATGTGAAATATGTTCAATTAAAAAAATATCTATAGTTTAATACGCGTACAAGGAAGTCATGTGGTGTCCACATCAGATTTTTAAGATATAGCTTCCGGAAAAGTGAAATGCTACTTATTCTTTACGATTTTTGCACTTTTCCGAGGCTATCTCTTAAAAAATGAACGATAGGTATATGAAAATGCGCACAACGGCATTGCCCTGAAGTACTCAACATGCCTATATTTTGAAGAACTAAACCTTCATGGCTTTTGTCCTCAATTTACAAAGAGAAATAAAAGCACCTCGTGAAGAAAGTGTCATTCATCCCTCATATGTTATACATATCCCTCGGGAAATTAAACAGCAATTTCGGGAAGAAATGTCTCACTTTCTTCCCTTAACATACAAATGTTGTATAATTTTATTGTACAATGGTTAAAAAGCGTAATTAATAAAATTATTAAACTACTTCAATTTAATTGGTTCATAGCTTCCAGGTTGAAATCCTGGCGGACGTATTATAGATTGATGCAGTACGAGAGCAACAAGCTTAGGCAACCGAATCTACAGCGAGTAGAGAAGTATACAGGCCCGCCTTGAAGCTAAGTGTAGCGGGATTGTATACGCACAGAGATTCAAGGGGCTCAGCAGGAAAGAAACATTTGTTGCTGATCGCCGAACATCGATGGCGACTGGCGAGTGACGTCGTGACGTCATGCCATCGTCTGACCTTGTTTCTTAGGACGTCGCGGTCGCCAATTACAAGTACATACTATCTGTTGTAATTATATAGGTTTCATGATCAAACTCAAATTAGAATAAATATCATTTTATCGATCCGAAATATTACTAACTATTTCAAAAATATTATCTGCAAATCTTAAAAATTAATTGCGACTGAAATATTTGTTGCAAATAAATGAAATAAATTTTAAAGGGTTCAACATATATTTCTATACGTGCAGAATATGCAATTGCAGATATTTGGGTGGTACTAAACCGTCAAATTAGTATATATGTATACTATTAATGCAAATTTACATAATTATTGTTTTAATAAATAAAGATTTTTTGTGAAAAAGACTTTGTTATGAATGATTTAATAGTTATTTGTGTATTAAGAGCGTAAAGTGATTCTTTGTTACTCGAACACGGTAATTGCAGCGCGAGCCGAAGGCGAGAGCTGCAATAAGTAGTGCAAGAGGAACAAAGACACTTTACGCTCGTGATACACACATAATTTTTTCTACGATTGCATCTTAAAGTTATTAAAAAACGTAGGTATACGTCTAAAACTAAATTCGTTTTGTTAATTGTCAATATGACAAGTTTCTGTTTTGTTTGTATCCCTGGTAACTATTGAAATAATCTTTTTCGCGCGTTGCCATTGGAAACACGCGAATTTAATGTCTTTTTCGCGCGTTGCCATTAGAGACGCACAAAAAAGATATTATTCGATTGTTCCACAAAAAACTTCAACTTTACGATGACAAATGAGAGCGTAATTGTCATCTTTTCATAGCAATCGTAGAAAAAGATTTTTTTGGGAAGATTATAGTTTTATAAATGATTGGGAAGATTTTTGGAAAGATAAGTCTTATAAATGATTTGTGGAACTTTTCGGGAAGAAAATAATTTTAAAGGCCTCTTTACGAAACTGGCATTCTTCGAAATGATTGATTGCGTAAACATCTTAAAAATAAATAAATAAAATATTTGGTTGTAAATCTTCGCCAAACATTCATACTAATTTATTTTAATAATAACTATATTCTAATACAAACAAATAATGCATCTACCTTTTGGCTGGCGTGTACTAAGTCCCATCCATTCCTCTCTGAAAAGTTCCAGGCTCGTACCACTATATATTCACTTCACATCCAGTATACACTAACACTTACACTATATTACACTTATATTTCACTAAAAAATCACTGATTTTACAATATTTTTACTTGAGACACAAATAAAACACGACATTTTAAACAAAATTCGTTCGTAGACTGACGATTAAAGTCGCTAGGCATGTACGTAACAAGTTAGAACATAATTTCAATTAATAGCTAAAGACCGATTTCATGCCATTCTAGGCTTTAACAACTAGGCTCTAAAGAATATATTTGATTGTATCGAATTATACACTTTATTATGAAACAAATTAAATATATTTTACGCTGTTTCTCCTTGTGACAGAGATATAAAAAATTAAAAAGATTTATTTCAAACATTTTTCAATTCATCTCTTAGTTAAGAAAATATTTGTATTTTTATTTATTTTGTAAATGCACGATTATTTTAAATATAAAGACCTTAATTGAGAAAAAGTATAATTAAAATATCAAAAAAATAACAAAATGAACCTTTTTTATTTGAAACATTTTTTGATTTAGCGTAGAATAAGTATATTCTTTAATAACAATTTTTCTATAAAGTTTACGGTATAGCCAGAAACTTGAAAAATATATTTTGTTGGGTCATCAAACGAGACTATTGGCACCATCTATTGGCAACTTGGGTACTATATATGAAGATAAATATCTCGAAATTGGGGGATTAAATGGAAAAATACTTCAAGTAAATGTGACGGATAATTAAAAAATTAAGACGATTTATTTGAAATATTTTTCAATTCATCCCTTAGTTAAAGAAATATTTGTATCTTTATTAATCATGTAAATGCACGATTATTTTAAATATAAAGACCTTAATTTAAAAAAAGTATAATTAAAAGAGCCAAGAAATAACAAAATGAAACTTTTTTATTTGAAACATTTTTTGATTTAGCGTAGAATAAGTTTCACCGCAAAAACTGTGTTTGTGTCATCGGTAGTTGAAGTAGTCGGTGTCCGGCATTTGTAATGTGTATTTGCGGGGTCTAGAAAACATCTAATTTTGCGTCTAATCAAAACATACTTCAAATAACTTAGGAAGAGAATAAATTAAGGAGTATATTCTTTAATAACAATTTTTCTATAAAGTTTACGGTATAGCCAAAAACTTGAAAAATATATTTTGTTGGGTCATCAAACGAGACTATTGGCACCATCTATTGGCAACTTGGGTACTATATATGAAGATAAATATCTCGAAATTGCGGGATTAAATGGAAAAATACTTCAAGTAAATGTGACGGAGAATTAAAAAATTAAGACGATTTATTTGAAACATTTTTTAATTCATTCCTTAGTTAAAGAAATATTTGTATCTTTATTTATCATGTAAATGTACGATTATTTTAAATATAAAGACCTTAATTAAAAAAAGTATAATTAAAAGAGCCAAGAAATAACAAAATGAAACTTTTTTATTTGAAACTTTTTTTGATTTTTATGATTATTTATATTTTATTGATATTTATTGATTTTATAACATATTTAAAAATGGCCGACAAGCTGTCAGATTGGAATATTTCATATTGTTAATATTTCAAAAACCAGCCACTGTAATGTCTTAATTGTTGCAAATATGGATTCTACGGGAAATTTACTATAAGAAAAAGTCATATTTGTTAATAAATTGTTGCTGATTAAATAATAATTAATGATTTACAATTGAATTATTCAAATGTATATATGCATTGGCTGTATATTTGGTTTTAAATATAGATTTTTTGTGTTCTTATGTATTATTTTATTAATATAACATTTGTTTTAATGAATTTATTATATATAGTTTAATTTTCTTTTATATTTACCCTAGATGGCACCACGAATATCATTTTTAAATATAATAAAATAAAAAATTTATATCAGCGACTATAGGTAGTTTTATGAGGATAAAATAAGTATAAATATTTATAAAACATAAACATTTTATTATAATTTAATAACACAAATATCATTTTAATAAAATAATACAAAATATATTGATAGCAGATGTAATATGTACATATACAATAGTTCAATTGAAAATCGTTAATTATTCTTTAATGAGCAACAATTAATCAACAAATATGACTTTTTCTTATAGGAATTTTCATATTTGTAATAATTAAGACAATATAATTAATAGTTTTTCAAATATTAACAAAATAAAATTTCCCAATCTGACAGCTAATCGGCCATTTTTAAATATGTTATAAAATCAATAAATATCAATAAAATATAAATATTTATAACTTAATCTTATGCTAAATATCCTCAAGAGTTCATATTTGCAACAATTGATGCAATATAGTCAATAGTTTAAAAATATTAACAAAATACTATATTCCAATCTGACAGCTAAGCAGCCATTTTAAAAAATGTTGTAAAACTAATAAATATCAATAAAATTTGTTTAAAAATACCTTAGTCTAATGCTAAATATCCTGTAGAGTTCGTATTTTTAACAATTGAAGCAATATGTCAAATAGTTTTTGAGATTTTAACATAATTAATGTGGCTATGGTAATATACTAACAAACGAACTTAAACTAAATTGTTGAACTTGAAGATAAAACATCAGGGGACGTGTCCAGGTGTGAAGAAGACGCAGAAGAAGATTCCAAGCGCAGAGATGCGGCAGGAAAGCTGTCCGAGTTGATTTTGAAGCTTCCTAAATAACACACAGAGATATCTTGTATTAGAACCTAATTTGATACGAAAGTGAACCTTAAGTACATGTAACGTAAGATGCAATATCGCGTACAACATTGTAAGCGGGCGTCAGATAGGGTAAACAGTTTTTAGTTATTATTTCAAAATCCAGACGTTATTTAAAAATATGTTTCAAATAAGAGTTGCTTATTTTTTCATTCTCTACAACTTTTTCCTGTATTATCCTGTACAACCCCTAACTTTGAAGGAACAAACAACCACCCTTAAAGTGAAATAGCGTCTGTACTAATTAAAAATCGAGGGTCGTCCGCGGGCTCCGCACTTAGTATTTAGCCCTAGAAGCTGCATGCAAAATTTCAGCGCGATCGGAAATAGTTTAAAAATTAGTTGAAAAAAGTGGAAACCTTTGGTTTTGAAAAGCCTAATTAATGACGATATATTCGATTGAGCTGAAATTTTACATGCAGCTTCTAGGACTAAATACTGAGTGCGGCGCTCACGGACGACCCCCTATTTTCAAATAGTACAAAAGTTATATCACTTTAAAGGGGGTTGTTTGTATCTCTGAAGTTAGGGGTTGTACAGAAAAAAGGTTCAAACAAAACTTGTAGAGAATATTAATATAATGCTAAATGACCCACAGGATTCATATTTGTAACATTTGAAGCGATTGCTTTAACAGTTTTTGAGATTTGAACAAAATAAAATATTCCATTTCGCCAGAATGGCGCCCATTTTAAATATGTTATAAAACTAATAAATATAAATATAATTAAAACAAATCTAAAATTTTCTAATGCTAAATGACCCACAGGATTCATATTTGTAACATTTGAAGCGATTGCTTTAACAGTTTTTGAGATTTGAACAAAATAAAATATTCCATTTCGCCAGAAAGACGTCCATTTTAAATATGTTATAAAACTAATATATATATAAATATAATTAAAACAAAATTAACATATCCTAATGCTAAATGACCCACAGGATTCATATTTGTAACATTTGAAGCGATTGCTTTAACAGTTTTTGAGATTTGAACAAAATAAAATATTCCATTTCGCCAGAATGGCGTCCATTTTAAATATGTTATAAAACTAATAAATATAAATATAATTAAAACAAAACTAACATTTCCTAATGGTAAATGACCCACAGGATCAATTTTTGTAACATTTGATGCGATCGCTTGAACAAGTTTTAAGATATCAATAAATTAAAATATTCTGCTCCCACAGTAATATTATACATTGGCTCATGCGCAATGGTGGCTGTTGATTACTATTTCTTCATTCTTGTTTTTTTTTAAATAAATCTAAAACATAAAAAATAATATAAATGAATGTGTGATATTTTCTAATATTAGATGTTACCTGGGGACCAAATATTCAACATTTATGTCTATAGTACAAATAGTTTTTGAAATATTAAAAGATTAATATATTCCAGTATGACAGCATGTCATGCAATTTTATATATGTCATAAAACCCACACACATTTATTTAACTTGTATAAAACCAATATTGTTTACAGCCAATTAACCTGTAGAATCCTTATTTGTAAATTGTAAGAATTGGAAACACGTCTTTTGGTATTTTAACAAAATAAAATATTCCAGTTTGACAGCTCGGTGTGCATTTTTGTATATGTCATTAAACCGATAAAAATTATTGAAATATAAGTAAATGCAACATTTTCTATTGTTTACTGTGTTATATGGTCCATAGTTCGTCGCTGAACAAGCCTGAAACACATGTTGTCCTAATACCTGCTCGAGACTTCAATGATCACTATGGAAACATGATTCCTTTCAAAATATGTCATCTATGGAGTTTTGTATTATTTCAAGGGATATTTCCAAGTATGGAGAACGTAATATTCATCTCTATAATCTAAAAAATAAGACAGAAATCAGTTAAAGAAATGTACATTTCAATAATATGTATAAAACTCGTAAATACTTACAAAAAACTTGAAATTATAATTATCCATAATTATCTTCACTTTTTAGGCATCCTTAGTGATCCTCTGAAATATCCTGAAAACAAAATTTTACCCTGAAACTTATAAAACGCTTCAAAAATACTTATAACATCACACATCTGTCAAAACTAAATGACATTTCATTAATTAGTTTATAATAGTTCAATAGTAATATCACCAGATGACTCTACAATACAAATCGAATAAGATACATATATTATTTTGCTTCTAACACGTATTTTTAGTACATTAATATTTTATTTTAATTTCAAAATTATCAATTTGAACCTTTAGATTTTTAATTATTGAATTTTACACTTAATTCTTATAATTTAGCCAGCCATTGTATCCAATTAATTCGGCCATTGTACCCAATTAAAAATTAATAACCTGGCGTGGCTACGAATTAGTGGCGGGCGGAACAATTTTTCTTAGAGCTGTCAACCTGTGAAAAGTTAAAAAATTATAAGTTACGTTCTCATCAACGTCTACTCCTGCTACTCCCGATACAGATTTTGGTGTGTAGGATGGAGATTACCTTAGCCATGTCTCGTATGTAAAATGCAAAATAAGGCTGGAAATGGATAAATATGTTTAAAACACAAACAACGCTTTATAAATTCATTTAAACAAATTTTATTTTAATAGAATAATAAATAAAACACATACAAATACATATTTATTAATAAAAAACAATATTAACAGACATATTTACAATTGTTCAAATGTAAATCGTTAAAAACATTTTAATTAGCAATAAATAATTAACAAATATAATATATACTTATGCTATAGCAGATCTCAGATATTGGAAAATTATTTATAAGTAAACTACGATTACTACCCGTCAAATGATAACCCCTTAACAAAATTATTAATTAAACTTTAAATGCAAACAATTGAAAATTTATACATATGTTGTTTGCTACTTTGGAGTTAATTTTAAGGCTCAAAGCTCTGCAATAGCAGATCACAGTTAATTAAAAATTACTTATAAGTGAACTACAATTACTACCTGTCAAATTATAACCCCCCCAACAAAATTATTAATTAAACTTTAAATGCAAACAATTGAAAATTTATAAATATGTTGTTTGCTACTTTGGAGTTAATTTTAAGGCTCAAAGCTCTGCAATAGCAGATCACAGTTAATTAAAAATTACTTATATGTTAACTACAATTACTACCCGTCAAATGATAACCCCTTAAAAAAATTATTAATTAAATTTTAGATGGCAAGGTGTTAGTCCATGGATTTGAAACGCCTAATTAGTACCGATATATGCTATTTCGCTGAAATTTTGCATGCATGTTCTACGGCCTCATATTCGATGCGAAATCCGCGGACGACCCCAAATTTTGCATTAGTAGGGTAGATATATCACTTTAAGGGTGGTTTCTCGTATCTCCGAAGTTAAGGGTTGTAGAGAAAAAAGTTTCAACCAAAAGCTGTAGAGAATTAAATAATATTTATCTTTTATTTGAAAGATTTTATCAAATACTTTCTAGATTTTGAAAGAAACTTAAAAAACTATCATGTTTATTTTGCAGTTGTTTTACAATTTTGTATGCGATATTAAGTCTTAAATTATATTTACTTAAGGTTCATATTAGTTTGACATCCATCCTATAAGAATTTTTAAAACATTAATTAGTAATTTACCCAAAAACTAAGGCCCAAATAATTTTTTAACTAGAATTTTCTAAATCATCGATATCGAATTAGGGAGATAACGTTGTTATCTCAATTTTTATTATTTTTACAAATAATAAAGCTTCGATTTCGCTGAAATTTTTTATTAAGCTTCTAGGACCTCAGGCTAAACGTATATTTAATGAAAATCCCCAAAATTTTCATTAGTATGAAAGATAATTAACTCTAAGGGTGGTTTTTTATATCTCCGAAATTAAGGGTTGTAGGGAAAAAAGTTTCAACCAAAAGCTGTAGAGAATAAAAAAAGAAATAACTTTTATTTGAAAGAATTTTTCAAATAATGTCTCGTTTCGATGGAAATTGCTAATATTTCACCGTAATTGTTAGTTCAAATTTTCGACACATAAAGTGGTGACGCCACTGAAATCACACAACAAAATTCGAAACTTTATTAATAATAAAAAAATTAAAAAATTGAGCTAACAACGTTATCTCCCTAAATAGATATCGTCGATTTCGAAAATTCTACTGAAAAAATTAATTAAGCCATAGTTTTTGCGTAAATTTCTAATTAATATTTTATTAATCACAGTAGGAAGTATGTCAAACTAAAGTGAACCCTAAATACATGTAACATTAGATAAAAAATCGAATACAATACAAGAACAGAACTTCATAATTAATTTTTTTTCAAAACTATGAGGTTTTTTAATGAAATGTTTCAAATAAAAGTAGGTAGCTTATAATTTTATTCTCTACAGCTTTTGGTTGAATCTTTTTTCTCTACAACCCTTAACTTCGGAGATACGAGAAACCACCTTTAAAGTGAAATATCTACCCTACTAATGCAAAATTTGGGGTCGTCCGCGGATTTCGCATCGAATATGAGGCCGTAGAACATGCATGCAAAATTTCAGCGAAATAGTACATATCGGTACAAATTAGGGGTTGCAAATCGATGCCATCTGTTTTATCAATAAATTAAAGTATCTCCGATCGCGCTGAAATTTTGCATGCATGTTCTAGGGTTTTATATTCGATGCGGAACCGGGAACAAGGCAAAATATTCATTAGTAGGGTAGATATTTCACTTTAAGGGTAGTTTTCTGTATCTCCCAAGTTAAGGGTTGTAGAGAAAAATGTTTCAACTAAAAGCTGTAGAGAATAAAATTATAAGCTACTTTTATTTGAAACATTTCATTAAAAAACCTCATAGTTTTGAAAAAAAATTAAAAAAACTATTGCTTTATTATGAAGTTCTGTTCTTGTATTGTATTCGATTTTTTATCTAATGTTACATGTATTTAGGGTTCACTTTAGTTTGACATACTTCCTACTGTGATTAATAAAATATTAATTAGAAATTTACGCAAAAACTATGGCTTAATTAATTTTTTCAGTAGAATTTTCGAAATCGACGATATCTATTTAGGGAGATAACGTTGTTAGCTCAATTTTTTAATTTTTTTATTATTAATAAAGTTTCGAATTTTGTTGTGTGATTTCAGTGGCGTCACCACTTTATGTGTCGAAAATTTGAACTAACAATTACGGTGAAATATTAGCAATTTCCATCGAAACGAGACATTATTTGAAAAATTCTTTCAAATAAAAGTTATTTCTTTTTTTATTCTCTACAGCTTTTGGTTGAAACTTTTTTCCCTACAACCCTTAATTTCGGAGATATAAAAAACCACCCTTAGAGTTAATTATCTTTCATACTAATGAAAATTTTGGGGATTTTCATTAAATATACGTTTAGCCTGAGGTCCTAGAAGCTTAATAAAAAATTTCAGCGAAATCGAAGCTTTATTATTTGTAAAAAAATAATAAAAATTGAGATAACAACGTTATTTCCCTAATTCGATATCGATGATTTAGAAAATTCTAGTTAAAAAATTATTTGGGCCTTAGTTTTTGGGTAAATTACTAATTAATGTTTTAAAAATTCTTATAGGATGGATGTCAAACTAATATGAACCTTAAGTAAATATAATTTAAGACTTAATATCGCATACAAAATTGTAACACAACTGCAAAATAAAAGTGATAGTTTTTTAAGTTTCTTTCAAAATCTAGAAAGTATTTGATAAAATCTTTCAAATAAAAGATAAATATTATTTAATTCTCTACAGCTTTTGGTTGAAACTTTTTTCTCTACAACCTTTAACTTCGGAGATACGAGAAACCACCCTTAAAGTGAAATATCTACCCTACTAATGCAAAATTTGGGGTCGTCCGCGGATTTCGCATCGAATATGAGGCCGTAGAACATGCATGCAAAATTTCAGCGAAATAGTACATATCGGTACAAATTAGGGGTTTTAGATGGCAAGGGGTTAGTCCATGGATTTGAAACGCCTAATTAGTACCGATATATGCTATTTCGCTGATTTCGCTGAAATTTTGCATGCATGTTCTACGGCCTCATATTCGATGCGAAATCCGCGGACGACCCCAAATTTTGCATTAGTAGGGTAGATATATCACTTTAAGGGTGGTTTCTCGTATCTCCGAAGTTAAGGGTTGTAGAGAAAAAAGTTTCAACCAAAAGCTGTAGAGAATTAAATAATATTTATCTTTTATTTGAAAGATTTTATCAAATACTTTCTAGATTTTGAAAGAAACTTAAAAAACTATCATGTTTATTTTGCAGTTGTTTTACAATTTTGTATGCGATATTAAGTCTTAAATTATATTTACTTAAGGTTCATATTAGTTTGACATCCATCCTATAAGAATTTTTAAAACATTAATTAGTAATTTACCCAAAAACTAAGGCCCAAATAATTTTTTAACTAGAATTTTCTAAATCATCGATATCGAATTAGGGAGATAACGTTGTTATCTCAATTTTTATTATTTTTTACAAATAATAAAGCTTCGATTTCGCTGAAATTTTTTATTAAGCTTCTAGGACCTCAGGCTAAACGTATATTTAATGAAAATCCCCAAAATTTTCATTAGTATGAAAGATAATTAACTCTAAGGGTGGTTTTTTATATCTCCGAAATTAAGGGTTGTAGGGAAAAAAGTTTCAACCAAAAGCTGTAGAGAATAAAAAAAGAAATAACTTTTATTTGAAAGAATTTTTCAAATAATGTCTCGTTTCGATGGAAATTGCTAATATTTCACCGTAATTGTTAGTTCAAATTTTCGACACATAAAGTGGTGACGCCACTGAAATCACACAACAAAATTCGAAACTTTATTAATAATAAAAAAATTGAGCTAACAACGTTATCTCCCTAAATAGATATCGTCGATTTCGAAAATTCTACTGAAAAAATTAATTAAGCCATAGTTTTTGCGTAAATTTCTAATTAATATTTTATTAATCACAGTAGGAAGTATGTCAAACTAAAGTGAACCCTAAATACATGTAACATTAGATAAAAAATCGAATACAATACAAGAACAGAACTTCATAATAAAGCAATAGTTTTTTCATTTTTTTTCAAAACTATGAGGTTTTTTAATGAAATGTTTCAAATAAAAGTAGCTTATAATTTTATTCTCTACAGCTTTTGGTTGAATCTTTTTTCTCTACAACCCTTAACTTCGGAGATACGAGAAACTACCTTTAAAGTGAAATATCTACCCTACTAATGCAAAATTTGGGGTCGTCCGCGGATTTCGCATCGAATATGAGGCCGTAGAACATGCATGCAAAATTTCAGCGAAATAGTACATATCGGTACAAATTAGGGGTTGCAAATCGATGCCATCTGTTTTATCAATAAATTAAAGTATCTCCGATCGCGCTGAAATTTTGCATGCATGTTCTAGGGTTTTATATTCGATGCGGAACCGGGAACAAGGCAAAATATTCATTAGTAGGGTAGATATTTCACTTTAAGGGTAGTTTTCTGTATCTCCGAAGTTAAGGGTTGTAGAGAAAAAAGATTCAACCAAAAGCTGTAGAGAATAAAATTATAAGCTACTTTTATTTGAAACATTTCATTAAAAAACCTCATAGTTTTGAAAAAAAATTAAAAAACTATTGCTTTATTATGAAGTTCTGTTCTTGTATTGTATTCGATTTTTTATCTAATGTTACATGTATTTAGGGTTCACTTTAGTTTGACATACTTCCTAGAAATTTACGCAAAAACTATGGCTTAATTAATTTTTTCAGTAGAATTTTCGAAATCGACGATATCTATTTAGGGAGATAACGTTGTTAGCTCAATTTTTTAATTTTTTTATTATGCAAAATAAGGCTGGAAATGGATAAATATGTTTAAAACACAAACAACGCTTTATAAATTCATTTAAACAAATTTTATTTTAATAGAATAATAAATAAAAACACATACAAATACATATTTATTAATAAAAAACGATATTAACAGACATATTTACAATTGTTCAAATGTAAATCGTTAAAAACATTTTAATTAGCAATAAATAATTAACAAATATAATATATACTTATGCTAAATGACCCACAGGATTCATATTTGTAACATTTGAAGCGATTGCTTTAACAGTTTTTGAGATTTGAACAAAATAAAATATTCCATTTCGCCAGAATAGCGTCCATTTTAAATATGTTATAAAACTAATAAATATAAATATAATTAAAACAAAACTAACATTTTCTAATGCTAAATGACCCACAGGATTAATATTTGTAACATTTGAAGTGATTGCTTTAACAGTTTTTGAGATTTGAACAAAATAAAATATTCCATTTCGCCAGAATAGCGTCCATTTTAAATATGTTATAAAACTAATAAATACAAATATAATTAAAACAAAACTAACATTTCCTAATGCTAAATGACCCCCAGGATTCATATTTGTAACATTTGAAGCGATTGCTTTAACAGTTTTTGAGACTTGAACAAAATAAAATATTCCATTTCGCCAGAATGGCGTCCATTTTAAATATGTTATAAAACTAATAAATATAAATTTAATTAAAACAAAACTAACATTTTCTAATGCTAAATGACCCACAGGATTCATATTTGTAACATTTGAAGCGATTGCTTTAACAGTTTTTGAGATTTGAACAAAATAAAATATTCCATTTCGCCAGAATGGCGTCCATTTTAAATATGTTATAAAACTAATAAATATAAATATAATTAAAACAAAACTAACATTTTCTAATGCTAAATGACCCACAGGATTTATATTTGTAACATTTGAAGTGATTGCTTTAACAGTTTTTGAGATTTGAACAAAATAAAATATTCCATTTCGCCAGAATGGCGTTCATATTAAATATGTTATAAAACTAATAAATATAAATATAATTAAAACAAAACTAACATTTCCTAATGCTAAATGACCCACAGGATTCATATTTGTAACATTTGAAGCGATTGCTTTAACAGTTTTTGAGACTTGAACAAAATAAAATATTCCATTTCGCCAGAATGGCGTCCATTTCAAATATGTTATAAAACTAATAAATATAAATAAAATTTAAACAAATCTAATATTTCCTAATGCTAAGTGACCCACAGGATCAATTTTTGTAACTTTTGAAGCGATCGCTTCAACAGTTTATGAGATTTGAACAAAATAAAATATTCCATTTCGCCAGAATGACGTCCATATTAAATATGTTATAAAACTAATAACTATAAATAAACTTTAAACAAATCTAATATTTCCTAATGCTAAATGACCCACAGGATCAATTTTTGTAACATTTGAAGCGATCGCGTTAACAGTTTATGAGATTTGATCAAAATAATATATTTTATTTCGCCAGAATAGCGTCCATTTTAAATATGTTATAAAACTAATAAATATAAATATAATTAAAACAAAACTAACATTTCCTAATGCTAAATGACCCACAGGATCAATTTTTGTAACATTTGATGCGATCGCGTTAACAGTTTATGAGTTTTGATCAAAATAAAATATTTCATTTCGCCAGAATAGCGTCCATTTCAAATATGTTATAAAACTAATAAATATAAATAAAATATAAACAAATCTAATATTTCCTAATGCTAAGTGACCCACAGGATCCATTTTTGTAACTTTTGAAGCGATCGCTTTAACAGTTTATGAGATTTGAACAAAATAAAATATTCCATTTCGCCAGAATGACGTCCATATTAAATATGTTATAAAACTAATAACTATAAATAAACTTTAAACAAATCTAATATTTCCTAATGCTAAATGACCCACAGGATCAATTTTTGTAACATTTGAAGCGATCGCGTTAACAGTTTATGAGATTTGATCAAAATAATATATTTCATTTCGCCAGAATAGCGTCCATTTTAAATATGTTATAAAACTAATAAATATAAATATAATTAAAACAAAACTAACATTTCCTAATGCTAAATGACCCACAGGATCAATTTTTGTAACATTTGATGCGATCGCTTGAACAAGTTTTAAGATATCAATAAATTAAAATATTCTGCTCCCACAGTAATATTATACATTGGCTCAAGCGCAATGGTGGCTGTTGATTACTATTTCTTCATTCTTGTTTTTTTTTAAATAAATCTAAAACATAAAAAATAATATAAATGAATGTGTGATATTTTCTAATATTAGATGTTACCTGGGGACCAAATATTCAACATTTGTGTCTATAGTACAAATAGTTTTTGAAATATTAAAAGATTAATATATTCCAGTATGACAGCATGTCATGCAATTTTATATATGTCATAAAACCCACACACATTTATTTAACTTGTATAAAACCAATATTGTTTACAGCCAATTAACCTGTAGAATCCTTATTTGTAAATTGTAAGAATTGGAAACACGTCTTTTGGTATTTTAACAAAATAAAATATTCCAGTTTGACAGCTCGGTGTGCATTTTTGTATATGTCATTAAACCGATACAAAATTATTGAAATATAAGTAAATGCAACATTTTCTATTGTTTACTGTGTTATATGGTCCATAGTTCGTCGCTGAACAAGCCTGAAACACATGTTGTCCTAATACCTGCTCGAGACTTCAATGATCACTATGGAAACATGATTCCTTTCAAAATATGTCATCTATGGAGTTTTGTATTATTTCAAGGGATATTTCCAAGTATGGAGAACGTAATATTCATCTCTATAATCTAAAAAATAAGACAGAAATCAGTTAAAGAAATGTACATTTCAATAATATGTATAAAACTCGTAAATACTTACAAAAAACTTGAAATTATAATTATCCATAATTATCTTCACTTTTTAGGCATCCTTAGTGATCCTCTGAAATATCCTGAAAACAAAATTTTACCCTGAAACTTATAAAACGCTTCAAAAATACTTATAACATCACACATCTGTCAAAACTAAATGACATTTCATTAATTAGTTTATAATAGTTCAATAGTAATATCACCAGATGACTCTACAATACAAATCGAATAAGATACATATATTATTTTGCTTCTAACACGTATTTTTAGTACATTAATATTTTATTTTAATTTCAAAATTATCAATTTGAACCTTTAGATTTTTAATTATTGAATTTTACACTTAATTCTTATAATTTAGCCAGCCATTGTATCCAATTAATTCGGCCATTGTACCCAATTAAAAATTAATAACCTGGCGTGGCTACGAATTAGTGGCGGGCGGAACAATTTTTCTTAGAGCTGTCAACCTGTGAAAAGTTAAAAAATTATAAGTTACGTTCTCATCAACGTCTACTCCTGCTACTCCCGATACAGATTTTGGTGTGTAGGATGGAGATTACCTTAGCCATGTCTCGTATGTAAAATGCAAAATAAGGCTGGAAATGGATAAATATGTTTAAAACACAAACAACGCTTTATAAATTCATTTAAACAAATTTTATTTTAATAGAATAATAAATAAAACACATACAAATACATATTTATTAATAAAAAACGATATTAACAGACATATTTACAATTGTTCAAATGTAAATCGTTAAAAACATTTTAATTAGCAATAAATAATTAACAAATATAATATATACTTATGCTAAATGACCCACAGGATTCATATTTGTAACATTTGAAGCGATTGCTTTAACAGTTTTAGAGATTTGAACAAAATAAAATATTCCATTTCGCCAGAATGGCGTCCATTTCAAATACGTTATAAAACTAATAAATATAAATATAATTAAAACAAAACTAACATTTCCTAATGCTAAATGACCCACAGGATTCATATTTGTAACATTTGAAGCGATTGCTTTAACAGTTTTTGAGATTTGAACAAAATAAAATATTCCATTTCGCCAGAATAGCGTCCATTTTAAATATGTTATAAAACTAATAAATACAAATATAATTAAAACAAAACTAACATTTCCTAATGCTAAATGACCCCCAGGATTCATATTTGTAACATTTGAAGCGATTGCTTTAACAGTTTTTGAGATTTGAACAAAATAAAATATTCCATTTCGCCAGAATAGCGTCCATTTTAAATATGTTATAAAAGTAATAAATATAAATAAAATTTAAACAAAACTAACATTTCCTAATGCTAAATGACCCACAGGATTCATATTTGTAACATTTGAAGCGATTGCTTTAACAGTTTTTGAGATTTGAACAAAATAAAATATTCCATTTCGCCAGAATGGCGTCCATTTTAAATATGTTATAAAACTAATATATATATAAATATAATTAAAACAAAATTAACATTTCCTAATGCTAAATGACCCACAGGATTCATATTTGTAACATTTGAAGCGATTGCTTTAACAGTTTTTGAGATTTGAACAAAATAAAATATTCCATTTCGCCAGAATGGCGTCCATTTTAAATATGTTATAAAACTAATAAATATAAATATAATTAAAACAAAACTAACATTTTCTAATGCTAAATGACCCACAGGATTCATATTTGTAACTTTTGAAGCGATTGCTTTAACAGTTTTTGAGATTTGAACAAAATAAAATATTTCATTTCGCCAGAATAGCGTCCATTTCAAATATGTTATAAAACTAATAAATATAAATAAAATTTAAACAAATCTAATATTTCCTAATGCTAAGTGACCCACAGGATTAATTTTTGTAATTTTTGAAGCGATCAGTTTATGAGATTTGAACAAAATAAAATATTCCATTTCGCCAGAATGACGTCCATATTAAATATGTTATAAAACTAATAACTATAAATAAACTTTAAACAAATCTAATATTTCCTAATGCTAAATGACCTACATGATCAATTTTTGTAACATTTGAAGCGATCGCTTGAACAAGTTTTAAGATATCAATAAATTAAAATATTCTGCTCCCACAGTAATATTATACATTGGCTCATGCGCAATGGTGGCTGTTGATTACTATTTCTTCATTCTTGTTTTTTTTTTAATAAATCTAAAACATAAAAAATAATATAAATGAATGTGTGATATTTTCTAATATTAGATGTTACCTGGGGACCAAATATTCAACATTTGTGTCTATAGTACAAATAGTTTTTGAAATATTAAAAGATTAATATATTCCAGTATGACAGCATGTCATGCAATTTTATATATGTCATAAAACCAACACACATTTATTTAACTTGTATAAAACCAATATTGTTTACAGCCAATTAACCTGTAGAATCCTTATTTGTAAATTGTAAGAATTGGAAACACGTCTTTTGGTATTTTAACAAAATAAAATATTCCAGTTTGACAGCTCGGTGTGCATTTTTGTATATGTCATTAAACCGATAAAAATTATTGAAATATAAGTAAATGCAACATTTTCTATTGTTTACTGTGTTATATGGTCCATAGTTCGTCGCTGAACAAGCCTGAAACACATGTTGTCCTAATACCTGCTCGAGACTTCAATGATCACTATGGAAACATGATTCCTTTCAAAATATGTCATCTATGGAGTTTTGTATTATTTCAAGGGATATTTCCAAGTATGGAGAACGTAATATTCATCTCTATAATCTAAAAAATAAGACAGAAATCAGTAAAAGAAATGTACATTTCAATAATATGTATAAAACTCGTAAATACTTACAAAAAACTTGAAATTATAATTATCCATAATTATCTTCACTTTTTAGGCATCCTTAGTGATCCACTAAAATATCCTGAAAACAAAATTTTACCCTGAAACTTATAAAACGCTTCAAAAATACTTATAACATCACACATCTGTCAAAACTAAATGACATTTCATTAATTAGTATATAATAGTTCAATAGTAATATCACCAGATGACTCTACAATACAAATCGAATAAGATACATATATTATTTTGCTTCTAACACGTATTTTTAGTACATTAATATTTTATTTTAATTTCAAAATTATCAATTTGAACCTTTAGATTTTTAATTATTGAATTTTACACTTAATTCTTATAATTTAGCCAGCCATTGTATCCAATTAATTCGGCCATTGTACCCAATTAAAAATTAATAACCTGGCGTGGCTACGAATTAGTGGCGGGCGGAACAATTTTTCTTAGAGCTGTCAACCTGTGAAAAGTTAAAAAATTATAAGTTACGTTCTCATCAACGTCTACTCCTGCTACTCCCGATACAGATTTTGGTGTGTAGGATGGAGATTACCTTAGCCATGTCTCGTATGTAAAATGCAAAATAAGGCTGGAAATGGATAAATATGTTTAAAACACAAACAACGCTTTATAAATTCATTTAAACAAATTTTATTTTAATAGAATAATAAATAAAACACATACAAATACATATTTATTAATAAAAAACGATATTAACAGACATATTTACAATTGTTCAAATGTAAATCGTTAAAAACATTTTAATTAGCAATAAATAATTAACAAATATAATATATACTTATGCTAAATGACCCACAGGATTCATATTTGTAACATTTGAAGCGATTGCTTTAACAGTTTTTGAGATTTGAACAAAATAAAATATTCCATTTCGCCAGAATGGCGTCCATTTCAAATACGTTATAAAACTAATAAATATAAATATAATTAAAACAAAACTAACATTTCCTAATGCTAAATGACCCACAGGATTCATATTTGTAACATTTGAAGCGATTGCTTTAACAGTTTTTGAGATTTGAACAAAATAAAATATTCCATTTCGCCAGAATAGCGTCCATTTTAAATATGTTATAAAACTAATAAATACAAATATAATTAAAACAAAACTAACATTTCCTAATGCTAAATGACCCCCAGGATTCATATTTGTAACATTTGAAGCGATTGCTTTAACAGTTTTTGAGATTTGAACAAAATAAAATATTAAATTTCGCCAGAATGGCGTCCATTTTAAATATGTTATAAAACTAATAAATATAAATTTAATTAAAACAAAACTAACATTTTCTAATGCTAAATGACCCACAGGATTCATATTTGTAACATTTGAAGCGATTGCTTTAACAGTTTTTGAGATTTGAACAAAATAAAATATTCCATTTCGCCAGAATAGCGTCCATTTTAAATATGTTATAAAAGTAATAAATATAAATAAAATTTAAACAAAACTAACATTTCCTAATGCTAAATGACCCACAGGATTCATATTTGTAACATTTGAAGCGATTGCTTTAACAGTTTTTGAGATTTGAACAAAATAAAATATTCCATTTCGCCAGAATGGCGTCCATTTTAAATATGTTATAAAACTAATATATATATAAATATAATTAAAACAAAATTAACATTTCCTAATGCTAAATGACCCACAGGATTCATATTTGTAACATTTGAAGCGATTGCTTTAACAGTTTTTGAGATTTGAACAAAATAAAATATTCCATTTCGCCAGAATAGCGTCCATTTTAAATATGTTATAAAACTAATAAATATAAATATAATTAAAACAAAACTAACATTTTCTAATGCTAAATGACCCACAGGATTAATATTTGTAACATTTGAAGTGATTGCTTTAACAGTTTTTGAGATTTGAACAAAATAAAATATTCCATTTCGCCAGAATAGCGTCCATTTTAAATATGTTATAAAACTAATAAATACAAATATAATTAAAACAAAACTAACATTTCCTAATGCTAAATGACCCCCAGGATTCATATTTGTAACATTTGAAGCGATTGCTTTAACAGTTTTTGAGACTTGAACAAAATAAAATATTCCATTTCGCCAGAATGGCGTCCATTTTAAATATGTTATAAAACTAATAAATATAAATTTAATTAAAACAAAACTAACATTTTCTAATGCTAAATGACCCACAGGATTCATATTTGTAACATTTGAAGCGATTGCTTTAACAGTTTTTGAGATTTGAACAAAATAAAATATTCCATTTCGCCAGAATGGCGTCCATTTTAAATATGTTATAAAACTAATAAATATAAATATAATTAAAACAAAACTAACATTTTCTAATGCTAAATGACCCACAGGATTTATATTTGTAACATTTGAAGTGATTGCTTTAACAGTTTTTGAGATTTGAACAAAATAAAATATTCCATTTCGCCAGAATGGCGTTCATATTAAATATGTTATAAAACTAATAAATATAAATATAATTAAAACAAAACTAACATTTCCTAATGCTAAATGACCCACAGGATTCATATTTGTAACATTTGAAGCGATTGCTTTAACAGTTTTTGAGACTTGAACAAAATAAAATATTCCATTTCGCCAGAATGGCGTCCATTTCAAATATGTTATAAAACTAATAAATATAAATAAAATTTAAACAAATCTAATATTTCCTAATGCTAAGTGACCCACAGGATCAATTTTTGTAACTTTTGAAGCGATCGCTTCAACAGTTTATGAGATTTGAACAAAATAAAATATTCCATTTCGCCAGAATGACGTCCATATTAAATATGTTATAAAACTAATAACTATAAATAAACTTTAAACAAATCTAATATTTCCTAATGCTAAATGACCCCCAGGATTCATATTTGTAACATTTGAAGCGATTGCTTTAACAGTTTTTGAGATTTGAACAAAATAAAATATTCCATTTCGCCAGAATGGCGTCCATTTTAAATATGTTATAAAACTAATAAATATAAATTTAATTAAAACAAAACTAACATTTTCTAATGCTAAATGACCCACAGGATTCATATTTGTAACATTTGAAGCGATTGCTTTAACAGTTTTTGAGATTTGAACAAAATAAAATATTCCATTTCGCCAGAATAGCGTCCATTTTAAATATGTTATAAAAGTAATAAATATAAATAAAATTTAAACAAAACTAACATTTCCTAATGCTAAATGACCCACAGGATTCATATTTGTAACATTTGAAGCGATTGCTTTAACAGTTTTTGAGATTTGAACAAAATAAAATATTCCATTTCGCCAGAATGGCGTCCATTTTAAATATGTTATAAAACTAATATATATATAAATATAATTAAAACAAAATTAACATTTCCTAATGCTAAATGACCCACAGGATTCATATTTGTAACATTTGAAGCGATTGCTTTAACAGTTTTTGAGATTTGAACAAAATAAAATATTCCATTTCGCCAGAATGGCGTCCATTTTAAATATGTTATAAAACTAATAAATATAAATATAATTAAAACAAAACTAACATTTCCTAATGCTAAATGACCCACAGGATCAATTTTTGTAACATTTGATGCGATCGCTTTAACAAGTTTTAAGATATCAATAAATTAAAATATTCTGCTCCCACAGTAATATTATACATTGGCTCATGCGCAATGGTGGCTGTTGATTACTATTTCTTCATTCTTGTTTTTTCTTTAATAAATCTAAAACATAAAAAATAATATAAATGAATGTGTGATATTTTCTAATATTAGATGTTACCTGGGGACCAAATATTCAACATTTATGTCTATAGTACAAATAGTTTTTGAAATATTAAAAGATTAATATATTCCAGTATGACAGCATGTCATGCAATTTTATATATGTCATAAAACCCACACACATTTATTTAACTTGTATAAAACCAATATTGTTTACAGCCAATTAACCTGTAGAATCCTTATTTGTAAATTGTAAGAATTGGAAACACGTCTTTTGGTATTTTAACAAAATAAAATATTCCAGTTTGACAGCTCGGTGTGCATTTTTGTATATGTCATTAAACCGATAAAAATTATTGAAATATAAGTAAATGCAACATTTTCTATTGTTTACTGTGTTATATGGTCCATAGTTCGTCGCTGAACAAGCCTGAAACACATGTTGTCCTAATACCTGCTCGAGACTTCAATGATCACTATGGAAACATGATTCCTTTCAAAATATGTCATCTATGGAGTTTTGTATTATTTCAAGGGATATTTCCAAGTATGGAGAACGTAATATTCATCTCTATAATCTAAAAAATAAGACAGAAATCAGTAAAAGAAATGTACATTTCAATAATATGTATAAAACTCGTAAATACTTACAAAAAACTTGAAATTATAATTATCCATAATTATCTTCACTTTTTAGGCATCCTTAGTGATCCTCTGAAATATCCTGAAAACAAAATTTTACCCTGAAACTTATAAAACGCTTCAAAAATACTTATAACATCACACATCTGTCAAAACTAAATGACATTTCATTAATTAGTTTATAATAGTTCAATAGTAATATCACCAGATGACTCTACAATACAAATCGAATAAGATACATATATTATTTTGCTTCTAACACGTATTTTTAGTACATTAATATTTTATTTTAATTTCAAAATTATCAATTTGAACCTTTAGATTTTTAATTATTGAATTTTACACTTAATTCTTATAATTTAGCCAGCCATTGTATCCAATTAATTCGGCCATTGTACCCAATTAAAAGTTAATAACCTGGCGTGGCTACGAATTAGTGGCGGGCGGAACAATTTTTCTTAGAGCTGTCAACCTGTGAAAAGTTAAAAAATTATAAGTTACGTTCTCATCAACGTCTACTCCTGCTACTCCCGATACAGATTTTGGTGTGTAGGATGGAGATTACCTTAGCCATGTCTCGTATGTAAAATGCAAAATAAGGCTGGAAATGGATAAATATGTTTAAAACACAAACAACGCTTTATAAATTCATTTAAACAAATTTTATTTTAATAGAATAATAAATAAAACACATACAAATACATATTTATTAATAAAAAACAATATTAACAGACATATTTACAATTGTTCAAATGTAAATCGTTAAAAACATTTTAATTAGCAATAAATAATTAACAAATATAATATATACTTATGCTATAGCAGATCTCAGATATTGGAAAATTACTTATAAGTAAACTACGATTACTACCCGTCAAATGATAACCCCTTAACAAAATTATTAATTAAACTTTAAATGCAAACAATTGAAAATTTATACATATGTTGTTTGCTACTTTGGAGTTAATTTTAAGGCTCAAAGCTCTGCAATAGCAGATCACAGTTAATTAAAAATTACTTATAAGTGAACTACAATTACTACCTGTCAAATTATAACCCCCCCAACAAAATTATTAATTAAACTTTAAATGCAAACAATTGAAAATTTATAAATATGTTGTTTGCTACTTTGGAGTTAATTTTAAGGCTCAAAGCTCTGCAATAGCAGATCACAGTTAATTAAAAATTACTTATAAGTTAACTACAATTACTACCCGTCAAATGATAACCCCTTAAAAAAATTATTAATTAAATTTTAGATGGCAAGGGGTTAGTCCATGGATTTGAAACGCCTAATTAGTACCGATATATGCTATTTCGCTGAAATTTTGCATGCATGTTCTACGGCCTCATATTCGATGCGAAATCCGCGGACGACCCCAAATTTTGCATTAGTAGGGTAGATATATCACTTTAAGGGTGGTTTCTCGTATCTCCGAAGTTAAGGGTTGTAGAGAAAAAAGTTTCAACCAAAAGCTGTAGAGAATTAAATAATATTTATCTTTTATTTGAAAGATTTTATCAAATACTTTCTAGATTTTGAAAGAAACTTAAAAAACTATCATGTTTATTTTGCAGTTGTTTTACAATTTTGTATGCGATATTAAGTCTTAAATTATATTTACTTAAGGTTCATATTAGTTTGACATCCATCCTATAAGAATTTTTAAAACATTAATTAGTAATTTACCCAAAAACTAAGGCCCAAATAATTTTTTAACTAGAATTTTCTAAATCATCGATATCGAATTAGGGAGATAACGTTGTTATCTCAATTTTTATTATTTTTACAAATAATAAAGCTTCGATTTCGCTGAAATTTTTTATTAAGCTTCTAGGACCTCAGGCTAAACGTATATTTAATGAAAATCCCCAAAATTTTCATTAGTATGAAAGATAATTAACTCTAAGGGTGGTTTTTTATATCTCCGAAATTAAGGGTTGTAGGGAAAAAAGTTTCAACCAAAAGCTGTAGAGAATAAAAAAAGAAATAACTTTTATTTGAAAGAATTTTTCAAATAATGTCTCGTTTCGATGGAAATTGCTAATATTTCACCGTAATTGTTAGTTCAAATTTTCGACACATAAAGTGGTGACGCCACTGAAATCACACAACAAAATTCGAAACTTTATTAATAATAAAAAAATTAAAAAATTGAGCTAACAACGTTATCTCCCTAAATAGATATCGTCGATTTCGAAAATTCTACTGAAAAAATTAATTAAGCCATAGTTTTTGCGTAAATTTCTAATTAATATTTTATTAATCACAGTAGGAAGTATGTCAAACTAAAGTGAACCCTAAATACATGTAACATTAGATAAAAAATCGAATACAATACAAGAACAGAACTTCATAATAAAGCAATAGTTTTTTAATTTTTTTTCAAAACTATGAGGTTTTTTAATGAAATGTTTCAAATAAAAGTAGCTTATAATTTTATTCTCTACAGCTTTTGGTTGAATCTTTTTTCTCTACAACCCTTAACTTCGGAGATACGAGAAACCACCTTTAAAGTGAAATATCTACCCTACTAATGCAAAATTTGGGGTCGTCCTCGGATTTCGCATCGAATATGAGGCCGTAGAACATGCATGCAAAATTTCAGCGAAATAGTACATATCGGTACAAATTAGGGGTTGCAAATCGATGCCATCTGTTTTATCAATAAATTAAAGTATCTCCGATCGCGCTGAAATTTTGCATGCATGTTCTAGGGTTTTATATTCGATGCGGAACCGGGAACAAGGCCAAAATATTCATTAGTAGGGTAGATATTTCACTTTAAGGGTAGTTTTCTGTATCTCCGAAGTTAAGGGTTGTAGAGAAAAATGTTTCAACTAAAAGCTGTAGAGAATAAAATTATAAGCTACTTTTATTTGAAACATTTCATTAAAAAACCTCATAGTTTTGAAAAAAAATTAAAAAACTATTGCTTTATTATGAAGTTCTGTTCTTGTATTGTATTCGATTTTTTATCTAATGTTACATGTATTTAGGGTTCACTTTAGTTTGACATACTTCCTACTGTGATTAATAAAATATTAATTAGAAATTTACGCAAAAACTAAGGCTTAATTAATTTTTTCAGTAGAATTTTCGAAATCGACGATATCTATTTAGGGAGATAACGTTGTTAGCTCAATTTTTTAATTTTTTTATTATTAATAAAGTTTCGAATTTTGTTGTGTGATTTCAGTGGCGTCACCACTTTATGTGTCGAAAATTTGAACTAACAATTACGGTGAAATATTAGCAATTTCCATCGAAACTAGACATTATTTGAAAAATTCTTTCAAATAAAAGTTATTTATTTTTTTATTCTCTACAGCTTTTGGTTGAAACTTTTTTCCCTACAACCCTTAATTTCGGAGATATAAAAAACCACCCTTAGAGTTCATTATCTTTCATACTAATGAAAATTTTGGGGATTTTCATTAAATATACGTTTAGCCTGAGGTCCTAGAAGCTTAATAAAAAATTTCAGCGAAATCGAAGCTTTATTATTTGTAAAAAATAATAAAAATTGAGATAACAACGTTATCTCCCTAATTCGATATCGATGATTTAGAAAATTCTAGTTAAAAAATTATTTGGGCCTTAGTTTTTGGGTAAATTACTAATTAATGTTTTAAAAATTCTTATAGGATGGATGTCAAACTAATATGAACCTAAAGTAAATATAATTTAAGACTTAATATCGCATACAAAATTGCAACACAACTGCAAAATAAAAGTGATAGTTTTTTAAGTTTCTTTCAAAATCTAGAAAGTATTTGATAAAATCTTTCAAATAAAAGATAAATATTATTTAATTCTCTACAGCTTTTGGTTGAAACTTTTTTCTCTACAACCTTTAACTTCGGAGATACGAGAAACCACCCTTAAAGTGAAATATCTACCCTACTAATGCCAAATTTGGGGTCGTCCGCAGATTTCGCATCGAATATGAGGCCGTAAAACATACATACAAAATTTCAGCGAAATAGTACATATCGGTACAAATTAGGGGTTTTAGATGGCAAGGGGTTAGTCCATGGATTTGAAACGCCTAATTAGTACCGATATATGCTATTTCGCTGAAATTTTGCATGCATGTTCTACGGCCTCATATTCGATGCGAAATCCGCGGACGACCCCAAATTTTGCATTAGTAGGGTAGATATATCACTTTAAGGGTGGTTTCTCGTATCTCCGAAGTTAAGGGTTGTAGAGAAAAAGTTTCAACCAAAAGCTGTAGAGAATTAAATAATATTTATCTTTTATTTGAAAGATTTTATCAAATACTTTCTAGATTTTGAAAGAAACTTAAAAAATTATCATGTTTATTTTGCAGTTGTTTTACAATTTTGTATGCGATATTAAGTCTTAAATTATATTTACTTAAGGTTCATATTAGTTTGACATCCATCCTATAAGAATTTTTAAAACATTAATTAGTAATTTACCCAAAAACTAAGGCCCAAATAATTTTTTAACTAGAATTTTCTAAATCATCGATATCGAATTAGGAAGATAACGTTGTTATCTCAATTTTTATTATTTTTTACAAATAATAAAGCTTCGATTTCGCTGAAATTTTTTATTAAGCTTCTAGGACCTCAGGCTAAACGTATATTTAATGAAAATCCCCAAAATTTTCATTAGTATGAAAGATAATTAACTCTAAGGGTGGTTTTTTATATCTCCGAAATTAAGGGTTGTAGGGAAAAAAGTTTCAACCAAAAGCTGTAGAGAATAAAAAAGAAATAACTTTTATTTGAAAGAATTTTTCAAATAATGTCTCGTTTCGATGGAAATTGCTAATATTTCACCGTAATTGTTAGTTCAAATTTTCGACACATAAAGTGGTGACGCCACTGAAATCACACAACAAAATTCGAAACTTTATTAATAATAAAAAAATTAAAAAATTGAGCTAACAACGTTATCTCCCTAAATAGATATCGTCGATTTCGAAAATTCTACTGAAAAAATTAATTAGGCCATAGTTTTTGCGTAAATTTCTAATTAATATTTTATTAATCACAGTAGGAAGTATGTCAAACTAAAGTGAACCCTAAATACATGTAACATTAGATAAAAAATCGAATACAATACAAGAACAGAACTTCATAATAAAGCAATAGTTTTTTAATTTTTTTTCAAAACTATGAGGTTTTTTAATGAAATGTTTCAAATAAAAGTAGCTTATAATTTTATTCTCTACAGCTTTTGGTTGAATCTTTTTTCTCTACAACCCTTAACTTCGGAGATACGAGAAACCACCTTTAAAGTGAAATATCTACCCTACTAATGCAAAATTTGGGGTCGTCCGCGGATTTCGCATCGAATATGAGGCCGTAGAACATGCATGCAAAATTTCAGCGAAATAGTACATATCGGTACAAATTAGGGGTTGCAAATCGATGCCATCTGTTTTATCAATAAATTAAAGTATCTCCGATCGCGCTGAAATTTTGCATGCATGTTCTAGGGTTTTATATTCGATGCGGAACCGGGAACAAGGCCAAAATATTCATTAGTAGGGTAGATATTTCACTTTAAGGGTAGTTTTCTGTATCTCCGAAGTTAAGGGTTGTAGAGAAAAATGTTTCAACTAAAAGCTGTAGAGAATAAAATTATAAGCTACTTTTATTTGAAACATTTCATTAAAAAACCTCATAGTTTTGAAAAAAAATTAAAAAACTATTGCTTTATTATGAAGTTCTGTTCTTGTATTGTATTCGATTTTTTATCTAATGTTACATGTATTTAGGGTTCACTTTAGTTTGACATACTTCCTACTGTGATTAATAAAATATTAATTAGAAATTTACGCAAAAACTATGGCTTAATTAATTTTTTCAGTAAAATTTTCGAAATCGACGATATCTATTTAGGGAGATAACGTTGTTAGCTCAATTTTTTAATTTTTTTATTATTAATAAAGTTTCGAATTTTGTTGTGTGATTTCAGTGGCGTCACCACTTTATGTGTCGAAAATTTGAACTAACAATTACGGTGAAATATTAGCAATTTCCATCGAAACTAGACATTATTTGAAAAATTCTTTCAAATAAAAGTTATTTATTTTTTTATTCTCTACAGCTTTTGGTTGAAACTTTTTTCCCTACAACCCTTAATTTCGGAGATATAAAAAACCACCCTTAGAGTTCATTATCTTTCATACTAATGAAAATTTTGGGGATTTTCATTAAATATACGTTTAGCCTGAGGTCCTAGAAGCTTAATAAAAAATTTCAGCGAAATCGAAGCTTTATTATTTGTAAAAAATAATAAAAATTGAGATAACAACGTTATCTCCCTAATTCGATATCGATGATTTAGAAAATTCTAGTTAAAAAATTATTTGGGCCTTAGTTTTTGGGTAAATTACTAATTAATGTTTTAAAAATTCTTATAGGATGGATGTCAAACTAATATGAACCTAAAGTAAATATAATTTAGGACTTAATATCGCATACAAAATTGTAACACAACTGCAAAATAAAAGTGATAGTTTTTTAAGTTTCTTTCAAAATCTAGAAAGTATTTGATAAAATCTTTCAAATAAAAGATAAATATTATTTAATTCTCTACAGCTTTTGGTTGAAACTTTTTTCTCTACAACCTTTAACTTCGGAGATACGAGAAACCACCCTTAAAGTGAAATATCTACCCTACTAATGCAAAATTTGGGGTCGTCCGCGGATTTCGCATCGAATATGAGGCCGTAGAACATACATACAAAATTTCAGCGAAATAGTACATATCGGTACAAATTAGGGGTTTTAGATGGCAAGGGGTTAGTCCATGGATTTGAAACGCCTAATTAGTACCGATATATGCTATTTCGCTGAAATTTTGCATGCATGTTCTACGGCCTCATATTCGATGCGAAATCCGCGGACGACCCCAAATTTTGCATTAGTAGGGTAGATATATCACTTTAAGGGTGGTTTCTCGTATCTCCGAAGTTAAGGGTTGTAGAGAAAAAAGTTTTAACCAAAAGCTGTAGAGAATTAAATAATATTTATCTTTTATTTGAAAGATTTTATCAAATACTTTCTAGATTTTGAAAGAAACTTAAAAAATTATCATGTTTATTTTGCAGTTGTTTTACAATTTTGTATGCGATATTAAGTCTTAAATTATATTTACTTAAGGTTCATATTAGTTTGACATCCATCCTATAAGAATTTTTAAAACATTAATTAGTAATTTACCCAAAAACTAAGGCCCAAATAATTTTTTAACTAGAATTTTCTAAATCATCGATATCGAATTAGGAAGATAACGTTGTTATCTCAATTTTTATTATTTTTTACAAATAATAAAGCTTCGATTTCGCTGAAATTTTTTATTAAGCTTCTAGGACCTCAGGCTAAACGTATATTTAATGAAAATCCCCAAAATTTTCATTAGTATGAAAGATAATTAACTCTAAGGGTGGTTTTTTATATCTCCGAAATTAAGGGTTGTAGGGAAAAAAGTTTCAACCAAAAGCTGTAGAGAATAAAAAAAGAAATAACTTTTATTTGAAAGAATTTTTCAAATAATGTCTCGTTTCGATGGAAATTGCTAATATTTCACCGTAATTGTTAGTTCAAATTTTCGACACATAAAGTGGTGACGCCACTGAAATCACACAACAAAATTCGAAACTTTATTAATAATAAAAAAATTAAAAAATTGAGCTAACAACGTTATCTCCCTAAATAGATATCGTCGATTTCGAAAATTCTACTGAAAAAATTAATTAAGCCATAGTTTTTGCGTAAATTTCTAATTAATATTTTATTAATCACAGTAGGAAGTATGTCAAACTAAAGTGAACCCTAAATACATGTAACATTAGATAAAAAATCGAATACAATACAAGAACAGAACTTCATAATAAAGCAATAGTTTTTTAATTTTTTTTCAAAACTATGAGGTTTTTTAATGAAATGTTTCAAATAAAAGTAGCTTATAATTTTATTCTCTACAGCTTTTGGTTGAATCTTTTTTCCCTACAAGCCTTAATTTCGGAGATATAAAAAACCACACTTAAAGTAAATTATCTTTTATACTAATGAAAATTTAGGAGATTTTCATTAAATATACATTTAGCCTGAGGTCCTAGAAGCTTAATAAAATTTTTTAGCGAAATCGAAGCTTTATTATTTGTAAAAAATAATAAAAATTGAGATAACAATGTTATCTCCCTAATTCGATATCGTTGAATTAGAAAATTCTAGTTAAAAATTATTTGGGCCTTAGTTTTTGGGTAAATTATTAATTAATGTTTTAAAAATTCTTATAGGATGCAAATTAAATTTTGAGTATTCGATTTTATGTTTTTAAAAAGAATACTAAAATCTTTATTAATATTATAACTTTATTATAATTTGTATATGGTTACATATGAGTCACAGTACTTCACTGTGCAGAGTCTACGATACAAAGAGCGTGCTTATTCACTAAACTAGCCTATTTATACATTTCTCTTATCTTCTAAATATGCAACCTATGCTAGATGATGTTATGACTAATGTCTTGAAACAACAGGTTCAAGATACATAATTTACATTTATCTTATCTTCTAAATGTGCAACCTATGCTAGATGATGTTATGACTAATGTAATGAAACAACAGGTTCAAGATACATAATTCCTCCCCTTTTAGTTTTTTCATTATATTTGTTCTTGCATAGCTAGTTCACTTAGCTTTTTTCTTACTGTTTTTACCTTTCTTAATTTTCTTTCATTTCTATATAATTTTATTTTAGGTAATACATATTTTCTTAAAATATAACAACTTATTAATATAAATATTATAACATATATTATATAAGAGTGATGACTACTATTTTCAATTTTGATTTCTTTTATTTTTATAATTTTCGGTTCATTTAATATAATATCGGAGATATTCTGTAATTTAGTATCATTAAATTTTGAACTTATTAATTCCTTCTCAAATGTTTTAAATTCAATTTCTTTATATTTTTGTAGAATTCTTTTAAATGTGAAATTATTTATTTGACATTCTTGGTTAATTTTTATCTTATAGATTCCTTGAATATTTCTTTTTATTTTTATTTCGTTACAGTTCATTTGAATTTCTTGCTTATTTGGACTAATCATAATTAGTTCATTTGTATTTTGAATTAATTCAAAAGTATTCTTTTTCTCAATATTATGGTATTTGCAATCATCATCCTTCTGCTTATCTAGTATATTTCCCATACATTTACTTATTTCTATAAATTGTGTAATACACAAGTATTTATTCTTAATATAACTACATTCGCTTATTTTATAAGTCTTATCTTGTGTGAAATATAATTGTTGAGGTTCACTCATTATTATGAATCTATCATTCTGAATCATTGGTAATGGGGTAAACTGGTTTAATTTGAAGGATTCTTGGGAGAAGGTTGGTATTGATATTATAAAGTATATTTCTCCGTTATAGTATTTACAATGGGTTTCTATTAGTTCGTTTAAATTCCAAATGTCGTTATTTTGTGTAGTTTGTTTTAAATTTTCATAAGATATTATACTAACGTCTAGTTTGTGTAATGAGCAAAAGGTTAAACTTGTTTCTATTTGTTTTATTAATTCATTTAAATTCATTATTATTAATATTAATTTCTGAAATTTTTATTTAATTTTTAGTTGATTTATTTTTATATTTTTACTTCTGTTCTTTTTATCTAATATTTTAATTTTTCCTAATAGAGGGTTATAATTTTTAACTGAATATTTTCTGTATATTGGTTTCTTTATTTTATGAATAATTCTAGGATTCTGTTTAACATATACTTTATCTGTTAATTCTAAAGGATTGTCATTTTCTGTATTTCGTTTTAATTTTTCTCTTTCTATTCTATCCTTAATAATATGCTTAATTTTCCTTTGTTGTTCTTCATAATTTTCTCTTAATTTGGATTGGTCTGTTTTTATAAAAATGTTTTCATTTGATATTCCGTAAAGTATTTCAACTGGACTGAGTTGTGTTGTACTATGTTTTGTATTATTATACGCTAATGTAGCCATTCGTATTTTTTCTGACATTGCTATGTTTTTAGTGTCTGGTCTTGAGTGTAATATTCTCAATTGTTCTATTAATGTTGAGTGAAGTCTTTCCACTGCATTACTTTTAGGGTTATTAACACAAGTTATATGTAATTTAATTTTCTTTTTACTTAAGAGATCTTTCATTAATGTGTTATTAAATTCTGTACCATTGTCCATTATTATTTCCTTAGGTATTTTGTATGTTTCAAAGTATATTCTTAATTTATCTGTTATTTGTTTTGCGCTCTTATTTTCGACTTTGATAATCTGTGCGTGCTTGGAGAACTGATCTAATATCGTCAAGTAAGGTTCTTTATTTAGTGATAACAAGTCTATATTTATCATTTCAAATGGTGTGCTTGGTGTTATTGTAAGATTGTCGGTTATTTTTATAGGTTTTCTTTCATATTTATTACATCGGCACATTTCACAGTTGTTTATATATTCTTGAATGTCTTTATTCATGTTTGGCCAATAATATTTTTCTTTTAATTCTCTTATGGTGGCTAAAATTCCTCTATGATTTGTAAGGCCTGTGTGAAAGTCATGTATAATTTCTAATTGTTCCTCGTTATTTTCTACGTTGTTTACTAATTTTGTACACGCTATGATATTTATAGAATTTGGTTGGAAATTTTCTTGTAATATTTTTGAAACTTCTTTATCTAAATCTTTTTGAAATAAGGCTAAATATCTAATTTTTGGGGTTAGATAAGTTTTTATAAAATCTATAACATCTTGTTTAAAGGTTACTTTATTAAATTTACAAATAAGTCTTTGTTTTTTATTATCAAAATATTTTTCTATTTTTATTTCAGTATCCCTGTCTACTTTATAAATTATTATTTGATTATCCGCTATATTAATTCTCTCATCTAAATATTTTATTCCTGCTATGGGATTCTCATTTGCGCTGTGTACCGTTTGGTTATCTTCTTCTTGATCTATATTATTTTGTTCGCTACTGTTTTCTGTTTCATTATGGTTAACGTCGGGTAATGTGAAAACGTTTATTTCTATATTAGTATCTTCAAATATTTTATTTATCTTTTCTCTTACTTTTTCCCATTCTAATTTGTCTAAACCGCATCCTAATTTTGGGATGTTTATTATAGGTAGTTCATTTATAATCATGTAATCTCTTAATTCTTTTAAAGGTTTGTCCAAATTTTTTAATAATGGTTTATCAAAATGATTTATTTTTGTAATTAGGTGAAATATTATTTTATTATTTATTTTTTGAATAATGATATTTTTATTATTTCGTTCTTTGCAAAAGTCTTTGCAATCATATTTTAAATTTATTTGTTCCGCCAGACCTCGTGACATTTCGCAGTTTTTTGATATACAGTGTGCGATGGGATTTTGTTCTAATACGTCTCCTATTAAATTATTTAATTTAAATTTGGGTTTCTGTCTGGATAGTAGGTCTGCAACAACATTCTCTTTACCTTGTAAATAATTTATCTCAAAGTTATATTCACTCAATTCTATTTTCCATCTAATTAGTTTTTGATTCGGGTTTTTCATGTTGAATAACCAGATTAAAGGTTTATGATCTGTTTTTATGGTGAACTTCCGTCCGTAAATATATGGTCTAAAATTTCTAACTGCCCATACTATTGCTTTTAGTTCTTTTTCTATTGTACTGTAATTCTGTTCCGCTTTATTTAAAGTTTTAGAGGCATAACATATAGGTAATTCTTTATCGTCTGTTTTTTGTGCTAATATAGCGCCTATTGCAAAGTCGCTTGCGTCTGTAGTTAATATAAATTCTTTGTTAAAGTCTGGGTTTTGTAATATTGGGGATTTTATTAATGTGTTTTTACATTGTTCAAATGCGTTCTTATAATTTTCATCATCTATATCTATTTTAACATTTTTTCTTAGACATTGTGTAAAAGGTTTTGTCAAGTTTGCGTAATTAGGTATGAATCGTCTATACCATCCTAAAGTTCCTAAGAATTGTTTTATTTCTTTTTGTGTTTTTGGTAAATTTAAATTTTTTATTGTCTCTATTTTCTTTTCATCTGTTGTTAGTCCGGTTTGATTAATTTTATATCCTAAAAATTTAACTTCTTGTTGTAAAAATTCTGACTTGTCTATTTGTATTTTTAAATTTGCTTGACGTAGTTTTTCGAATACTAGTCTTATATTTTTTAAATGTTCTTCTAAGTTTTTGCCAAATATTATAATGTCGTCCATATATACTAAACAGATTTTATTAATTAATTCGCCTAATGCTTCATTAATCATTCGTTGAAATGTGGCAGGTGCGTTTTTAAGTCCAAAAGGCATTCTAATGTATTCGTAGTGTCCAGAACTTGTGGAAAAAGCTGTTTTTTCTCTATCATTTTTATTCATTTTTATCTGGTGGAATCCTGAATGTAGGTCTAGGGTTGTAAAGTATTCGGAGGGTCCGATGTGATCGAATATCGTGTCAATGTTAGGTATTGGGTATTTATCATCTTTCGTTACTGAATTTAGTTTTCTGAAATCTATTACCATTCTAGTTTTTTGTTTTCCTGAAGCGTCTAATTTTTTTGGTACGATCCAAATAGGGGATGACCAGGGTGAAAATGATTTTTGTATTATTTTATTATCTAATAATTTTTTTACATGTTCTTCGATGTCTTTTTCGTAAATTTGTGGAAGTCGGTAATTTTTTGTGTATACCGGCGTTTCATTTGTTACGTGAATTTTGTGTTCTATGGTGGTAGTGCAGGTTAGGTTTTCGTTTTCGTTTGGAAACAGATCTGTGTATGTGTTTATTAGTTTATCTAACTCTCTTTTTTCTATATTATCTAAGTGACTATTTCTAATTTGTATATTATTTGTTTCTGCTTTTAAATTTGTTAATTCTTCTAATTTATATATTTTATCGTCTAATTTTACTTTATTGTCTTTAAAGTTTAGTTGTATATTTAATATTTTAAATGCTTCTATTCCGAGTAATATATTATATGTTTTATGAAATTTATAAACATAACATTTTAAAGGTTTTTTATGAATTTTTATTATTGTATATTTATCGCAATTAGATTTTCCGTTTACTGTTTTAAAAGTTAATTTTTCGTTATATGTTTTTACTTTAAATTGTTTTACTAAATCCGGGTGTATAAAGTTTATTGAAGAGCCTGTATCGAACAGTATGACATATGGATTAATTTTTAATGCTGGTAAGTTCGTTGTTATAGAAGACATTACTACTGTATCGCTTCTATCTGTGTCTCTAAATCTAAAAAAAGAATCTTCATAGATTTTCTTTTGTTTTTCTTTCTCTAATCTTTCGTTGTTTAACTCTTCGTCTATTTGTTTATGAAATTCTTGGTCCATATCGAAATCTATTTCGTCTAAGTCTACTTCTTCTATGTTATTATTTTGTCTGATTGTTTGTGTAGACATTGGTTGTGTGATTCGTGTTTGTTGTGTCATAGGTTTTGGGTTAAATCGTTTCGTCTCATAATAATTTTTTATATTTTGTCTAGGTGCAAAATTTGGGATAGTTCTCTGGTATTGAGGTGGTTGTTTGGGATTAAATGATGTTGATGGGAATGTTTGTGATGGGAACTTTTGTGGAGGTTGCCCATTGCCAAATTTTGGTCTTTCTACATTGTTTCTCAACATAGGTGATTGATTATACGTATTAATAAAGTTAAATTCATTTTTAATCATTAATTCTATTTGTTCCAAAGTTGTAGGGTTTTTAATAAGGAATGATCCTCTAACATGATTTGGTAGTAGAGATATAAATCTTTTTACTATAAATTTTTGGTTTTCATGAATTATTGCGTTCTTCTGATCTTGTGAATAATTAGTTAAGTGTATTTTTGATTTGTAAAGTGAAAAATTTTCAAGCATTATTTTCAAAGTTTGTTCTATTGATTTCGAAAATTTCGTATCCATGAGTTCTATCATCAGTGTTTCTGATGTACTCTTGTCTACAAAGTTTGTGGTCAGATATAGTTTTAAATCTTCCCATTCTGCAAATTCGTTATTACTTGTAATTTCTATTGCTTGTTCAGTGAGTTTTAATTTTATCATGCTGAATGCAAACATTCGCTGATTTGCAGTGAGTTCTAGTGTATTAAAAATGTCCATAATCTTTGTGGCTTGTTTTATAAAATTATTTAATGTTTTAATATTTCCATTATAACATGGGATTGTTTTGAGATACATTTCTATTTCTTGTACAGTTGTGGTAGCCATTGTTATGCGATTTAATCTACTAGGTTTTAATTTAATTTTGATATATTTAGTTATTGGTAACGGTGTTAAGGAATCGTCTGATTCTATTGATTCAGAGCTATCGCTTTCTGACATAAATTGTATTATGTGTGTGATTGACCTGTGCCGGGTCTCGGTATTTTTATTACTAGTCGTAGCTAGAAATACCCCTGAGTATTATAATATAAATGTTTTACAAACTTATAAAGAAATTCTTACATTTGTATCGTGATTGTGATTATGATGATTCTTGTGAACATCATCTTCTGTTGCGGCTTCTTTTTCGTAGTTTTCGTGTTGTCTAGTAGAGACAGCAAGTGCTTCTGATGAGTGACGTGTTTCGGAACAGCAAGTCTTCCTAGTGGATTGGTCGACGTGATCTCGGAACAGCACTCTGGAGTACGTGAATCTTGTAGACGAACGTTGTGCCTTTGCGGCCTGATGGGTCCTGTTCGACCGGTTTTCGTAGATTTTTGTAGGTTTTGCTTGGTAAAGGATAAAAATCCACCACACAATTTTTTTTATTGTGTTTCGAAGCTATTAATCCTACCGAGCTGCGCCAATTAAATTTTGAGTATTCGATTTTATGTTTTTAAAAAGAATACTAAAATCTTTATTAATATTATAACTTTATTATAATTTGTATATGGTTACATATGAGTCACAGTACTTCACTGTGCAGAGTCTACGATACAAAGAGCGTGCTTATTCACTAAACTAGCCTATTTATACATTTCTCTTATCTTCTAAATATGCAACCTATGCTAGATGATGTTATGACTAATGTCTTGAAACAACAGGTTCAAGATACATAATTTACATTTATCTTATCTTCTAAATGTGCAACCTATGCTAGATGATGTTATGACTAATGTAATGAAACAACAGGTTCAAGATACATAATTTGCATGTCAAACTAATATGAACCTTAAGTAAATATAATTTAAGACTTAATATCGCATACAAAACCGTAACACAACTGCAAAAAAACATGATAGTTTTTTTAATTTTTTTCAAAATCTAGAAAGTATTTGATAAAATCTTTCAAATAAAAGTAGCTTATAATTTTATTCTCTACAGCTTTTGGTTGAAACTTTTTTCTCTACAACCCTTAACTTCGGAGATACGAGAAACCACCCTTAAAGTGAAATATCTACCCTACTAATGCAAAATTTGGGGTCGTCCGCGGATTTCGCATCGAATATGACGCCGTAGAACATGCATGCAAAATTTCAGCGAAATAGCATATATCGGTACAAATTAGGTGTTTAAAATCGATGGACTAACCCCTTACCATCTTATTTCCTTCTAAATTAAAGTATCTCCGATCGCGCTGAAATTTTGCATGCAAGTTCTAGGGCTTTATATTCGATGCGGAACCGGGCACAAGGCCAAAATATTCATTAGTAGGGTAGATTTTTCACTTTAAGGGTGGTTTTCTGTATCTCCGAAGTTAAGGGTTGTAGAGAAAAATGTTTCAACCAAAAGCTGTAGAGAATAAAATAATAAGTTACTTTTATTTGAAACATTTCATTAAAAAACCCCTGGGTTTTGAAATATAGGTTAAAAAAACTATTGCTTTATTATGAAGTTCTGTTCCTGGTATTGTATTCGATTTTTTATCTAATGTTACATGTATTTAGGGTTCACTTTAGTTTGACATACTTCCTATTGTGATTAATAAAATATTAATTAGAAATTTACGCAAAAACTATGGCTTAATTAATTTTTTCAGTAGAATTTTCGAAATCGACGATATCAAGTTAGGGAGATAACGTTGTTATTTCAAATTTTATTATTTTTTATTATTAATAAAGCTTCGATTTTGCTGAAATTTTTTATTAAGCTTTTAGGACCTCAGATTAAATGTATATTTTATGAAAATCCCTTAAATTTTAGGGGTTTTTCATTGAATATACATTTAGCCTGAGGTCCTAGAACCTTAATAAAAATTTTCAGCGAAATCGAAGCTTTATTAATAATAAAATATCTGATGTGGACACCACATGACTTCCTTGTACACGTATTAAACTATAGATATACACGTATTTATTAAGCAGAAGAGGCACGTCATCAAAATTTGTAACTAGAACAATGACGTCAAAAGCGGCTACGTTTATAGGGTACACTAAAAAAATTAAAAATCAAAATGTAATGTGTGTTGCATAAATGTATCATAAATTTTTTAAACACTTTAAAATTAGAAATGATAATTGTAATTGATATTTAAAATTTGTAGTAGGGCACAGTAGGATTTTAAATAATAAGATCATAAACTTATATTTACATATTGCATAAAATTATTTATTGAAAATACAAAAAACGTAATAACGTGAAAATAAATTTGTGTATCGTTGTCACGAGTCTCTGCTATCTTCGTCGCTTTCTTCTTCGGAACTGTCGTCCTCGGCGTTTATTGAAATTATCAGCGGTGCAATGTCCTCCTGATCGAGGAATACCTCTCGATCGTACCACTTTTTAATTTCTTGGACAGTGTGGTCCACTGTATTTTTCCACTCTGTTGGAGTTACGGCGTTCAGCGCTTCTGCCCACATAGCCAAAGTTTGACTGTCACCGTAACCATCGCGGCCTATGTGTTTATTGTAATAAGTTTTTTAAATGCCCCAGATATTTTCAATAGCATTGAAAATGCAGTGGTACGGCGGCAAACGTAGAACCCGGTGACCACATTCCAGTGCATATTCATCAATTATATGTTTCTCTTCAATTTTATGTCTACAATACAAATAAGAAATGTTACATTATTTTTCTGTTCAACATTTGTTAAGAGAAATATAAATTCAACTTACTCTGCTGCTAGATCAAGTAGTTCCCTTTTAAACATACATTGACTAGAATCAATGTTATGTTTTGTAAGCCAATTTTTTATGTTGGGCTTAGTCCAATTTTCACGCGGATTTTTTTTTCTTCTATCTTACTGTGATAGGACGCATTGTCCATAATTATAAAGGATTGTCCCTCCAAATTCAGAATGAGTTGTTCCTTGAACCATTTTATAAAATTGTCATGGTTCATTTCCCCATGGTAATCATCAGCCTTTGTCTTAGAAGTAAAAATTAATGATGCATTAAGAACCCAACCGTCCTCCGTTCCAGCATGAAGAATGATGTACCTATGAATATTAAAAAAGTTTTAATACTTTGATCGAATAATAGACCAGTTGCATTGACTAACTAACCTTTTTCCTTCAGACGTTGTTTTCCGTTTCACGCTTCTTACGTCCACGTCTTGCCAACTTCGCTGAGCAGATCCTTTTTGAAAAATCCACGTTAAGAAGACAAATTTATGTGGCGTTGAATCATTAAAATTTCTCATAAAATTTGTTAGAAAAAATATTGTTTTCGACACAATATGTGGCAGCTCATATATGGCCCGTCTGTTGTCGTCCTGCTTCCATGAAAATCCAATGTTTCGCAATACCTTGGTTATACTGGAAAGCGATCCGTGAAAAATGTCTCTAGATTTTAATACTGCAAGCAATGTTTTGCCAGTCACGTGTGATTCTAGAAAAAAAACATATTTATTATCATTTTTATTATTATAAAACGTCATTATTAATAAACTTACTGTTTGCGTACATCTCGTAAATTACGTTTCTTATTGCAGTTTCAATAAATGAATTAACTTCAGTCACTGGTCTTGCTCTCTTCTTGGGTTTCTTCGGCGACGATAGCTGTTCGCCTCTTGCAATTTTTACAGATATTTTATGGACAACTGATTTTGATATTTGCAGGCTACCTGCTGCTCTCTATAAATGCATAATTGATTTAAATTTAGATAACAACAAGTAAAAGTTATAAACATACCTCCCGAACAGCATTTAACGGTAGCAGGGGCCCACCATGTGCCAGCTCTTTTTCAAAATATGCAATTACATTTGCAATAAGCATTTGCGACTGCTTGGATAATGCTTTAGGCATTATTATTAGGTTATGTAAAACCACAATACACCAAAAGACTCAAATAAAACAGTGAAAACGAAAATCACAATTGAACACTCAAAGGAATGAAGTGACGGTTAACCACAGATTATTATGAAATAAATAACTAAAACAACGAAGCACAACTCGAACAACAGTTACTGTTTGTATTGAAAAATACAGATTTGATACGCAACAAGGCAACAGTAATGAAATTCGAAGCAAAAACAACGATTAAAGTAAACTAGTGTTGATCACACGGAACGGACAAAAGCAGATGACAGATGTAATCACGCGGTTTAGACTATAAGTGTAAACGTGACCGTTTACAGTTCCAGTAGTACCAACGTGTGGTGAAAAAATTAACTACAATTATTTTAAATAATTAAAATTTCATTAAAAACATTACGTTAAATTTTTTAATAATTGTAAATTTAATTAAAATGCATTTATCTTATAGTGTGCAAAAAAGGCATTTATTTTTTTCTCTTTTCTAATCATAAACATCACTCGGGCAATACTACAAGTTTTTTTTCGTTTTGTAAGGTTTTGATGACGTGCCTCTTCTGCTTAATAAATACATGTATATTTTTTTAATTGCACATATTTGACATTAAATCTTTTATTTTTTGTTCTAATCCATAGCAAACTTAATTTTTTTAATAATCAAAAAATATATAATATTTAACTTTAGATATCTCGTTTATGCAAAAAGCTAATTTAAAAATTCTTAATGTGCTAGACGCAGAATTTAATTCTCTAAAACTTTTATTTGCAGCATTCATTTCTAAAATTAAAATAATACCATTTTTTCAAGGAAATCTGTTAGCAGCTTCATGTAATGTGCCACTTCCGGTTAGTCTATTTTAACCAAAATCTATTATGTTATTTCCATTGATATGGTAGTCTTATATACCAAATTTGGAAAGTTTTGGATTATATTTTGATATAGTTTTTCAATATATTATAGGCTCCAAGTATGGTACTTTACTTTCCGGAAGTTATATAATGACCAAAAAAGGAGGTGCACAACTAGATGTTATAACAGTCCTAAATACAAAATTTCAATTTTCTACGGCTTACCGTTTTTGAGTTATGCGAGATACATTACGTACATAAACTAATATGAACCTTAAGTAAATATAATTTAAGATTTAATATCGCATACAAAACCGTAACACAACTGCAAAAAAAACATGATAGTTTTTTAAGTTTTTTTTCAAAATCTAGAAAGTATTTGATAAAATCTTTCAACTAAAAGTAGCTTATTATTTTATTCTCTACAGCTTTTGGTTGAAACATTTTTCTCTACGACCCTTAACTTCGGAGATACGAGAAACCACCCTTAAAGTGAAATATCTACCCTACTAATGCAAATTTTAGAGGTCGTCCGCGGACATCGCATCGAATATGACGCCGTAGAACATGCATGCAAAATTTCTATTACAACACATTTTCTTGTAAATTAAAATGTATTTGTTACTATATTATAATAAAAGACAAGTATATTTTTTAGTATTTATTTTATTTATATCACCATCTTATTTATTTAAAATACAGTTTTTTAAACATAAAATCTGGTCGCAGCGTCCTGGATGTAACTTGAGAAGCGAGAAACTGGACCACTGTCCAGGATTCCGCACGTAGAATCTACGCGCTAATCGGGAAGATTCTCCAAAGGCGATGAGCAGAAAGTCGGCTTTATTCGCTGCTGCAACTGACTGTAAATACACAAAACAAAAATCAGAACAAATTACGAATAACATAAAATTGTTAATCAAATAACTGAGTGGAGAGATACTCAGTTTTATAATGTACGAACAGAATAGTTTTAACTATCATACTCATTTTTTTAATATATTCACAGGCTTATTTTGCAAATGTTTAAAATATTAAAATCATCTTTCTAAAACCCACAAAAATCGAATTTATATTACCAGTCATTAAAATTATAAGCTATTTATAATTAAATTCTATTTTAAATACAAATAGATAATTGTTTAAAAAAATTAAATATGAATTTTATCAGTTTTCCCAAATTTTAAAATAGAGTAATTTTAAAAACTATAACAAAAATTTCTAGAACTCATTTCAAATATTGGAAACAACTACCTTATTTATAAAATACATTGATTGTTAATATAAATAACAGATTCGAGGGTGATTCAAATTTATTTTTCTGCTTTGAATCGGTCATAAATTAGTTAGAGAAAAATACTTGAAATAAAAGGATACAAATTTATTTAAATCTATCTTTTATTTCAAATATGTATGTCAAAAATAATTCCGGTACCCATCTTTTCATATAAATTTAATAGATCTATTACATTTATAAATAATTCAGCACCCCTTAAAAATTAATTTTATCTTGTTTGTAATTATTACTAATTTTTATATAATACTTTGTCTTTGTTTATAGAGCCTCCATGGACTTGGACTCGAACTGGTGCTCTTCTTGGAGCCGCTGATAACGTCACCATCGTCTGAAGAAGTCATCAGAGACAGTATCGTCTCCTAGATTACTCGCGTGGTTCCAACATATTCCCCGAAGCCGACATCATCTATAAAGTCCCACACATGAACTAGAAGACTCCCCAAAAATATAATAATAGCCCCAAATAATATTGTCACCCTGTCATATATTGTTTTAAAGATTTTTTTAAAAGAAACTGGACGAGGTAAAAATTCTCTAGGATTTTTTTTAGGGAAGATAATTAACTAGAAACAATTCAGGATTATTTAAGGGATGCTGGACGAGTTATAAATGGTTTAGGATTTTTTTTAAAGGAAGATAACTGATTGAAAACGATTTAGGAATTTTTAAGGGATGCTGAATAAGCTATAAATTTATGTTACAAGTACAATTTCATATAATACATGATAGCTGATATCAGGTCCGGGGATTCTGTTAGATCTTTGCGAGTAATCTAGGTGACAATGGATGCTCTGCAGAAGGTGGTGACATTGATGATGACTTCAGCGGTTCCAAGACTAGTCCCGTATTCCAGGTTACCAGTATTAGCGATTCCAAGTCCGCGGAGGTTTTATAAACATAAAAACAAAATTATTCGATTAAAATTTGCAATAATTACAAACATAATAAAATTATAAATAATATAAAATCAATTTACTTACATTGATGTTGCTCTAGTTTCGCTGATTAGATATCAGCTTCTCCAACATCTCCGATAACGCTAGAAAAAACACCAGTTGCTCCAAGATCATGCTGAGGCCGAAGGAGATGATTATAGGTCCGTGAAGCTCCTATAAACGTAGAAACTATGTAAGATTTGATAACAGCTGAGACCTTGAATGGTTTGTAAAGTGTCAAATATCAAACTGAGTTGTTGAAATGAACTGAATAATGAGTAAAAAAATAAGGTAATTATAAAATCCAGTATTAAAATCTTTTCTAATAATTTTTTTGTTACAAAGCTCGAAGGAATTAATTCAAATGCATATTAATCCACTTAAAACGTTGGATGTATCTAAAAAAAAGTGTCTAATTCCAACAAATACTACAGATGAAATTGAAAATACAATTAAATCACTCAAATCAATGAAAGAATTTTTACAACTTATTCGTGTGGATAGAAAGTAAGCAATCCTTGTTATTGTAACCTCAAATAAATACTGATACATACGTACATTTATAGAAAAAGTCGTTCAGAAGCGATTTGGATTCCAGAAAAACGTCATTCTAAAGTAACTAGACGTGCAGGGAAAACATTATCTCATTTTGGACTCACAGAACATGGTGAAACATATTTAACACCTGAAGAAACACTTTATTTGCTTGAAACAAACTACTTAGAATTATTTTGGAATGGCGTTCCTTTTAGTATTGAACAAGCTTATTCAGTATTGCTAACTAGTAAGGAAGACTTGGAAAAATATCGAACTTTTAAAGAACTTGCATTATTAGGATATCGAATACAAGAACCTAAAATTACTAATAAACGTAAATGCCAGAGAGAAAACTCTTCTGAATTCGAAAATAAGAAGATTAAATCAATTCAAGGTCCCTTAGATCTTGAATCAACTATATTTAAAGACCTCAAACAAGAAGGACCAAAAACCGCAAATATTGGTGGAAATTATTCTACTTTATATAATGTTTACTTGCCCAAAAATTCCATTAAAAATAGTACACCAGATATTGAAATAATTAGCAAGTAAATTTATTTAATATTATTGGAAATATTTCATGTTTTTCATCGGAGATATTTATTTTCAGACCAATAGGAAACGAATTCTCTCATCAGTGTGTTTCCGGAAATGGATCAGTAGCTGCAACTGTTTTTTCAGGGAATGAATCAGTATCTTTTTACCAGTTTCATGAAGTAGACATAGAGAATAAATAAATATTGAATTGTATATATTTATTAATAATGTACATTGTATAAAATTGTGCTTATAGCATTATTTATTAAATGTTTTATTGTACAATATTGTTTCGTTTCTTGTATTTTCTAATTAGTGATAACTATGAATAAATAATTCTCTACTTTAACGAACTTTTCCTACTTAAGTTGATATTTTTGCGCAATATTTGGTCTTAGTGCAGTTCAGGAATGAGGCTAAAAAGCATGAGTATTAATTCATGTATTTTTCGATGTTTTGTTGCATAAACAGGATGAGTTTTAGAAGAACACCTTGAGTTTGGTTTGATATGTCATTTAAAATTAATATTGCTTTTACTCAATTGCAAAAATAATAAAGTTATTAGAATTGTTAGATTGTTAATCGTCTTTGGTACTTTATTTAGCATTAATTGACGAGCATTTCATGCATAAGATAAATAAATTTTAGCGTAAACTAGTACTCACGGCCATCCAAAATTAATACCAGTTAATTGGTAAAATCGTTGATTAAATGGTCTATAAAAATCTCTCAGCCGCTGAAGAGCAACTGGATCTATATGTGGATGACTCCTACCTTTAGTTTTCCCCAAACAGTGAGGACTCGATCTACCTTCTGACTTTAAGAGACAAGGAAACCCTTTTGTCGAATTAAAATAAAAATGTTTTTCCGTAACAACGCGTTTTAAGCCCAAAAAATCTTGAACTCTCGCTAGTTCAGCTGCTGGATCTACTACCAATCTCTCTCCGCTAACAAATAAAAATTGTGACAAAGGAAAACATTGCAGCCAGCGATCTAAATATCTCGCGTAGATTCCTAGTCGTACAGGGCCCCAGGAAGTGTTAACAAGTCCGCCGATGGAGCCATCTAGAAATGCAAGCTCTTCGAACTTTTTCATGTCAGGGCGTTTGCTTGCTGCTTGAGTATAATCTGAAATTGCACGAGTGACAGGATCTCGGACTACGACTAAAAGTTTAGCAGCGTTATTCATGTGTTGTAAGCGGCGAGCTGCTTCTCTGGTTACCCAATAACTCGGAGTTTTCTCCATTGTTATTTGTCCTTCTAAGGTTGCTGGCATGTGTCTTCTGTACCATTGAAATCCTACAAATATAACAAATATTTCTGTGTCTATGTAAAATGTTGCGCTATTTACAGATTTTGAAAATCCGGATCTTAAAATATCCGTTTATTCCAGTTGTTTAATAACTGATTCAACATGAATCTGGAGGAAAACGGACTCCCGACTAATTTTATATTTAATCAAGAATTATATTTATATTTTAATAGTTTATATTTCTAGATTTTTTAAATTTATTATTATCTGGAATCTTATGCTTCAAATACGTATTTAACAATATTCAAAGTATTATTTAATTATTTATTTATCTGGGATAAATGGATAACTATGAACGAAGATTTTAATGAATAAATCAGTCCATGTTTAAAAGATTCGTGCTACCCCATTTAATGCGACATGTTAGTATGTATATATGTATGTGCAAATATAAATCTCTTTACCTTTTGAGTAATGGCGATCAAAAAAGTGTACTTCACTCCCAGCAGCTCTAACATCAGGATGCAATCTTATAAACTCTAAGAGAGCTCTTGTTCCGCCCTTTTTCACTCCAATAATTAATGCAGAAGGTAACTGTCTTGCTGGCCTCAACCCCTGTTGTCGTAAAAATCGATATTTCGGGGCCCCATCTGTTTCGTTTAACTCCAACAATGGAACAACTCTCACTTCGTGAGCAGACCATTTTATTTCGTTTTTTACTAGAGGAGTATTTGAGGACCACTGTTTAAATAAAAATCATTAGCTAACTAACTAAAATATTATGTTAAAGATATATTAACCTTTGGCAAAGCGTGATGAATTTTAGTTACGAGGCAAGCGTTGAAAGTGTATGATAAATACAAAGAAGCAAATGCTAAAAGCAAAGTTGCTAATAGTGATCTTTTCGAAATTGGTAGTTCCATGCCACGAAATCCATATATAAGACACGAACAACCATTATCTGTAAAATAATATTTTACTTTTTTGTACTACTATAAAAAACGATGACAACTTACCAGGAATGTTTTTACAGATACTGTACCATACACGCTTGGATTATTGTTTACAAAGATACTGTTTTAGGTACCAAACGTAAACATTAGTGTCCTTGCACTCGATAACATTTGCCAAACAAACTCGAAAATAAAACAATTGTATTATGAAATTAGAACAGTGGAATTCTATTAAAAGATTTTGAAATATTTGAGAATAATTCACAATATTCTAATTGATGTTACACGGCAGATAATTACAGATAAATATATTTAATATTAAAATTCAAAGTAGGAAAATAGACGCACGAAGGGACAATCAGAGCATTGCTAAAGTATTGATTAGTTGACGCTCCATTCCATACTTACAAGTTCTGTCAAAATAATTGTGAACTCAAAAATAAATCACTAATTGTTTTTCACGGTCAATAATTATAGTTTTGAACCCAGAAATATTAAGGTCACAGCTAATAACAAGATAATAGTCGCATAACTATCTCAAATTATTATTATTTTGTTGTAACAAAACTAAATCCACAATAAAAATCATAAATTTATCTACTAGAAAACACAACTAAACAAGAAGAAATACAGTACAAATAAAATGTTCGGAATTATTTACAGTTCATCTTTAACTTGTGACAGTTTATCATTTTCTAGAAGCGGAAGGGAGTTCCAGAATTGTCCATGACCTAAAGACTCTGCAGTTTTTTCGGTGATATCATCTGGACCAGCAATGTGAACATATCGCAGCTTATCTTCGTAAGATTTAGATACTGGCTTCCATTTTTTGATTCCCGGAAGAGCTGGTTTACTTTAGAAATAAACAAATATTTCTAAATTAGTTTAAAAGTAATTATAAAACTAATCCTAAGCTAAATCATATTGTCAAAAAAGTTTAAATAACTCTAATTTGATTTTCGGAAAGGGATTTGGATTAACTTAAATTAAATCAGTCTAGAATAAGATTGACTAATTGAAAAATCAAGATGAACTAAAAGCTTTAGGAATTGTAGCAATTTTATTTGAAACTTACTTGGTTTTGATGAAGGCCATCCACATATCAATCAACATTTTCGAAAGTTTTTTATCTGCATCCGATTTCAAATAAGTTTTAAACCATGATGAATCCGGCGACATAATATACATCAAATCATCAGCATGACTTACACCTCAAAATGTCACATTTTCTTTACTCATTTATAAAGAAATCTTTTAGTTTATACACTTACCGACATTTTCTTGGCTGGCAGTAAAATATTCCGAATAACTGTGACCACCTCTATAGCTGAAATAATAATAATATACCGGTGATTTATTAACTTTAGCTTGAATTTTAGCAGCTTTTTCCGAATCTACTACAAAGAGACGATCTCCTACAGCCTGTAAACATAATTTATAATTTCTGAGTTAAGGAGATATTTATTTATTTACTTGAACTAGCTCTGGGTATGTATCTCGTGAAACGGGTTTTCCTTTTAAGTAGTAATCTTTGATTTGTTGAGACACTGTGGCTAGTTGATCTTTCGGACAAGTGTCGTCGTAATGGAAAATATATGGAGCGTAATTCAGCCAGTGCTCTTCTAGTTGAGGAAGCCATTCTTTCTTGTAAATAAATTCTGCAAGATGTTATACATTCAAAATATTAACTATATATTTAGTTATTCTACACAACATTAACTTAATCCCAATTACAGCTTATAATGGAATCTAAATCACAAAAAAAAAACTATATTTGAAAATTTTGACTCGGATATTTCACCCCAATTTCGTATTTTTTTGATATAAATTGAAGTCGGTGAGATTTGAACTCACAAACAGCAATAGCCTGTAAAATAATATATTAATGTTGATCTTACGAGCAGCAGGATACAATCCATCCTCGCTAGTAACACTAGTCATCCAAGGCTTGTCTGCGACGTCTCCATCTCTGATAATTTCCCAAGGAGTCTTCGGCAAGAACGGTCTATCACTTTCCTTATCCACAACAGGTCCAAAAACAGTGTATGGATTATATAACCAAGGATGGAACATTTTTACAGCTTTGATGATTTGTTGTCCACTTCTTTGCCGAAGACAGTTCATGAGATCAGTTGAAGTAGGTCCTTCGCAACCTAGGGCTTTGCCTAAGGCCCAAGCACGTTCTGTGGCATTGTCAACGAAAGCCCAGTTGTCAAGAGCGCAGCCGGACACGGATATGCCACGATTGAAAAGACCTAACAATATATTTTGTTATAATTTTGTTGTTGAATTGATTTGGGCTTGTGGAACGTATGTGAAATGAAAGATTGATGAAATTGAGGATAAAAAATGGATATAATTTAAGGATTGAAAGATGATACGAGCTTATATGAAAGGAATTATGAATTTAGGTGAATCGAAAGTGACGGAATGCTTGGCGATGATTAATTACAGGATCTTACAAAATGTGTACGATTATTTCAAACATTAATTACTTAAAAATTGTGTGAACTTAATTTCAAAATTGTAACTAATTTACAACAGACCAAAATCTCTTAAATTTCAAGTTAACAGACATAATGCTATTAGTAGTCACAGCTGGCAAGGTATTTAAAAAAGTATAGAAGCTATAGCTACTACATAACTACATTTTTTTTTTAATAGCGAAGCTACATACAACTAAAAACTAATGTAATTGATACATTTTGAATCTACTTTTTTGAGTACTCTGTAGCAGCTTGTTTATCTAAAGACGAAGACATATTAAGATCCTCAAACATTGTAACATTATTTTTATTTAAATAAAGACAAATAGTTTTTTAATCATAGCACTCACCCCTACTCAGCGGTGAAAGAAAATGATAATGAGTACTAGCCCCACCAGCACTCAACCCAGTAATAGTAACATCATCTTTATTTCCTCCAAAAGCCGCCACATTCTCCTGCACCCACTTCAAAGCAAGAGTTTGATCCTTCATTCCAAGATTTCCTGGAAGAACATTATCTCCAGTGCTGATAAACCCAAGAGGTCCAAGACGATAGTTCAAGTTGATGTACACCACGTCACGGTCCATCAAATGTGCTGCTCCGTAGATGTCGCCTCTTCCCCACATGAAAGCTCCGCTGTGGAAGTGAATGATAACAGGAAGTAATGAAGATGTCGTTGGCGTGTAGATGTTTAAATAGAGACAGTCTTCGGATCCTATGGAAATTGAGAAAGGATTAGGAATGTTTTAAAATGAGTCAAATTGTTTTACCTTCAACAATATCCAGATTTTCGCGTTCGTGGTTGATCTGAAGACACTGATGGACCATGTTAGCTTCCCATATTCCTTTCCATGGTTTTTTGGGAATAGATTCCTGGTATATACAAATCAAATTAAATTACAATCTTCAAATTAAATAAATAGAATGAGAGAAAAATGGATGGATATGATTGAAGGTTTGTTGCGTGAATGAAAGATGAGACAAGCTTGTATGAAAGGAATTGTGAATGTGGATGAATGTATAAATATTTTAAGGATTCGTGTTACCTTGAATCGAAGTTGAGATAAAGGTGCTTCAGCATACGGAACACCCTCAAAAGCTGCATATTTTCTGCCTTCAGTGGACTGCCGATAAAGCCCTCGAATTTGCCCATTTTTTATTTTGATTAAAGGCTTGTCGTCCGTGCCAAATACACCTAAACAATATTCAAATTATTGTAAAATCAATAAATAATTTAAGTGATCTAAGATGTAAGATAATCATTTTAAAAAAACTGAGTTTAATTAATTATATATATATAATTATTTTACATATTTATTAAGTAAAATATTCTACTTACCAAGTGCCAAAATCATCAAGAATATAAAAGACTTCATGTTGAACTTCAAAATAAGAATGTGATTGAGGAACAAACATTTAAATTATATATATCCAACAAATTTTAACCTTTGATTAGTTAAGCGTTATCTATTTAATTATTATTATTAATTTACAGTTTTGTTCAATAATCAATCCAATGTCACGACCTTATTTACCAATAGATTGCGTCTACAAATAAGTAGGTAAAAATATGAAATACAAAACATATAGATCTATTTTTATACAGTTATTGAATCTTGTTACTAAGATGAAACTACATTTTTTCTTATATCTTAAAAAATATGAAGAAAAAACCTTCACTTCTGAAGAAGTCCTCCACGTCGACTCTTCCTATGAATATACCCATTCCAAATACACTCTCCTATAGCAAAGACAACACTGATTCCCAGACCAACTAAAAGCACTAGGATAGCCGATCGTACATGCTGCAGACGAGCACTGGAGTATCCTGCAGCTGCGTCGTCTCCATGGCACCACGAGGAGGCGTCAAATATTGGAGAACTAACGTGGATGCCGTAGGAACGTTGTCGGGTATACCTAAAGAACGCACAATTTTATATCATACAAAAGTGAATGTAATTAAAATTTATCAAAATATATGAGTGTCTGTAATTTGCAATAGCAGTAATTATATTTATTTTATCTTCTAGCAACTGAATCCGAAAGTGATTTTGAGAAAGATCAATTTTGGAATTTGTTAGATAGTGTGATTGATTCGTGTGATCCAGGTGAAAAAGTTATCGTATGTGGTGATTTGAATGGTTGGGTGGGGTAAAGAGAAGCATGTCTGGGAATGTATTGGGTAAATATGGTGATGTGAGAGTGAATGAAAACGGTAGGAAAATAGTATCCTTCTGCTTAGAGCGTGATCTTTTCGTTTCCAACTCTGTCTTTAAACATAAATTAGCTCACTTGTATACATGGGAGAATGTGAGGGAGAATAGGCGGAGTGCGATTGATTTTATTTTGTATGATGAACGACCTAGAAGTTTAGTTGTGGATACGCGTGTGAAGCGTGGGGCTGAATTGGGTACGAATGATCATTATTTGGTGGTGTCGCGTATACGTCTGGATAAATGTTGGCGAATGAGGGTAAAAGGCACCGAAAAAATGTTTCGTGTGAAATCTAATATTGGTTAGATGTTTCGAGTGTTTACCTGCAATTGTGTAGAGATCACCTTGTGTGTTGATGGATTTTGGTTGTGAGAAAAGAAAGAGTTCGTATGGAGGAAGTGTTAATGTGGTCGAATCGAGTATCGTGTGTCAGGATGAGAATGTTGACGGGTTCGTGCTACCCCATTTAATGGGATATAGCGTGATGTTATGTATGTATGTATGTATGTTCTAGCAATAATTGTCTAATTTCACTGTATGTGTCAAATTAAAGTTTCTAGGAAAATAAATTTTATACAAACCAATAGTTAAAAATTTTTCTCAATTGCGAATTTTTGGGCACCAAATTGGACATAACATGTTTAGATTCTTTGATTTCTTGTATCATATATGAACAAGTCTCTTTTATTTGCGAATTTTTATTAAAATACTCATTTAAAAATATTTGTAAAGTTACTCCAATCCAATGTTTTTCTTCCAACTGTTTAAAAAAGGTTTCCATGTCTATTGTTTGCCAAGATGTTCTCTAAAAAATATTCTAAAATATTCGATCACTTAACAAACAATTTAAAATATCGTTGACTTACTAAATAATCATATTTCATGGGTAAACTGACTAAATTCCCGAAAGAAACAACATTCAGTTTCATTTTTTCAATATCCCCGATTGTAATTTCAAAATGTTGATTTTGAACAGCCACTAAAGATGTTATTCCTGCAGCAAAACCAGTATACAATAAATACGCGGTCATTGCACCTAAAAAAATTATTAGTCGGCTTGCAAATCCATACGGAATTGAATTCAGACCTAAAGCATACATTTTTATTATTAAAAATGTAAATAATATTCAGGAAAAATTGTTACCTTGTTGGCAAGCTGTAGCAATTGCCCAAAATGCTATTTCTACTGAGCCCCATTGTGGATGGCCGTAAATACGGTTGTATTGTTTGGTAGAAATTCGCAAAGATATTGCTAATAATATTAAAATTATTATGAAACATAGCCAAAGGGTTCCAGCAAAAGTTAGAATAAATATGTCTTCAGTAAAAGATAAATTTGTTGGTTTATATATTAGAACATAACTGTAAATGTTTTAACATTAATTTTAATAATTTTTTACGTCCATTTCGTAGTTAAATACCTGCTTTCCAAAGTAGGGTATAATATTTCAGTTAAATAAATATTTATATCAGGATGGCACATAATTATATCACTTTTATTGTTGTTTAACAGTTTTTGCTCTATTGTTTCATTTATACCGTTTTGTAAAATATCTATTACTGTATAATGAACGCTATAAAATATGTAATATATTATTTCTGATATTAATTCATATGTTTTGATTACTTACTTGAAATGTAGAATATCTTGGAGACTTTTAATTAGCTTAATACTATATCCAGTTATAGTTGTTTCATTTAAATTATTTCTCAAAATTTTACAATCAAATTCATGATTATCTAATTGAAAAACGGCAACATTTAAAGTTTTATTTTTCAAATTATAAGATTCGCTAATAGGTACATATCCCTTTAAATTTAAAAATAAATTTTCTTCTAAAAAGCTGCTTTGATTCTTTTCATAATCTACAAAAGTTGTAACGCTGTATCTTTGCAAACGGTTTTTGGATTCGATATACTCTCGTAAAAATTTAGATATTTCACAATTTGAATATGAAATTAGAAAGTTATAAACAGTAAATGTAACAGAAAACTTCATTTTTTGAACTTTTAAGCTTCTCTGATTTAATACGAAGAACGAAAGGTATGAATGACTAAATAAATAGTTAAAAATGCATGTTTTAATTCCATTAAAGCGCCACGCAGATATAATATTCATGTGTTTACTTAAGATATTTGAGTGTTCATCTAAGAAATTGATACTAGTGACATTTTATGGCAATTATTATTTATATTAAATATTATTTTAATTAATTTTTATTAAAATAACTACATACAAAACTTATTTTAGATGCGATAAACGCTTAATTTTAGGCAAATAGAGCATCATAAACGTACTGTTAGGTTGCTAAATCATTTTTCTTATCACCCCTTGTAAAAAGGGGTGGTTACCCAAGCAGAAACCCCATGTTTCCGACCCTGTTTATTATATATATTTTCTCTGATGCTAACTTCATTTTCCCATCGATTTTTCTTAGAAATTTCCTTCATTTTCCATTATATTTCTGTTTGTAGTACAAGAACAAATTAATCAATTCTACAAAATAGTTGTTGCACTTTTGGCCTGATATATGTTAATTTTATTAATAAATAATAATTGTGTGACTAAATTCAAGGTACTGAGTGACATATTTGCACTTTGTTTACAAATGGCGAAAAGTATTTCGTCTTTTATTTTAAAAACATTGCAAAAATAATGAAAATTTCAAAAAATAATTGTCTAAATAATGGGCAATTGTTGCAGATGTAAACGACAACCAAAAAGGTAATATTATTGCATTATTTTTACAATTTTTATTGTGTATAAAATCGATATTTATTTAAATAAGGGACACATATTTTATTATTGCTATGGTTACTGCATATTGTTATAAATTGGGAAACACAAACAAAGATTAGAATGACTCATTTTATTATTAATATTTAATGTAATTTTTCCTTTATTTTATTTGTTTATAACAAAAAGAAAAATTGTACTAAATCGCAATAATCACGATAAAAATGTTTCCGAAGTCCCTGATCAAAGTTTTTTTGCAGGAAAATTATTTTACTGCTCGTTGGATTAGACAACGCAGGAAAAACAGTTGCTGTTAAAGGATTAGTAGGGGAAAATCTTGATGGATCAGTTCCTACAGTCGGGTTTTCTGTTGTGAATCTAAATTATTTAAATTACCAAATTTATATTTACGATTTAGGTGGTGGACAAGATATCCGGGGAATATGGCATCGATATTTTGTGGATGTAAGTATTTCTTAAATATTTTGGTGCCAAAAAAATAAAGTAACAATATTCCAGGCGCACGGAATAATATTTGTAATAGACGCAAGTGATTATGAACGGTTTGACGAAGCAAAACAAGTCTTGGAAGAACTTTTATCTCATGAAAAAATATCAGGAAAACCTTTACTGGTCCTAGCTAATAAACAGGACAACAAAGAAGCATTAGACGAAATTGACATTGTTGAAAAGCTAGATCTGGAGAATTTAGTCAACGAAAAAAAATGTCCAACGTTAGTAGAATCCTGTTCCGCAAAGGAATCAACAAATAAAATTGATCCAGGCATCGAAAAAGGCTATCATTGGTTACTAAACTACATTGTTAAAGAATATGAGCCTATAAACAAAAGAGTAGAGGACGATGTTCAGAAACAAAAAGTAATTGACGATCGATTACGTGCAGAAAAAATAGAACGTCTGAAAATGAATCATGTCAGCGAAACAATTGAAACAGAAACAGAAGTAATTAATTCGAACCCATTTAGGCCGATCAATGAATTAGTTAATGGCAAAAGTGATTTAATTAATAATTTTGTTAATAGTCCAACGCGTAGTATAAAATCGGCGAATTCTTGTATTTACTTTGAAAAATCAAATGAATTTAATAAGTCTGAAAATACTGAAAGGCCGAAATCAGCGGTTCAAATAGTTAAAAATCATTTAGAAAAAACAAACAAACGTAGTTCTTTCCTAAGTAAATCAAACAAAACTGCTCCGATAACCTTGTTAAGTCCTAAAAGTGCCCCACTGATGAAAACAGGCGACAATCACAAATTTGACAGCAGTTTTCGGTCAGCAAGTCAAACGGGACAAATTTTAACAGTAACTGAACTTCCAAATGCTATTATCGATGCAAATGGACAAAATATTGGCGATTTATTTGAACTAAATAATTTTTCATCGTCTAAAAAATTGCCTCCTTTAAGATCGAAAACTGTTGAAAACAGTGACTTTTCTTGGATAAATAAACCCAGAAATAATGTCAATGTTATACAAAATAATATCGATGAAATTTATAAAGATATTTCCTAGTAATAAGAAATAGATTAAGTTGAAATTGTGCACTTAATACAGGCCTTAATGTTATGAATGTAACTTAGAAAATAGTGCCTTAATGTTAAGGAAATTTCCATATTTATACAAATTTCTAATTAGATGTTTATATTTATTTTATAATAAATTATTTTAACAAAATATTCCATTTAATTCTTCCTTGTTTTTAAGGTAATTTATTTCAAATTAAAATAAAATAATCATAAACACACCGAAATAATTAACATCAATTTAAATGTTTCCAAATTATTTTAGAGAAAAATAATTCAAATTAATAATTTAGGGAATTATTATTTAAAGATTTTTTTCGCAAAAATAATTCTGAACTAAATATAATCTATGTTTAAGCGGTCAACAAGAATCGAATTAATTACTAATTAGCTAATTATTAATACAGTGTGTCCCAAATAAGACACGGGAATCTCGAGAAAGGCAAGAAGTACAAATTTGGTTAAATTAATTGTTACATTAATAGTACAAAAAAATGCATCAAATCATTTTAATTCTCAAATACTGGTAGATAGAGAAAGTTTCCAAATAATAATTGTAGATTGGTCTACTAATTATGCAACTGTATATAATTAAACCGAACTCATAATTCTTACAGGTCTCGAAATCCTCATGCATGCGTGTCTTATTTGAGACTCACTGTAAATGATTGAAATGTTTTTACTAAATACGATCAAATGATCGTACAATATAATATTCTGCAAAAATGTACAATTATATACACAATTCTTTTAATAATGTATAGTTATTAGGTATATGAATATATTTTTACATAAAAATCTTTTTTTTACAAGTGGAATATATCAATTGTCTACAAAGTGAGTAGCTAGAAAATTAGTGTTATTTTTTCTTGATTAGGTACCTTCTTAAACAATTGCGAATCAAAAGGAATAGAACAATCGCCGCATTAACAAAGCAGCGATTGCTACGATTATTACCCAAGTTACTGTCGACCACATTTTATCTCTGAAAGAAATTTAAAATTAAAAAGTCTGTATCCTTTTTTTATTATAGTAACCGCCAAAAGAAAATTTGTTTTTCTGTCGAAGATTAGTTTGCCAAAAGAAAATTTCGTAATACACTCGTAGAAACAATTAAATAAATGACTTACCTGTTTGTACTTTCAACGGAAGCCCTTAAGAGTGGATCAATCACTTCTTCGGATGCCCTGATATCCGTTGTAGAGGTCCGATGTCGCAAAGCCTCAACATTATCCGACTGATTCTCACGAACTGCAATATTTGAGTCTTCTACTTTCTTCACCTTCGCTGCATCTTCTTCCGCCTAATATTCCACACAAATTATTTCAAATTCAACAAAAATGTCTTGAATTAATTTACCTTAAAGGCGATTTGTTTGAGTAAATTGGTTTCTTCCTGAGTTAAAGGCGTGGCAGAATTTCCTGATAGCTTCGTGTTGATTTTACCACAAACTGCACATTCCCATCCTTGCGATCTAGAAAACAAAAATTATAAGAAACTGTTTGAACATTTTAAAGAAATATTTACTTTTTGGCTAGTAGTTGTCGCTCTTCAACTGAATAATCCAAAGAACCAATGGTACCTCCTGGTTTTGTAGGCATAAAAGCAATTAAAGCTAAGAGGGCAGTCCTGATAGACCAGGAAGGTTGCCAGCTCTCTGGATGGTGTCCAGAAATGGACAGGCATATTTTTTTATTGGTTTCAAATCGACCATTTGGCTGGACATAATAAAAAAAATATATCTTTAATGTTATATAACGATGGATAAGAAAGTAAACTTACAGTTAGCAGAATAATGTCTGGAGGTTTCATAGGATACTGTGACGGTAGTAAAATCCTTCCATGATATATTCCACCTTGAAATTCTGTATTAGGTGGTCCTCTTACAGTAAAATGCCATTCAAATAAATTATCTTCTAAGGGAGTAGCACTGTATTCTTCTGTAGGTTCAGCTAACTCTAATGCTTCTCGCATAAGACGTTTCACCCCTAAAATAGCCCAAGAATGACAGTTTTTCTCAAGGTTATACAATAAAAACTGCTCTATATGTCAAACTAAGTAACGAATATCTAAAATTAGTTACAAATTATATTGTTAAGTAATTACCAGGACTTTTTAAGTTGTATTTTGTCTCCATCACTTACAATTTTGACATTTACAAAAATAAACAATAGTATGTCAAAAATACACGTAATCTTGATTCGTTTTTCTATATTATTGTGATAGTTGTGGTCTAAAAGTACACGTAATACATTGGTTCTTCTTGTAATTAGCTGTATAATTATAATGTTATCGTTGTTTATTATCTGTAATAGTGCTAACAATACATAAAATTTGGTTGGATTCAGCCAACCTCGATAGCTGTCAGCTGATTTTGAATCGTCGGTAATTTTGACAAGAAACATGCGCACTAAAGAACGCTCCCGAAAAAACAATGATCTGCAGTTGCAGAGCTGCTAGAATATGCAATATTTAAATATAATTGCAGAAAGATTTTATCGCCTACAACCTTACACATTGTTATTGATCCTATTCACAAATAAAATATGATTTCATTACAACTAATCACTAATTTTATTAATAATATGTACAATTCCTGAAACATACACACTTATCCTTATAAAAATAGTACAGGTTTCTGGAATGCAATTAAAAAAAAACATTATTCTATAGATGAGATTAGGAGTTATAAATTCATACTGTAAAAAGAAAACGAATAAATAGTACAAAATAATTCATAATAATACATGATATTGAGATTTCTTATATTTATCATATACAAATTCATTAATATTTATGTCAATCTTCATGATAAAAAAATGTAATAGTCACTTTCAACGATTATGTTAATCCATCTAAGTCTTTGCACACAACATCGAAAATTTTTATAAAAATAAAAATACTGCTACACGAATTACAACATTTACTAATATCTAAATTTAGTTGGTCAAAAAAATACTGTACAAAATACTATCTAACATAAACGTTGAAACTGATGAACGCAAAATAGTCTTATCTAATTTTGATGATTTAAACAGATAGTCATTCTGGGTGCACGTAAAACATATGAGTGTTGTACTGGTCGTAAGTCCCGAACTTTTTTCGACAAAACGCGCATTCATAATGTCTCTTCACAATACAAGAATTCATTTTATGATAATACAACACAGACTTATTCTCAAACGTATCTTCGCAATCTGCACACTTGTACACTCGTTTAATTTTATGTTCAGGCGATGAATCATTCATTTGAGGAGGGTTTTCAGTCATTCTTATAGGCTCAATAGTTGCTTTCATCTTATTTTGTTGATGTTTATCAACTTGAGCTTTCGAGAAACTTCGGATTGTTAGATGAGGATTATTTTGTACTAGTCTAGCTACCGCAGGATTTAGATTTGATAAATGAATATCTGTAGTGAGATTATTAGCAATATTATTCGAAATCTGCGGTTCATGTTTCGTGATTGTGTGAGATTTAGGAGCGACTTTATTCAGAACAGATTTCTCTGGAGGTTTCTGTCCTTTATGTATTCGCATATGACTGTTTCTAGAATGTTTGGAAGGAAATGAAGAACAACAAATTCCGCATGCAAACCCTGTTTCAATAGATCCTTGTAGTATTTTCTTGACAGGTTTTTTCGGGGCGATATCATCACTATCAACATCGGAGTCATTTGATTGTGTTTTAATCTCCTTAACACAACTTCTAACTGGTCGTCGAGAACTTGTTGAACTTTCCGGAGTCGTACAAGTTTCAGAAGTTGCTGATTTTGAATCAGAATTTCTCGAGTTTTTTCGAACAGCTCCATTGCAAATTCGAATGTGTTTATTGTACTCGTTGACATTAAAGAAGACTTTGAAACATTTTCGACAGAAATATGCTTGGTATGGTTCTGTACGTCCTCGGCTGTTTGAAGAAGAAGGAAGATCAGGAGGAAAATCTGGTTCGGATTTTATTTTAATTGGAGGAACCATATTTTTCTTTTGCATGAGCTGTTTCATTTTTATTGGCTTAACTTTAGGGGGGATGTTCATGTTTCCAGCGAATACAGTTCGATTAGTTTTCTTTAATCTCCTCTTAAATCTTAATTTTCTATCAGTCGGTCCAAATATTTTATTAATCGGTTCTCCTTTATGTAATGTTAAATGATCTTCGAATAATTCTTTTTGATATTTGAATTTTCTTCCGCAGTACACACAAGTGTACATACAAACATCACTGAGATAATGATTTTCTATCGACCAGTTGTCTTTGAAAGTGTGACGACAAAGCGAACAATATTTTCTTTTCACTCCATTTATCATCATGTCTTTATAACACACTCTTCTTTCTTCTTTCGACATTTCTTTAAAAAGTTTTCCGTTGATAAGAATTTCATAATTTTCAATTTTAAATGTATGTGTTGGAGTTTCTTTTGGAATTAGAAGACTATTTTCGTCATCAACAATGTGTTGAGTTCTTTCGTGCCATGGATTCATTTTTGTCATACCCGGACTCTTTCTCACAAATTGCTTTGGTTTTAATTCTGGTTTAACTGGGACTTTAACTGGAGATTTAACTGGAGCTTTAACTGGGGTCTTAACTATGGGCTTAACTCTGACTTCTCGAAGTTTTGGCAAGGGTTTTGGGGGCGAAACAGGATGACCAGTCATGGATTGTCTCGCTACATAATTATGGTAAAATCCGACGAATTTTTTACATTTAGATCCATATTCTCTGCTGTCACATCTTGGACCAATATCAACTTTTATATGTGAGATTTCGTGATACGCCAAATTCGTCATATTATCGAAACTTTTCAAGCAATAGTTACAGTCAACTGGTTCATTAATATTTAAGTTTTCATTGTAAAAATCAGTGTTTAATACGGAGAAATCAATGCTTGATTCCATCGTCTTTATATTCATATCTGGTGTGTAAACATAATTATCTCTTTCCTGAGATGCCGACCGAGAAACAGAATATTCAGAAGTTTCTGTTTCTACAGCTGTTTCCGAAGTGTTATCACTTGCTAAAGAGTCTTCTGTAAGGTTGTAATTCTTGTTAATTTGCTTCAAAGCGCATTGAAGAAGACTTGGAGGAAAGTATCGTTGTATTGGTTGAATTCTAGTCTTTGACTTCGGTCCAGCAAGCCGGCGTTTTTTCTGAACTGTTCCATCTTCGGATTGAAGAGAAACGAAGATATTACTATCGGTAGATTTTTCATTGATTAAGCTAGGAGTCAGTATTTTAATACTTCGAACTGGTGGTGCGATCTTCTGATTGTTAAGCTGTTCGGAAATCGTGTTTGTAAAAATTGACCGCGTTTCGACTTGGATCTGGCAACCGTGGTTTCTAACAGGTCGCAGGCTTCGACAGTTGGTTATTTGGATGCTTTCCGGCTATAAATATTTTATTTTTCTTATTTTTATTTATATATTTTACATGCAAAGTGATAGTGAAAGGAATAGCAGGTGGTTAATATTTTCCTAGTATCCAAATAAGCAATTGTTTATTGTAAAAGCAAATTTATTTTGAAAAAATAATAATTACCTGGCAAGCATTTTCTAGAGCGTCAATGTAAAGTTTGACAGGAGATTCTTGAGTTCTTACGCTGAGATTCACTTTGAATTTGTCATGAACTTCTATGGTGTTCCTTCGAAAGGAGCTATAGTCGTTTAACTTTGAGTAACATGCTTCACAAATTTCTTTTGATAGTGGATCAGTTCGATAAATCTGCAAATGTCATAAGAAAATCATTATCTCTATTCTTATCCTTGAATTGTTTATGTTTAAATAATACAATCAAATCATCAATTAGGTTAAGAACAAATGTCATACTAACCAAAATTGGTAAACATTGTTTAATTAGTTGTATTAGCTGCTGTCCACAATCATTTTTATTAAATATATTGTACATAGATTTGCTTGAGTATTCTCCACATAATCTACACACTCTTTCCATGATGATTCTTTCAATGTAAACACCATTTATAAGAAAAAACTAAAGTTCATAAAATTAACCACTCATACGCTGTACACAATTTTAATACTACATGTAAACTATTTTATAAAAACCATTCATAATATACTTCTTTTCAACGAGGAAATTCTATACTTTTTTGGCCTTACGTCGCCGACCTGTTTTCTGTATGGCATGGCCGGTCAAATGCCAAAATGAAAGACTAATGGCGCGAAAAATAAATAAAAAGACCTTTCCAAATTTGTATCAACATTTCAACTTTAAAACAGGATATATACTTTATAAAATTCGATTAATTATGCACAAAACTTATTAATTAAATTAATATTAAAATTTGCACATTTTCTATACTTGTCCATCAAGACATCCATGACACTGGACAGGAGCGGGCTAGCTCAAAGTATAACTTAAGTACAAAAACCTTCAAATAAAGGACAGTGTTAAAAAAATTTGAATACAAATCATATATTTATTAGATACATCAATAAAATTCAGACTTGGCAAACATACATAACATCAATATAAAATTTAATTATTAAAGTACAGGACAAAACATCACAACAATGAATTAAAATTTGCCAGTTTTAACGGAATATTTAACATTTCCATCACCGTCGATAGCACTGGAACTAGAACTGAAGACTCCTTTGGCTCCTTCAGCACTTCCGGAATAACTGATACCATCATCACCACCAAAACGAGAATGAAGATCCGGGCTATAGAAAACAAGAAAAAATATTAAAAATTAAATAATTGTCATTACAAGTTTACAAAAAAATATTTATAATAAATTAATTATTATACATTAAATATGTAAATATTGGAATTTACTACTTGAAATTTTCCTTGAATTATTTGCCTGTATTTTCTTTGGTAATTGTAATAATACAAATATTGAAACAAAAAACTTTTTACCTGTTAAAACACAGCAAAAAATATACACCGCACAATATTTTTCTCAGAATTGTATCACGTATTTAAAATAAATTCGTGATGAATTGAACAGACCACAAAAACAAAATCTTCTGACTGACGTAACCAACAATAGACGTGACTAAATTGTTTCTTTTTCCTTTAGGCTAATGGAACTATTTTTTACAATATTTTTTTCGTAATAATTGAGAAATTCTTCAAGCTAAATTTACCTAGTTCTGACTCATCTTTCAATTTAAATTTTCTAATTTATTCTTACCCAGAAAGACCGTTGCCATAACCACCAGCACCTCCTGTAGGAAACCCAGCTCCAGCTCCAGCTCCACCGAATCCAGGTACTCCGGGAACTGCTCCAGGAAATCCATTGGGGAAGCCAGCTAGCTTCATCACTGCAGCAAACCCTCCATCAGCCAGGAAGCAGAAGATACAAGAGGAAAGAAGTAGAAGTAAAATAGTTTAGAAAAACGCAGACAATAAGTAAAGAAGAGATTTAACAGTAGCTGTAAATTTTATATTTGGGGGTCGTGATTTGACGGCTGGTAACCGCATTCGAAAAAATATTTCACTTGCCGAGATCTGCTTAGGCAGAGTGCCACACCCAGTAATAGGTAAAAGGCGTGATGATATATTTATTTATTTTTATTCTGTAAATTTGCAATTTAGGGTCGGATTAACCAATAAACAAAAAAATGTCTAGGGCTTGCAATTCAAAGGGGCCCAATTCGATCCCGGAAAAAATAAAATTGTTTTTATTAAATTATATTTACTATTGAATTTTTATTATCATAATTAATTGTAATTAGTTTACTAATAAAAAGTTTTAACAAACTGTTCTTTAAATTTGCAAACACCCTGTAGAAATAGGGTTCAAAAAGGGCTGCAATTGCAGATTTACATAAGTAACAGCCATCAAATTATTCTAGAATTTACTAGAATATTATAAGATATAAAGAAGCAGAGTTATAAAAATACAAAGAAATAAATGTAATGAATTAAAATAATTAATTTTGCTCAAATTGTAACCTTCGCAACACGTAATTAGTTAAATAATTACCTGCGGTAACACCTGAATAAAATTTGCCTTGAAAATATAAAAATATGAGAAGCGCAATAATCTATTGTACTATTGTATAAATTCCAATAGAATGAAACTTTTCATAAAATTTTCAGAATTTTTATTACGTAAATAAAACAATTATTTACGCAAAACTTGTACTAAAACAATTGTTTGTACAATAAATAAACATTTAAATTAATTTGATTGTTGAAAGAATCATGATAAATAGTAGAAATAAAATAATAATTATAAAAAAACGCATATTGGAAACTACAACGATGGTACAAGTAGAAAATTAATCATAAATATTTAATTGATTTAAGCAAAAAAAAATCAATAAAAACATTTCTCTGAACAACAAGTTAAAGTATCAATAAACATTAAACATTTTTATAATTACCTACAAAAGAAAATTTTCTCCTTTTATGGACAGAAAAACAAATAGTTGCAATTAATCTGGTAGTTTATAATCTGAATCAAAGTGACAATTATCTGCAGTAATTAAAAGATCTTGATAATAAAAAATTAACATATAAATGTTTGAAACATGTAACAAATAAAAAGAGGTTGTTATCTAACAATTAACAATGAAGAAGGAATCGTGCACATAAGTTTTTTTGCAAGAAAATCTGACATCACACCTCGAATGATGCACGGTGATTTTTTTATTGTATTACGTAGTCAAATCTTCGAAAATATGTTAGTTACAATTAGTCATAACCTTCGTTGAGGTTGAACAACAGATTAATCATTCAATCAGCCCTCAAATCAATCTTTTTTTCTTAGTAATCTTTACTAACCTGCTGCTAAGTTGTCAGCGAAGTATACAGCATCACCAGCACCGCCTGTTCCTGCTCCTGAACCGGCACCTGAAAAGCTTCCGCTGTAACTTCCACTTCCTGCATTTCCTGTATCGCTCCTGCGCATCCTGACCAGAGGAATAAGGTCCTGGAGTGATCGTTTATCTCTTAAGAATACCGTAGGACTTCTCTCGCCGTTTGGGTGAATTACGTAGAATGATTTGGGAACGTATTCAGCTGAAACTAAATACAGAACCTATTTTGAGCTGTCATTCGTTTTCTAATAATTTTAAAGAAAAATAGCTTAAATAAGAACGGTAGATAATTTAATTGTCTACCTTTTCTATTTTAAACATTTTTTTGTAAAATAATTAGGAAACGAATTACAGGATAAATTATAAAATTTTACAGGAAAATTCTCTTTTCCGTTCGATAACACAGCCGACTATTAAATTTTTTAATTGGTTGTACAGCGTTTCCTAATTAGTTTAGAGAAAAATACTTCAAATAAAAAAGGTAGATAATTAAATTATCTATCTTTTATATTTAAACTATTTTGCTCTAAAATTAATAACAAACGATTCACAACAAAAAATAATTTGTTACTTCTAAACTTAAAATACTGACTTGCTCTTTTAGTGAAGAAAACTGTACTGATTCTACGGTAGTTTGAAGTGGAACTAATTTGATGAGTAAGGAGAAATATTGATTTTGTGGTACAAAGTGACGAAATTATTATTTATAGATATTGTGTAAATAATAATAATTGTCTGTAGGCGTAATATTAATTATAATTAACATTTTCATTCCATGAATTTAAGAATTAGATACAATCAAAATGTAAATACTTTTATTCATTCGAAACTTACATTGTTGTATTAATTATATTATTGTAATCAACTTATTGTTGTAATCAACATATTATTGAAATCAAGATATTGTTATAATCAATGGTAGAAAAGTTTATTGCACGAAAATCATTCGTATACAATATAAAATAACAAAAGGAACGAAATACAATAACAATTACTCAAAATAGCATAACATAATAGGTAAAATAAATAAAAATGTACTTACAGGCGATGGAGCTCCCAACAACAGCGAACAACAAAACAATACTGTTACGAAAACCCATTTTTGTATTTTATGTATAATGTTCACTGTACCAAATCAAAATAGAGAATGATGCTTAGCATCTTTGCTAAAATTATTTATACAAATACCTGTGCTTTGAAAGTGAAAATCATGAGCAGGACCGTCTGCAGAGTATTATTTAATAGGTAGATGTTTCAAGGACAGGACATTGTAATTTGTTGAAGAATATTTTAATGTTTTAATTTAGAACTGCGTAAATTAATCCTTTATTTATAGTTCTTAATTTATCTAAAAATTGCAACAAAAATAAATATATTGATTACAAAAATGTTATATGTATGTAAATAATACAATTTGTTGGAGAATATTTTAATGTTTTAATTTAGAACTGCATAAATTAATCCATCATTTATAGTTCTTAATTTATCTAAAAATTGCAACAAAAATAAATAGATTGATTACATAAATATTATATGTATGTAAATAATACAATACAGTACAAATTGTGCTTTAATTTTGCCAAATCATTATTAATATGGTTCATTGCACATCTAATTTTATTTCTAGTATTGTATTCCAATAAAAAGTGTATCTCCATGCTATTTGATATTATCATAAGAATCCATTGTAAAGTGAATTATTTTATAATCCAGGAAAGGACAAAAGACACGTTTGGCATCAAAAAGTTTTGTGTATTTCCTGTTCCTAAAATAAAAAAATAAATTGTCTACATCTTTATTTGAAGTACAAATTACTGCATGCATTGGCCTATGCAGTTCGATAACTGAAACAACCATCTGATTTAAAATATGTTTTTTTAAAATACGTGAATTTTCAATTTCTAAAACAATCAAATGAACATATTAAATCTTTTCTGAATACTACGCTGTTTAAAACAATACTAAACGGTATAGAGATCTCTTTTAATAATTTTTTGTAATAGTTTTTCTGATTCAATTTCAACAATCTGTCATGGAGATAAAGTAACAAAAACAATGTTAAACATCTATAGATTGTTATCACTAACAAAAAAACATAATTCCGTATAAACTAAAATCAATTATATAAAGAAAAATTTAATTCCCTTTTCAGGATCTGTCGTAGTAGCCTTGAACTTGAAATATACGGATATTGAACAACATACGCACTATGTACAAAAATAACTAGGAAAATAAAATTAAAGAAAATCAATTAAAATATGTGGAATTAAATGACGAACACCGCATTTCAATATCTTTTTTAGTTTAAAAGATATAGGGATTCAAAGTTGTGATTACTTTTCAAAATATTGCAGATTTAATTCGGCAACAGTTTTTTATTGTTGATGTTATGTCTAGAATTTAATTAATTTATTGTATTTTATTAATAAATCATCTCTATTAATTTTAATTCAAAGTTTTTGCTCTTTTAAAGTGGATTTCCCTGAGTAAAATTAAATAAACTAATTGACTTATGTTCTAAGCGCAGTTCTGTTTAACATATTCATATTCACAGAATTTATTAACTGTCTTAATGTAAAAAATTGCCATCACGACTTTTCGTGCAATTAAAGAACTAGGGATCTTTCGATAATACTCTATTATTAGCATTGTTGTAAGTTGATTATAAAGTAAATCTATCTGTTGTAATCTACATAACATTTGTGGTTAAAATGTTACTAAGAAAGAATATAGAAAAAATCATTGCAACAGGATTTAAACAAATAAAAACATTGGAATTAGAACATAAAAACCGGTATTTTATTGTATTTCCTCATAAGTATCAATTTATTCTGTTTATTAATTCTTTGAATATGATAGTTCAATTGAATATAAAAAATATATGTACATTGTTTGTGTTTTAAAAGAAATAAAAATATGGTATTAATTCATCAACATTAACTGCTTCAAAGCATCACGCCTTTGATTTACTTCAACTGCATGTTAAATTTTAAAATTGACTCATATATATAACCTCGGTTAACCCTTCTGCCAAGTATCAGCCAATCAGAACACAGGAAACCTTGGTTAAGAATATCCACAGTATGTAAACAAAATTTTGGGAACTATTTTTACATGAAGTAAATGAAAAATATGATTCTGTCTTCCATTAATTTCAATTTATATTAATTGCATATTTAAGGATAAATCTGTTACTGTATTATGCAAGAAATGTTAGTCTAGTCGTCAATATTATTTTACTGTGAAAGATCTTGTGCTGAAATAAATATTAAAATAAAACGATAAAGGTCTGGTTGAAATGAATTTATTCATGTCACTGATAAAATAATTTGGTCATTAATAAAAACAAAATACAGAAAAATAAAATGAATATAAATACAAACAAATCATTTATTAACAATCATGATAAATGTTGATGTTTTTCAAACATAAAACTGCTTTTAAAATGTGAAATTGCGAAATGATTTTCTAAAAAAAATGTTTTATAAAAAATTTATTTAACTTTTTGAGGTCTGGATCTCAGGTTCTTGTTGGTGTTCTGATCGACTTCTGGAAGATCGGATTCTTCCTTTTCCGCTTTTTTGACTGAAACAAATTAATAAATATATTATATAATGTTGTCATTTGATATCTATTGAACTTATTTGAATTTAGTCCAAGTGATTCAAATAAATATTAAAAAAATAAACAAAAATGGTTAAAATAAATACAATTTATTCTTGTAAAACATAAATATACATTTTAACAACACAAATATCATTAATACATGATTTATTTATCGATATATTGAGACAGTTGTATTTATAAAATTTTCAATTGAAAAATAAACAAAATAGAATTAATATAAAACATAAAAAATAAATTTTACAATTTTGAAAACCACAATAAAGTAATTTCGTCAAAAAAGTTTCATTAAATGTAGAGAAAAATTTGGAAAAGCTGCCCAGAGTGTCTAATAATATTTTCCTGTTAAAATAATAAAAATTTAAACAAAATGATCAACAAAAATATAATTTTGTATCTTTTAAATGTTAAAATATAATTACAACAAAAATGTTATTTATAATTCTTTATTTTCGTTGTCTGTCTTACCTTTCTTGGACTTTTCTTTCTTGGGTTTTGCACCTCGGGTAACTACATTAGCTGCCTTGCTTTCACGTACTTTCGCTAATTGTTGAGTGATGAAGTTGAACATTAAGTACCTGTATGACACAACATATGATTTAAAATACATTTCATCAAACGCTTTAAAATCAGCTCGTAAACTTTATAGCTTTTCGTTGCACTGAATTTCTTAATTTGAAACTTTTCCGGTCAAATAATTAGGAATGTTTAACAGACAAATAATAATCTGAATATTTAATAATGGATTAAATAAAGAAATCTCCTTACGCTTGCAGGAGACAGATGCCAGCTAAGAGTGCTAGTCTTACTGGAGCGGTGTTGAAATTTCCCAGTTCTAAATCGATGTTTTCTTGAGAATTCAACGCCAAGCCGTACCACAAAGTCAAGACAGAGACAATGATGGAGGCAAGACGTGCGAGCACCAGAACAACGTTGGACACGAGGTTCAACACTGTAACGTGGAGGACGTCTTCATAGAATGATAGAAATACAATTTATTTATTTAATCGCACAACATTAATTCATCCCAATTACTGTGCAGCACAGATCGAGACATATACGTTTTTTAGTAGACCCTAAACCATGAAGAGTTATTTTATTTTGTTGTTAGTTATAATTTGAACCCTGTTAATAAATAAAAAAAAACATTTTCTTACCTTTAGACCATTTTTCATCTCTATCAACAGTCTGTACGAGTTGAGCGATATGATACACTAACTCAGAAATGTAGTGGAGTACCAACAAACATACCAACAATCGGTTGAAGCTAAATAAAAACAAACACAAATTAAGTTATTAAAATTAAATTAAAAATTACTAACATACTTTAAGAAATAAGGAACAGCGATTAAAACAAGAGCAGCGATGCTTTTGAATGCCTTGTTGACGTATTCTTCACGTTTGGTACGTTGGAAATAAATTTCTGGTAGTTCGTGAAGACTGTAAGCTAATTGGATAATCATGAATAATTTCAGCATGAACGATAGAGCCACTGGATAGTCCAACCAAAGCAAAGACAACTACAAATTAAAATTTAATCGGTATTTATTTCAGTAAATGTATTTAAAGATTATTGCTAGTACGAACGCCGATTACGGGTGTCTAGCCCTGTTTCAGAATTATTTTAGGAAAAAATGCTTTAAATAAAAGATGTAGGAAATTTAATTGTCTACAAGTTTTACTTGACCCATTTTTCTCTAAAATAATTAGAAAACTCAGTGCAGAACAAAATCTACCAAGGCGAACGAACAGTACATTACTACATGCATTGGCCTATGCCGTCCGATAACTTATATGACTACCCGATTTCTAATCAGCGTTTATACTAGCAAAATAGTGATCAGTTTGACTTACGTCAGGAAGGTAGTGCTCTCTTACGATGATATCAAGTCCCCATAAAGCTGACACAAGATAAAATGCAGCAAATTGACCACTTGTAGAAAATACAGCCAATTTGGATTTCGACAGATGCAGTCTCTTTGAAATTTTCTATAAATTTTACAAATATTAATTTGTTCCACAAAGTAATGAAGAAATACTTACGTCAAGTACGTATTCTTGCAAAATAGCATGAATCACAATACAAATTAAACTGTAAAAGAATACAGCACACCAATCTCGCATACCAGGTTTGTAGAGAGGAATCTCTCCAGCTGTGAATTCGGTGACATTGTGTTGTAGAGCGATGAAAATAGATGCGATAGGAGACGTGGCCTAAAAGTAAGACAAATCTACTTAACTCAATTCTAGATCTAGAAAGTTTTCAGTAAATATGTTTGGAAGAAACAGAATCTAATAAGATTTCATTCACGAAACCAATCTTAGGCCAGATAGAAATACACTCGTGACATATGGAAACCCACCTGAACCATTATTCCAATAACAAATACCATCGCCACGCAAGATACAATATCTGCGTGGTTCTGGATGATGAATTCATGACTTAGAATTGGAGGATTTTTACTTGAACTCTTTCTCACAGGTTTCACCATGTTTGCGAAATTTTAAGTTACAGAGAGCCTACAGCGAACTGCCCTGGTTCACACCAGCGTAGAGACTGCCCACGTTGGAAATCTCTTCACAGATAACGGAATGGACAATCGTAAAGTGCCACGAAGTAATCTACACGTAAACACAAACCGGTCATCTTAAAAATTAAAAATGGCCTTTCTCTTTAAATTCCTGTTCATCAGATCATTTAATCTCTATAGAATTAATGCGAAATTACAGATTTTATCTCAAATTTAATATAGTTTTATAGTAGTTGATGTAATGTGATTTACAATAAATAAATTATATACAACTGAATCTTTCTGATATTTCAGTACTTTGAATAGTATTCAAGTACAAATATTCGATGAATAAAATTTACCTGACAGGTAGATTGACAGCTGTCATTTTAAATTTCCTTTTTAAATAATACTAAAATTAATCATGCATACTATTGTGTCTTAACTATGTTACTCATTAATAAAACTGTTTAATATGTAAGAATATTTATTGAATTTTATTTGGCGGTAGTTTTAAATACATATTCTCCGGGAATCCAGAAATTTTTCTGTTTTTCACAGTTCAAAACATTCCATCGCAATGGGATTTATTAGAATAAATACAAAAATGTCTCCTTTCTGTAGTTCCTTCTTCTGAGTTTAATAGGGAATCTCTTTCTACTTTTAGAGGAACTGCATTACTTAAAATTTCGCTACGATTTGCAACGTAAGGAAAATGTCGAGATTGAGATCGAAGCCAATCGTCTTGTGGTATTTTTTCAATAGTAGTTGTAAAAAATACCCTTGGTTCATTCATTTTTATGTTTGTTGCTTTATAATTTTCTTTAACTTTGTTCCTGATTATATTATTTTTTGTTTTTACATGTGTAACTTGTTTCGAATAAATAAATGTAATATAAATAACGTATTTATTATAAAGAAATACATAATGGAAGGTTATAAATACAATTATTTAAAGTACTTCTACATTTTTAATCACAGTACAACAGCTCCCGCATCCCAATTTTAAACATTGATTGCTAATTTAGTGTTATATAAATTTAAGTAGCTGGAGAAAGACTAGGATTAGTTAAGAGCACTTAATACATAAATTTCGAAGTCTATTACAAAAAGATATTAAGTAACTTGATATCTGCAAAGTAATATGAATATACAACTTTGTTAAACAAGTATATTTTAATTATATTATTTACAAAAAAAGTACTTTACAATCTGATCTATAAAAACATTTTCAGTGTATAATAAAATATATGACGATAAAGTCGACGAGTAGTATTATATCTCAATAATTTCTAATCTGAAAACATTTAATGAAATAAAAGTATCAGTTGTCTATCGGTAGTAAAATGAAATGATAGACTAATATTATTCTGCTTACGATGCATACAAAATGAAAAACATAAATAAAATAAATTATTGAAGATACAAAAAAATAAGTATCGCTGAATCAGATATTCTAAACTAATTAACAATTCAAAACAGATGAAATCATAATCTAATTAATAATTGAAATATTCAAAACAAAAGTGTTGTATAAATGGCACTTTTGGTAACGTATCATTCTTAAATTTGATTTTGACTCGCTTTAAAAATGAAAATCAGTGCGAATAATTGACTAGCTTAAGTTAACAAGCGTTTAAAATTAATTTAGTACGCGAGAAAAACCAAACAAAAATAATGCACCAATAGTTTTCAAAATTAACTTTGGTAAAAATAAAGTATTACAAAAATAATCTCAAGTATAATTAACAAAAAATAAATTTTCCCAGTCAAGTAACAGTAAAATGTACCCAATTTACATTCTGTAACAATTTACAGAGCTTCCCAAAATTCAACCCAATTTACTGACAAAAAAAATAACAACACATAACAATAAAAATCCGGAATGTATAAGTAATCACCGACTTACAGTTTCGTTTCCTTTTCCGTTGGAAGTGGCGTTGAAGTTTCAGTAGAATTTGTTGGCGATGTAAGCAGAAGATTAACAGACACAAATAAAGGAAAAGTTAACTCGCTATTTAAAAGTAACAATGGGACTTCTTCATTTCTAGTACAAGTTATTGATTGGATCCCGGATGTTTGCATATGTGTTATTTGAAGCTGCTCATCTACAGACGCTACTGTTGCCCTGGGAAAAAAACAACATATACATCATCACGTGTTTACCCATTTTTGGGTAGCAAACTACCTAATGAAAATATTTCGCTGTAATTGGAAGCTCAACATCTGTTCGTTATCGGCACGATGATTTCTTTTCACCCAGAGCGTGTTTCCGTCGGTGATGACCACCAGGTCTAACCCGAAATGGAAACCAGTCCACCGCCACATCTGCTTGTTATCCTCTAGGACAATGCGACCACACCGAAGGCATTCTTTGAGGAAGTACTCTTCATCACAAGTTTTTGGTCTTTAAATAAAATAAATAAATATATCATCACGCCTTTTACCAATTACTGGGTGTGGCACTCTGCCTAAGCAGATCTCGGTAAGTGATATATTTTTTCGCGTGAAGTGCGGTTACCAGTCGTTAAATCACGGCCCCCAAAGATATTAGTTGAGGGGGAGCCACAGGGGTAGATTTAAATTGGTGAAAATTGTTTGGTCTTTAAGGGGAGAAAAATCGTAAATATTTTTTTAAACGTTTAACCTCGAAAATAGTTATTTATGCCACTAGGGTGAAAAGTGCCACTTTTATGCACGAGTGGGGAATACATATATATTTTCTATAACTTGCTAGAAAGTGTGATTACATTGCTCGTCTATTTATATGACACTTTCAATGCTTGTTATGTAATATATTATAGATAAACAACAAAGACAAAATTAATTGTCATCCATACACTTGGTGAATTTAATAAAAAATATAAAATAAACACTTGGCTAAGTCTCACAAAATTCAGCCTCCAAGTCACCTTACGAGGGCATCGTCAGAGGCTGGTCAGCACAGTTAGTAACCATAGACTTAGCCAAGTGTTTATTCTATATTTTTTATTAATATATTATAATCTCACGGGGTGCGAAAAACAATCACATGTCGCACGATCGTATAAAAATATGTTCTTACCCACTATCAACGTTCTGGTTGATCCTAAGCATTGAATACCATTGCTGTAATATTTCAGGATGCAACCAATCTTTTGGAATAATATTGTCGCGATGTATTACTTCAATGTCCATATGATGTAATAATAAATTTTTTAATCTTAAAGCTTTAAATGGTTCTGCAAATTTTTTGCCGTCAATAGTTAACAAGTATGGTGGTTGATCTGCAAATATTTATTGATGAAATGAAATGATGAATGAATGTAATATATTCCTACCTTTTCTGCGGCCGAAAAAATTAGTAATATTATCCAAACCATCATTAAATTCATCTGTCTGTTCAAAAGGTATGACAAAATATAACCATGATCTGAGTAACATGTACACTGAAAATTCTGTTTGCATTACAAATAAATTTGGACTGGAAACTAAACGAGTTAAAAGAGAAATTGAAAATTTTCTTAATTTTGCTGGACGTTCGGAGTAATAACTTAACAGATTTATTTCCAACCATTTAAATGTGCTTTCCTTGATTTTTTGAACTCCATATTCACATGCTGCGTTATAATATTTTACTACAGTCTGTGAAAGTTAAAACAGTTAATGTTTCGTTGTTTTAAATGTTGATATATAAGAAAACTTACTTTAGGGTTGATAGTTTCTAACATAACTTCGACACATTGGTCGATAATATTTTCTAGTTGAAATAAAGTTGCAGAAGCCAATACAGAAATGATTCCAACTGGCTGTACAGTTATTTCATCCAAATATAAAGATCCAAAAACTGTGTTTAAAGCTGTAATGATAATTAATTATAATTTGTCTTCATTTTAAATATATATTATGAACTTACAGTCGACTGTTATTTGTGGATCAACTATTTCAATTGGAATTAAATTTTTTGTACTTTCCAACCACGACCCACCGAACATACTCGCAAAGTATGAACTCTGGCATAAATATATTTTATGTAAATGAAATGTTTTACCTAAAGCAAGAACAGTAACGTCCGAATTCTTTCCATCTTTGAATAAAGTTTGGTAAATGTATTCGGCAGTCCGTAACTTTTTTCTAAAAGAAGTAATGTTTATTTTTATTTGCGAATTAAAAATAGGTGTATTATTTTTATAAAACTTAGCAAATAAGATAAAAATTATTGTGTGATGCGGTCAAAATATCAAACTTTTGAGTGGTTTGTATAGACTAGTTTTATCAAGAGCTAATTATAATTTTTAAGTTATCTTTGACACATCTTTATTAATTTAATAATATTATACATAATTGTAAATAAAATATGAAGATAAACTTCTTGCTTTTTACCTTTTAGGAGTATGAAGAGCATCATCATAAATTTTATTTCTAACTTCATCAGAATCATCTAGATCCAGCTTTCGTTTCTTTCCAGTAACATAATCCTTAACTGGATCTGTAAGTTTACTTACAGAAATACCCATGTTGTTTGGTTTAACCAAAATTTGTTAGCATATTCTATCCAGACCTATTTTGCAATCAAAGTTGTTTGATTATAACAATTCAAACTTGTCGAAACACATTATACGATCACTAACACATACAAATCATACCGTTTGCAAAAAACTGACACAAATTCTAAAATAGGTATTAAAATAGATATGATGTAAAAACTTCCCAAGTCAAATGTAAACATTTATAACAACTGTCACTTTCTCCTTGAGATCAGTAGCGTTCATATGCACTTGTCAAAATTCAGAGAGCAATAAATATAAATAATAATATTAAATATTTCAAGCCGTGCAATATAAAGTTCAGCTACGTCCGCACTTATCGAATATTAAATAATATAATATAAAAACTTTGTTGCATCGTACATTTAAGGTAAATATTTTAAGAACGTTGATCACGAGCTGTCACTGCTATGTCAAGTAGCAAATGTCAAGATCAGCTGTTGTAATTTTCATGTGGGAGACCTATTTTATTTATTGGAGAAAGTTGCATTGAAATGATTTCGACATAGTATTTTATTTACAATAAGCTGTCCTTAATATAAACAAAATGTATCATTTATACGTTATGAGAAATGTTAAATTTTACAATGTAGGAAAAGCAGGGTTATATTCATCATGCTTTTCTACAAATAATTTTCTAAACGATTCTCAAACTAGAAATCGGATTAATTTAAATAAGAATGATTTACAAAAACGACAATTCTCTTTACAATCCACTGTAGAATCAATAATGAAAACACAAAGTGGAATATTTAGAAGTCTCTCTGAAAGTGTACCAGTTTCATATGCTCAAGATTTTGTTTTGAATGTACATGCATCCACAGGGCTTCCCTGGTGGGCCAGTATTATATTAACAACAGTAATTTTAAGGTCTTTTGTTACTGTACCTTTAGCTATTTATCAAAACTATATATTTGCTAAAGTAGAAAATTTACATCAAGAAATGCCGGCGATTGTAACCGAATTAAAAAAAGAAACCGTAATTGCTATGAGAAAATTTAACTGGGATGAAAGAACAGCTAACATTGCTTTTAAACGATCGGTACGTAATAAACAATTTTTAATATATATTTAGCAATTTTTAACTTGGAACTTTTTCAATTCTTAATACTTAATTTTAGTTAAAAAAGCAGTGGCAAAACTTAATAGTTAGAGAAAATTGTCATCCATTTAAAGCAAGTATTTTATTATGGGCTCAATTTCCAATGTGGATATGTTTATCAATAAGTTTTCGAAATTTGGTTTACATGTTACCAATACCAGATATTACTGCCCAAATAACATTAACAGAACTTTCAGTCGGTGGAGTCGCATGGATACCGAATTTAGTTATGCCAGATATTAGTTTAATTTTACCAGTAACTTTAGGACTGGTAAATTTATTAATTATTGAGGTAAATATTAATTAGTTTTAGTAGATTATGTTTTTAAAATATTTGTTACAGATTCAAGCGGCTTCAAAACCCAAAACTCCGACAAAATTACAAAGATATGTAACCAATTTTTTCAGAGGAATCAGTGTACTTATGATACCGATATCGGCAAGCGTTCCCTCGGTGTGTAACCCAAAAAATATGATCAATTTTGAAGCTTTTTAATAATTATATTTGTTTTTAGTGTCTTGCATTGTATTGGGTATCATCAAGTGTATACGGGCTAGCTCAAAATTTGATTCTATTGTCTCCGAAAGTTAAAAGATTAACTGGAGTTCCGAAAACAGTAACTGAATTACAAAATCCGTATTTACACGTTGCAACTAAGTTAAAAGATCGGTTTAGTTTTAAGAAAAATGTTAATACAAGCTAGTAAAATATGTACATTATGTTTTAATAAATTATTTATAACTATTTCATTATTTAAATTTCGTGAGGGTTGGAATTTTTCGGGGATGTTTTCGTTTAAATATCGCGCCGAGACGGTTACCCAGATAAATAAACTTTCTGGGGATTTTGGATTGTAACCAAATAATTTGTAAAGAATTTTGACACGGCAATCACTTGTCTACGTGTGTAAAAATATGTACTTATTCAGCATTCCAATTTTCCTGTGAGATTTAATGTGTTTTACAAATTGAAAGGACATAATTAGCTGTAAATATCTACAATTAACTTAAGGAAAATGCATCTGTTTGTGAAAATTGTGTTGCTGTGCATATTTGGGGGGGTGTTGGCTGATGAACATAATCATATAGTAAGTACCCGGTTCATATGTATTTAAATAGTTTTAATTTACTATATTTTATATATGTATTCATTTATATCTCAGAATACACTATTGTTATACTTTTGATCAGATTGTAACCTTACTTCAACAAACTATCAGCTACTGATTTCAGTTTTCTTTCGCAGGAATCGAAAAACGTTTTTAATAAAATTCTTATGCTTATAATGTAATTTGTATGTAATGCCTATTTATATTGCAAGGGTAACTACGATATAAAAGTTGAACATCGCTTGACGTTTGTCATTTGTTTCTACCTGTAGTACCTACATAGTTTAACTTTCATTTGTTTTTACTTTTTACATGGGCATAGAAAAAACAATTGCAATAGTATATATGAAATATGCAGTATTAATGCATATGCATGCTATATATTATAGGAAATCTACAAAAAATGCTGAATGTTGATAAAACATATAATAAATGACTTTTAACTTATCTTTTTGCTTATTGCAAATTTGTATTCTGTTCTATTGTATTTTTTGTTATCGATATTTTAGCACACATGTAAACATATATTTAAATTTTGTTAATAATGTTCATACAATAATATTTGCAAAAAATCAAATATTTCTTGTTATTTTATTAAACGCACGGTTTTAGAAAGCAAACAAAAATCAAATAACATTCCTTTTGTTATAGTATCATAAGTATATAGAAATTTGTAAATATGAAAAAAATTGAAAGCCATAAAAGGCGCAATTAAATTTTTTATTACCATTAGTATTATTTTTAACTTACACATGGCAGTAAGACAAGTAATGATATCATTCATGTATGAATTAATCAGTATTGATATTGAATTAATAAACACTTCGATTTTTTACCTTCTTATTTATACCCGAAATTTTGAACAGTTTTAGCCTGTTAAAATTACTCCAAAATATTTAAAAATTGTCCTGAAATAAGGGAAACATTTATACTAAAGATTTCTAATAATTTTCAATCTGTTTTAACAAATTCTAGAACTAAAAATCTTATATTTTTTTTATCTTGCAGTACGACGACAATGAAGAAGTTGTGCTTTGGATGAACACCGTGGGTCCTTACCACAACAGACAAGAAACATACGCGTATTCGTCTTTACCATTTTGCATGGGATCAAAAGAAACGATATCCCATTACCACGAAACATTGAGCGAAGCTCTACAAGGAGTAGAATTCGAATTTAGCGGTTTGGACATCGAATTTAAAGGTAATAAATGCATGTTTGAGAATTAATGACTTGTATCACGCACGTGAAATAAGGCAAAGTGTTTAATGATCTCTTGAAAAGTGTGTCGATAGATTAATAACACAAATTAAAATACAAAACATTATTATACAGGGTGTATGTATTTCTTCTAGCTGATATAGCGCCTACAAATTACTGTGGGGTACAACTAGATGAAGAAAAATACAAAGCATTCGTTTATGCCGTTAAAAATCATTATTGGTATCAAATGTACATAGATGATTTGCCAATTTGGGGCATTGTTGGCGAAGTCGGCGATAACAGTTATTATATTTGGACGCATAAAAAGTTTGATATTGGTTACAACGGCAAACAAATTGTTGATGTTAACATTACATCAGAAAATAAAGCCGAACTAAAACCCACCGCTAAAATTAGCTTCACCTATGAAGTTAATTGGAAGCCTTCGGAAGTCAAATTTGAGAATCGGTTTGATAAATATTTGGATCCAAATTTCTTCCAACATCGAGTAAGACTTATTTTATTTCTGATTAAAAACCAGAGTATTAATTTATATTTGTTGTAGATTCATTGGTTCAGCATTTTCAACAGTTTTATGATGGTTATTTTCTTGGTTGGATTAGTATCTATGATCCTGATGAGAACTTTGAGGAAGGATTATGCTCGATATAGCAAGGACGACGACATGGATGACATGGTATGTATTTTGAAACAATACAAGAACATTTAGAATGAAATTGATAATTTCAGGAGCGCGATTTAGGGGATGAATATGGATGGAAACAAGTCCATGGAGATGTTTTTCGACCTGCTTCACATTCTATGTTATTCTCCGCTTTAATCGGTTCTGGATATCAGTTAACTACCGTTGTTTTAAGCGTGATTTGTTTCGCTATTTTGGGAGAACTTTATACAGAGTAAGTTCCGAAATTATTTATGCCTAAATCAAATTTTATTTTAATTATTTTTAGGCGAGGCTCTTTATTATCAACAGCAATTTTCGTATATGCAGCAACATCACCTGTGAATGGATATTTCGGGGGATCGTTATATGCCCGAATGGGGGGAAAAGTTTGGATAAAACAAATGTTATTGTCAGCGTTTATGCTTCCGGTTCTTGTTTGTGGAACTGCCTTCTTTATTAACTTCATTGCTATTTACTATCATGCTAGTCGGGCTATTCCCTTCGGAACTATGGTGAGTGAAGCTATAATACGAGTATATACAGAAAATCTCCAAATATTACTTTCTACCAATTTAATTTGTGATTTTTTAATGATCATAACTCTCATAGGGTTTGTTCCAATTTTGTTTTTAGGTGGCAGTGACTTGTATATGTCTATTTGTTATCTTACCGTTGACATTGGTCGGAACGGTCCTGGGACGGAATCTGGCCGGACAGCCTGATTATCCTTGTAGGATTAATGCTGTTCCGAGACCCATTCCAGAAAAGAAGTGGTTTATGGAACCAGGGGTGATTATTTTACTCGGAGGTGTTCTGCCATTCGCCAGTATTTTCATAGAAATGTGAGTTTATCACGCTATATCCCTTCAAATGGGGTAGCACTGATTTCACAATTATTTTACGTCGATTTTAAACAAGTTTACTTTCTGTGTAGGTATTTCATCTTTACATCATTCTGGGCATACAAGATCTACTACGTATATGGTTTCATGTTGTTAGTTTGTTTAATCCTGATTGTCGTGACTGTTTGTGTTACGATTGTGTGTACGTACTTCCTGTTGAACGCTGAAGACTACCGGTGGCAGTGGACCAGCTTCCTGGCCGCAGCTTCCACTTCCGCTTATGTCTACCTTTACTCCTTCTACTATTTCTTCTTCAAGACCAAGTAAGAGAAGAATAACGCTTAGAATGCTGTTAGAATTAATGATAATCTCTCTCTGTGTTCTCTTAGGATGTACGGTTTGTTTCAAACGGCGTTCTATTTCGGATACATGGCGCTCTTCTCCGCAGCGTTGGGAATTATGTGCGGCACAGTTGGCTACATTGGTACTAGTTTGTTTGTACGCAAGATCTATTCCACTGTGAAGATCGACTAAGTCTGGTCTTGGTGAAAACCAGTCACTTGTACATAGAAACTGTTTGTGATACAACAAAGTTAAACTACCGACCTGGTGAGAATCCTATATTATTTATTTCAACTATCACTCAGCAATTAAATTGTTGTTCATTTTCAGCCAATCAGGACACTGTTTTTAGGTAAAATTACAGTAGTAATTTATTGATTATTAAACTATATTGTGGCCTGAACTATTTATCCATAAGTGTTACCCTCGACAAATTAATTCAACAATTTGAGTTTTGTATATACCCAATATGTAATAAAATCTACATTAGATAATTTTTCTTGTTAAATTGTTTATTTTAAAGAAAATATGTAGCAATGTTTATAAAAAAGTAGCTTTTCTACTACTCAATATTTACATTTGTTTGGCTTAAGTAACAACGAAATAATTAAATTTTCATGTTATTCTTTTTTTTATGTCAAAGTTTCACTAAATTAATTAACGAGCTGCTGTATTAACAAGAAAAAAGTTTCTTTAATTTTAAGGCAGCCTAAAGTACGTTTTTTCAGTGGTAGATTAACAAATAAATGACTTTTATTTATAAAGTTACCATATGATTTTTTATTTTGTCCCAGTTTTGTTTTAAAATTGTTAGTAAAGTCCACAAGTTATTTGGTAACTAATAAAGTAAAGTTTGCAGTGAGTAATTCCTATTAGAATCGTAAAATAAGTTATTATTTTATAAGTTTGTGATTTTCGTAAGATATTCTTTAACTTTGTTGTATCAAAATATTTAGTTTAATACACTGTTGCTAATATAATGTATGTATGTATGTATGTATGATCCATATTTTCAGCCATTTTACTTTGATTTTGGGGATAAATACTGTAAAATAAAGATTGGACATTTTGTGTGACTGTTTTTGTATGAGTGAAATTATTTAAATATTGTAAATGTCCTTTTAATTTTGGGTTTATTTACTTTAGCGCATTTTATTATAAAAGTAAAAAATGCTGTGATTGTAAAGTATGTTGTTTTAAAATGCCGAAAACTTCATCAATTTAACATTAGGTAGCACATTCAAAATGAATTTGTTAGTTTTTTATCACTATTTTAAAAATTACTTTATGTCTATCTTATTTGATTTCTGTATGTAACGTAAAACTATTATTTGTATAAAGTTTTTAAGGAAATTAATTATAATAATATTTAAATTGTCTTTTCTTTTATTCCCTTCATATTTTTACTGTTATTCAACAATAATAATTTTACTTCACATTTGTGCTTTGCGAAATACAACAAACTAAATTATTATTCATTAATCATCCTGCTTTTGTTGCAATCATCTTTGTTCCATTATTTTTTGCTTGCTAATATTTCGCACACACATGCGGTCTTACATAAGTGATGATATGCCATAAGGGCTTAATAATCAAGCAACGGCTGTGACAACATTTGTTAGCTGTAATTACATGGTTTGTAGGACTTATATGTCACACCACCACATATGAACACATGTGCAAGACGCGGAGGCCATTTACGAAATAGTCCTTTGTTGCAATCAGCAAAAGTATATCCAGATTTTGATTATTGTTGTCTGTAGTTTAATAGTTAACGATAATTTTTATTTGTAATTTATTTATAGCGTTTAGTCGGACTTGATTTAAAATTCTGGCGTCGTGAGAATTTTTCTAACAATTATTATTTTATTGTTGTAATCAAATAACTAAATTATCAATAAAAAGTTTTAGTATCACTGTAGCACCTATACAGTATTTCGTTACAATTTAATTTATTAATGGTTCTAACATATCTGTTACATTTCTTTCCGAAGCCTGCTGTCCGTGGTCAGTTTTACATTTATTTATTTGTATGTACACAAAATGGAGTGTTTTTAGTTGTTGTCAAACATTGAAAAGTGTTTTAAGTGCATGAATAAATATAAACAAATACATTTTTAGTGTGTGTTGTGCTTTAAAAGAACGGTGTACTCAGATTTATTATTGTAATCAATTTTCCAAGGCAGACGAGCTAAAATGGCAACAAATGGTAAGTAATTTTTTATATTTCATAGCCCAGGATATCTAAGTGCTTTTCAAACATTGCTTTTTGAGGAGAGCACATAAATAAATGATCAAATTTCGTGCAACAATTAATAACAATATACCAAACAAATTTAGTTCGGAAGTTACTAAACTATGAGAACAAACAGGTGACACTAAATTACAAATAATAATTATGTTAGAACGAATTTAACTGTAGGCTTGAAATTAATGAAAGGTTGGTTTCACTTTCAACTTGAAACCTGTGAACAATAAATGGTTATACATCACTCGATTATTTTACAAATAAATGTAATGTTCTAATTGATTTTCAAAAGGTCTTCAACCAATAGTCGTACTATATTTTCCGTTGCATTCGTTTTTAATTATTTTGGAGAAAAACATTTGAAATAAAAGATGTAGAAAATGTATTTGTCTACAACCTTTATTTAAATAATTTTTCTCTAAAATAACTAGGAAACACGGTGAAGAGCAAAATCTATCAAGTTAAACAACAGCAATTTACTGGATGCATTGGCCTATGCAGTCCGATAACTTACACGACAACATGATTTCAAATCACTTTATCTTTTGTAGCTTATATTTTATTAGGTATTATATGGATTACATTTCTTGAAACATAAATTAACGATAGATTTATTTGAATTATTTTCTTCTAAAATAATTAGGAAACTCAGCGCAAGGTGAATTAGATCTATCAGCATAATACTACATGCATTGGACTATGCAGTCCGATAACTATTCGACTATCTATTTTGTTAACTTTAGCTAATATTTTATTAGAGATTTAATAGATTAAATTTATTGAATGACAAATTTAACACAGATTTCTAGAATCTAATTTTACAATTTTTAAGAATCACTTTGAAGAGTAAGTTATTAAGTCCGTGAACTCAGTGCGTAGCAGTTATACGGCGTTTAGTTCGCGAACTTAATTGTCAAACCGTAACTGTCATTAGCAATAAAGATCATATAGTTTATTAGGTATATTATAAATAAATTTATTAATTACATGATTAACAACATTTATTCTGTAAAATAATTAGGAAACTCAGTTTAGAAGAGCAAATTATAATTAGTCGATGAACAGTACTTCACTGCAAGTAATGTCTATTCCGTTCGATTAGACTAACTACAACCTTGTTTTATTTATGTAAAACGAGTATATTTCCGGTTGATTTATTAAAATAATATGTAGCAAAAATTCAATGTAATATCAGAATCAAATTTGGTTGCATTTCTCAGAATGTATAAATAACATTCTTAATGTAGAAATTTTATGACATTTTGGTCAGAAACGTTTCGCCGTTTTCGTTTATAATCTGACGTGAAATAAAATGTTTTACGATAGGTGTAAAATGTGGATATTATTCATGCCAGCCACGTAGAATCTAAATATGCCTCGCACGAAAACATTACTGAATTAATGTCCTGTTTAAGACAATGTGTCGGCTGTCGGACGCACGTTCATGGTGGAAATCGAATTTTTATCGGACATGAATTTTTTCTGAGCTGTAAATATTCTTCTAGGGTTTTATTTGATTGTTAAGTTTTACCGCATGATTATTATCTGTTTGTTGCACTACAAAACTAAATATCTATAATATCGGTTTACGTGATTTCTGTTTTTTTATTAATTCAATTTGGTTTTGATGATAATTTTGGTGTAACTGTTTTCTTCTTAATTTGGCTTTTTTGCAGTTTTTGAAACAAACAAACTCCTAGAATATTTCGCAAAATTCATAGATTAGCATAAGCTGAATAAAATTCCTTTTTAATTAATTTGATGGTCCTCAAATGGACCAATAATTATTAGTTTATTTCTTCTGCATGTCACATATAACAATATTAGTCTGTATCAATGTAGTTGTCATATTCGTATGTAGTTCTAGGCCACGCCCCCTTTTCAAATTTTGCGTCTTTTTCTTAAAATTAGTTGTTATTAACAGTAAAAAAATACTGAAAACATATTAGTTTAATAAATTATTACTTAATTCATGCAAATTTATATATTTTTTAACAATATGTTTTCAGATTTAGCTTAAATAACAACATTTATAACGTGGATACGGAACACTATGGGTACTGGTATATATAAGAGCAGTTTGAAATTTCGAAACAGCAATTCTACAATAGGGGAGTAGGGCTATGTTTCATTGTATTGGAAATGTGTTTATGACATGCAATATCATATGATCTTTTTTTACAGCTTTCTGCAAGTAAAAATGAATTAAATCATCATGTACGTACTTTTAAGATCATTTATTTGATAAAAGCACGAAAACTAGAATAATTATAAATTAATGTTACATACTTTGTTAGAAATTAAATTTGAAGCTACTGTGTTTATTCTGAATGTATTTGTTTTTGAACACTTGTTACTGAAGCATATTTGTGCGATTATTGTTGGCGCAAATACGAGGGTCGTTCAATAAGTCCTTAGAAAATCCAAGACCCGAGACAAATGAAATAAACTGACAGCATAACATAATTATGTATCAAATTGACCGCATATTTACTTGGTGACGGAATTTTTCCCTAGTAACAGTATTTTATCATAACTAATAACAGTGGTATCGAGTCGGCCTGTGCATCTTGAGAACCCTGGTTCGATTCCCACAGCCGACAAACAATTTTCACCAAATTAAATCTATCCCTGTGGCTCTCCCTCCACTAACATCTTTGGGGGCCGTGATTTGACGGCTGGTAACCGCACATCACGCAAATAAATATATCACTTACCGAAATCTGCGTCGACAGAGAGCCACACTCAGTAATGGGTAAAAGGCGTAATGATATATTTATTTATTTATTTTATTTAATATATAACAAGTGATACGATAATTGCCGATAATATTTTGACATTAATTATAAGTTGTTATAGAGTCCGCAACACGAGCTGTGTTTCATACGAGGGTCGTTCAATAAGTCCTTAGAAAATCCAAGAGATGGTGCTCGTAGTATCGAAAATGAATTTTTTCCAGTAAGCAGCACTCCTAACTAGTCAACTGTTAGAGTTTTAGCTTTAGCCGTCACGTAGTTTCATTGTTGTTGTCAATTGTAGTAAAAAACTTTTGATTCTTTATAATAATGGATAAAAGTGAGTTTCGAGCGGTGATTAAACATCTGTATTTAAAAGGCTTAACGCCGAAAGAAATTAAAGCTGAGTTGGATGAAGTTCATGGCACATCTGCTCCTATGTTTGCAACTGTTTACAATTGGGTGAATGAGTTTAAACGTGGCCGTACATCCACAAAAGATGAACATCGTTCCGGACGCCCTGTAGAAGTGTCTACCCCCGAAATGATTGACCAAATCCACGATATGGTTTTAAATGACCGACGAATCAAAGTACGCGAAATAGTTGAGGCTACAGGCATATCACAAGGCACAGTCGCTTTAATTTTGCACGAAACATTTTGGCGCTTTTCCGTCGTAATCCTGAAGATTTTCTGCGTCGATGCATAACTGTGGATGAGACTTGGATACATTACTACACTCCAGAGACAAAAGAACAGTAAAAACAGTGGATTTTTAAAGGCGAACGGGCTCCGAAGAAGGCGAAGACGGAGAAATCGGCTAGCAAGGTTATGGCAACGGTCTTTTGGGATGCACGCGGAATCATCTTCATCGACTATTTGGAAAAGGGAAATACGATAACAGGAGCGTATTATGTGGACCGGCTGAGCGAAGAAATAAAAGAAAAAGTCCTCATTTCAAATGCAAAAAGGTCCTTTTTCATCAAGACAATGCACGTGTGCACACCTGCGCAGTTGCGATGGCCAAAATTATGGAATTAAAGTTCCAATTATTGCAACATCCACCGTATTCACCAGATTTGGTCCCCAGTGACTTTTTCTTATTTCCAAACTTAAAGAAATGGCTTGGCGGACGAAGGTTTACGGCCAATGAGGAGGTCATCGCCCAAACGAAAGCCTATTTTGAGGAGCTTCCGAAATCCTACTTTTTGGACGGCTTAAAAAAATTTGGGAAAACGATTAGAGAAGTATAGTGTATAGAGCTAAAAGGAGATTATGTAGAAAAATAAAAAAAAATCTACCCAAAAAAAGTGTTTTTTCTACTTTTTTCTAAGGACTTATTGAACGACCCTCGTATTCAGTAAAAATTTGAAATCATTTCAATTGAGGACGATTAATAGTTCAATTGAATATTAGTTCTCTTTCTGGATTTATTTGGTGGCTCTGAAAAGAGCCGAAGGTTTTTGATGATTAATGGCATGTAGCATTTTTTCTACATTCATTCTAACCCTAGAAACAAATTATGTTGTTTGTTTTACAAAGTAAAAGAAATAAGTCTATTTCCTGAGGCTTCGATGGTTTCTTAAATACGCGCAAATAGCAGACAGAAGCACCTAGACAACGTGTCGGCAGAATGCCCCATATACCAACGTAGTTCTTCAAAAGTATGAGAACATTTGCGAAAAAGTCGCTAATTGATTACATGCGCCAATTAAATTATTTGGAGTAATACCACCAACCCAAGCGTAGCAACACTAATATTCTAACTGTCCACCTTAAGTACAAAGTTATCGAACGGAATAGAGAATTCTGCTGTAAAATTGTATGCACGTGTACAGTGCATATGTTCGTTTATTTTCTATAATTTGCTCTGCAATAAGTTTCCTAACTATTTTAGAGAAAAATATTTCAAACAAAAAAGTTAGATAATATAATTATCTAAATCTTTTATTTAAGGTATTTAGCTCTAAATTAATTTAGGAACATTTTACAGCGGATAAACTAAGTTACGTATAGCTAATGAATACGGTATCACGCAATGTATGTCAGGAATTATGAGTATATAGATATTTCCAGGCAATAATAACCTTGCATCCAACATTTTTCTGGTAAAAATAATTCGCAAACAATTAAAAACATATTTAATTAGTTGATGAACAGTGTATTGAACTGTATTGCTTTCGCATTTGATATGTTAGATGATTTTAAGGATTTTAATATGTCATAAACTTTAAGTATATTATGCTTTGAACTACGTATATGTCATGGGCAGTAAATAAACAAACTTTAAACTATTTTTATGTAAATTAGAAGTAATAATTTGATGAACACAGGAAAACATGCAATATACGATTGTCATATATTGCATTGATTCCGTCTTCCATTCATTGGAAGTATTCCGGAAGTGTTTTCATTTCGTTGTTCCGATTGAGTGAATCATCTACCGGTTCGTCGCATACGTGTCCGAGTACGGTTCCGGTTCCGATTCGCTGTTGGACGTCCTTAATACGTTTGTTCCGTTTCCGGTTTTAGTGCTGGTCTGATTTTATTGGAGGTGATTGGAAGAAAACGACAAGTCATTCCATATTCGAATATTCGTTTACCTTTTACCGGTTTGATATACTAGAACTTTAACTTGGATACACATATAGATTGTATTATTTTATACAAGGAATAATATTCTTTTTTTAAATTATAATTAGTAGCTCTAAAAGAGCCGGTTATTAGTAAAACAATCTTTTGATATAATTGGATTTGAATAAACAAACTAGATAAGATTCATAGCTTTTAGTAGATAATATATTAGTAGAACGCACTAAAAATAGCGGGTTATTAGTAACACAATTATGGTACAAATACATATCATTCCAGTAGGAAAATTAAAAGTTTCGTTTTTTAATTGACCAGTATATATACCCTCCAGGAGTATGGGGTCTCAGCCAATCACAGCGCAGAAACTTGTTTTTAAAATATCCATTAAGTAAATTTGAGGATTTTTATATTTAGCATTTATTATTGTTTGGTTACTGAAAAAGTAGATTAAAATTAGCAAATTTTATTGAAACTAATGAATTTGAACATGTTTACAAAAATTTATAATAATATAATCGTATAAAATAGCATTTGCAAAATAGATACTCAATTGCTTTACTTCTAAATTAATGGGGTAGATGGCTCAGTGGTATCGAGTCGGTCTGTGGATCTTGAGAACCCTGATTCGATCCCCCAGCCGACAAACAATTTTCACCAATTTAAATCTACCCCTGTGGCTCCCTCTCTACTAATATCTTTGAGGGCCGTGATTTGACGGCTGGTAACCGCATTTTACGCGACAAAATACATCACTTACCGAGATCTGCTTAGGTAGAGTGCCACACCCAGTGATGGGTAAAAGGCGTGATGATATATATATACTAAATTAAACCTGATTTACATTTTAAAACTAAATATAATATAAAAATATATATTTTTATTAGCACGGCACAACTTACAAATAAAATCCTTTAAAATTATATTTACTGGGCCTAAAAAGTGCGGATTATCAAAAACAGAACAAAAATGCACATATTTATTTAAGTTGTTACAGTATTAAAAGTTCTGGTTTTAAATTTACCCACATATATAACTTCCAGGGTTATGAGGATAACTCATCATAGATGTAGTAGCCAATCAGCGCTCAGAAACTTATGTTTGGAATATCCGATAAGCTCCGCTCACTTACATATAAACAGAATTTTAGGATTATGATATTTTGTGTTTTTTACATGATTTACAACAAAAATTAGATGAAATCGGATTAAATATGATGGAAATGAGTGAATTTAAGTGAAGTGAAGTACAAGTACAAGAGAATCAAAAACCAGTGAGATTTGAATATTAGGTATAGTAAAAATTAAATATTTATATATTTGTTTATGATAAAAGTAAACTAGCATTACTAAAAATTGTGAAAATACATGTTAATATATAGTTTAAAGTGTGTTGTGTGTACGAAAACAAAATTATTGCAAAATATGAAGGATAAATGTAAAACATTAACCCTCGTGTTAGAAATTTGCATAAGCTGATAGGCATTTTGTAAAATAGGCTTCATTATTGCGCGCTACATTTTTATAAACTCATTTTAGCAAAAAAGCGGCGAAAAATTGTTTCAATATTCTTGATTTACAATGCGTGTACTACGAACTCAAACCGTATATTACCGGTGTCATGTTCGTGCATAAGAAATGTTTAAAACGGAAGATTGTTCTTATGTGGCCCCGGCAGCGATTTATGAAAACCTACTACGATTCAGACATTTGCAAGAAACATGCTTGGTATTTGAATGTATATGTTTAATAAATAATGGTTTTTAAGATTGAAGATGTTCAATATTAATGTCTTTCATTGGTTTCTCATTAATTTCTATTATGTTGGTATTGAATACATGTTATAATTAACTGCTATTCAATGCTCTGAAGGTTTCAGGTATATATTTTACTTTGTAAATTAAATAAATACATGAAAACTATACTAAAATAAAATAGTATATTATACAACGACGCTATAATGGATGCTCTTATTCCCGAGGATGATCCATATTTTAAGCATTTTGATTGGTTCACGAGCGGGAATAATGACCATTATTCCCGACTCATTATTCCCGGCGGGATTAATATATAGCATTATATAGCAAAAAACGCATATATAATGATAATATTATTAGTTAGTCGTATATAAAATATATTATTTTTTCTAATAATTATGAAATAATAGTGTATTATACATCTACGGAGAGAAATGCATGATTTTTCATGTATGTACTAGTTTTTCACGATCTAAGTAAAATTAAAACATAAATAGTTATTTATAATTTATTATGGGGTAGGTGGCTCAGTGGTATCGAGTCGGCTTGTGGAACTTGAGAACCCTGGTTCGATCCCCACAGGCGACAAACAATTTTCACCAATTTAAATCTACCCCTGTGGATTTCCCATCATTAATATCTTTGAGGGCCGTGATTTGACGACTGGTAACCGCACTTCACGGGAAGAAATATATCACTTATATCTGCTTACGGCAGAGTGCCACATCCAGTAATGGGTAAAAGGCGTGATGATATATTTATTTATTTATAAGATAAAATCGGAAATAGATATATAAGTGAGGCTTTTGGTATTAAATTTGATGTAGATTTATGTATATTAATGTAAATTTTTATTAATGTAAGAATCGGCCAAATTCATAATTTTAACAAGCTATATCTTAAAAACTAAACAAGATATGCAAATGCGCTCAACGGCATTGAATTCCTCGTGCCTGAATTGACTTATAAGCAAATTTTCATACAATTTTAAGCAATTTCATATTTTTAATTATTTCCTAAGGGGTACCCCTTTGCTTTTTTCAGATTTTAATTCAATTTTCCCAAAAATCCTTAATCATAGGAATATTGTAACGAAAATTTACATACATATGTATTTTGACCCACTGAATCCAGTGTTGAAATGTTTAAATGCATAAGTCTTATAGTTTTTGAGAAAATGTCAAAAACCTCTGCGATTTTTTTGGCGAAATTTTGAAATAAAATAAAAATCGCTGAAAGTATGTTTATGAGTTAACTGAAGCACGAGAAAGTCAATGCCGTTGACCGCATTTTCATATCGCTTGTAGTTTTTGAGATATAGGCTCGGAAAAGTACAAAATCTGAATAAAATTAACAATTTCACTTTTCCGAAGGCGATATCTCAAAATCTAAACAAGATATGAAAATGCGCTCAACGGCATTGAATTCCCCGTGTCCGAATTGACTTGTAAGCAAATTTTCATGCAATTTTAAGCAATTTTATTTTTTTAATTATTTCCTAAGGGGTACCCCTTTGGTTTTTTCAGATTTTAATTCAATTTTCCCAAAAATCCTTAATCATAGGAATATTGTAACGAAAATTTACATACATATGTATTTTGACCCACTTTGGTTTTTTCAGATTTTAATTCAATTTTCCCAAAAATCCTTAATCATAGGAATATTGTAACGAAAATTTACATACATATGTATTTTGACCCACTGAATCCAGTGGTGCAATCTTCAAATGCATATGACTTCTGGTTTTCAAGAAAATGTTAAAAAACCGCTTTTTGCGATTTTTTTGGCGGAAAATAGAAAAAAAATAAAAATTGCTGAAACTATGTTTATAAGTTAACTGAAGCACGAGAAAATTAATGCCGTTGAGCGCGTTTTCATATCACATTTAGTTTTTGAGATATAGCCTCGGAAAAGTAGAAAAACTGAAAAATTCGATAAATTTCACTTTTCAGGAGGCTATATCTCAAAAACTAAACAAGATATGGAAATGCGCTCAACGGCGTTGAATTCTTCGTGCCAGAATTGACTTATAAGCAAATTTTCATACAATTTTAAGCTATTTAATATTTTTAATTATTTCCTAAGGGGTACCCCTTAGGTTTTTTTCAAATTTGGGCCAATTTTGCCTAAAATTCTTAATCGTAAGAATATTGTAACGAAAAATTACATACATATGTATTTTGACCCACTGAATCCAGTGGTAAAATCCCCAAGTGCATATGTCGATCAGTTTTTTAGATAATGTTAAAAAATCGTTTTTTTCCGAAATATTTAGCGGAAATTTGAAAAAATTAAAAAAGGCTGAAAATATGTTTATAAGCACGAGAAATTCAATGCCGTTAAGCGCATTTTTATATTTCGATGAATTTTTTAGATATAGCCTCGGAAAAGTAGAAAATATGAAGAAAATGAAGAAATTAACTTTTCCGGAGACTATATCTTAAAAACTGAACAAGAAGTTGCTCCAATTAACTTATAAACTCTATTCTCACGATTATCTCTAAAGATTTAAGAGATTAGATGTGAAAAATTATAATTATTTGTGACTACTTTTAATAATACAATCCCTGAGCCATCCATATTTTCATGGATACAACTACCTCAAGCAATAATAACTAAAAATATCCCTATAATTATTCCAGTAACAAATTAGCAATTTTGTATCTGTACCAAAGTGCAGTTTGGAAATACACATTCGGTTTCTGGTAAAACACACCCCCTACCTGGTTGTTCGGATGTTTCACACACTCTACATAACCATAACACACCCCGAAGCAATTCCATATTACTTTCAATACTTTATATTCACTAACACATACACCCACATCGTATAGTAAGTGTGGGATGTAGAACAAATAAGCTGCAGGCAAGAAACTTCAGAAAATTGCAAGTCCCTACTTGGTGCTGTTATAGGAATGAAATTACCCTGGAAGGGAAGTTAGGTCATTGTGGGTAAATCATTGGAAATATATATTTCTCACGCAACTGTCAAAGTTGATAATTACACACACAATTCAGTCCGTGAAATATATCTTTGCTCGACAAACATTCATTACAATTATAAAATACTGCTGATAAAATAATAATAATAATAATCAGGGTTCGAAGATATATATCGATCGATATATATATCATGATATTTATTTTGATATATATCGTCATATTTTTGCAATGATATATATCCATTATATAAAAATTTCAAATAGTGTGTAATAAATACAGTATACCTCTCATTATTACTTTCATTAATTCTGTTAAAATTATATTCTAAAGATAATTGTTATTTTACTAGCTTTTGACTAATTTTTATTTGGTATTCATTTTAGAAATACAAATCCTTTAATATGGTAGAAAAGTGTAACTATCAATGAGTCAGAGTGGCCAAATAAAAGTACATTTATTGAACTATGTGAACAGTTACACACTGCTGTAACAGCCACAGCAGGGCTGGAACAATATTTCTCCACTTTTGGCATTGTCCAATTTCAATTACGTAATCGTCTCGGTAACGACAAAGCCGCTAAATTAGTTTTTATGTTTAAATATTTAAACCAAAAAGAAACTACAAAAAAAAAACTAATTTAGATTGGATTTGGCCAGTGTTATACAACTTAACAAACTAAAGCAACAAATTCAGTAACAAAAACAACTTAAAACAAATTATTTTCACATAGCCACCTATAATATTTGTATAAAAATTATTTCTAGTATTTCTCAATTTTCTTATTTTTCTCGAATTTTTTCAGATACATTAATAAAAACTAATACACCGTTGAAAAGATTTTTATTTTAGTAAAATAATTACAGGTTGCTATTTAAAAAATAAAAGTTGATAGTCGTATCTTGTAAACCTGACTTTATAAAAAATATCTACATCTGCCATCAAATAGTATATTTCAAATAATAAAACTTTCATATGAACCATTTTTTTCTATTACTCATAATAAAAAAGTTAAAGGGGGGGGGGCGTCTTCCCAGACTCACCCTGTATATATATATTGTTAGCAATTATAGATTTCTTAATTTTTTTGTTATTAATTATAAATTATGAATTTCTTATGTCACTACTTTCAAAATTATGTTTTGGTTGTTTATTACCTGATGTATTTATTTAATTAATTATGTTTATGTAATGAACTAGCCGCTGGCAATCGTGCAGTGATTACGCTAGTATTCTCCGGACGCTTGTAGGAAACGGCCGCTAAATATTATTTTGGCTGATTTCGAATAATACATTTGTGACACAAAAGTGTATCACGCGCTTTGTCTTACTAACCTTCTTTATCCTGATGTTTAGTGTGTGTGTCTTGTGTTTATACAATACTGTGAAGGTACGTGTTGTTCTTATTTTTTTTATTTTTTTATATGGGGTACTTGGCTCAGTGGTATCGAGTCGGCGTTATGGTTCTTGAGAACCTTGGTTCGATCCCTACAGCCGACAAACAATTTTATAAAATAAAATAAATAAATATATCATCATGCCTTTTACCCATTACTGGGTTTGGCACTCTGCCGAGGCAAATCTCGGTAAGTGATATATTTCTTCGCGTGAAGAGCGGTTACCAGCTGTCAAATCACGGCCTCAAAGATGTTAGTAGAGGGGGAACCACAGGGGTAGATGAAAATTATTTGTCGGCCAACATTTTTCACTAAATTAAATCTACCCTTGTGGCTCCTCCTCCACTAACATCTTTGGGAGCCGAGATTTGACGACTAGTAACCACACTTTACGCGAAAAAATATATCATTTACCGAGATCTGCTTAGGCAGAGTGCCATACCCAGTGATGGATAAAAGGCATGATGATATATTTATTTAAGACTATTAAATTGCATCCGCAGACAAAATAAAAACTGTACTGCTCTGATTGTATTACATATAAATAAATATATCATAACGCCTTTTACCCATTACTGGGTTTGGCACTCTGCCGAGGCAAATCTCGGTAAGTAATATATTTCTTCGCGTGAAGTGCGGTTACTAGCCATCAAATCACGGCCCCTAAAGATGTTAGTGTATTTATTTTTTCATTTATATATCGGACCAACTACTAATGTCATATGCCGATATGTCCTTTGCATGGTCGCCACGGGCGGGACCCGAACCCACGACCTTATGGTTGTGAGTCAGGCCCTCAACCCGCGCGACCATCACGCGGTACAATTAGTGTATTACATATTGTGTTAATGATTCTTAATTATTCTACATCAATCTTCCAGTAGATAGCTAGCAAATGCAAGTAATTAAATGAACCATTTTACTAATTTTTATTCGTGTGAAATATTGTTGTACATTTGAGACTTTCAACTATCCTTCTAAGTTGAATTGGTTGCGTATTCTACCTGCTGCGATTTAATGCGCTTTGCCAAGCTTTCACCAGGGGGTGGCGACAGAGTTTAATGCAGGTGGGGATGGTGAAATTCACTACAAGGACAGACAGTGTCGTCAGCTGCAATTGTAAAAATAGGATGTAGATATTTTAATTTATAGTTATTTGTGTATTAAGAGCGTAAAGTGATTCTTTGTTACTCGAGCACGGTAATTGCAGCTGCAATAGTGTAAGAGGAACAAAGACACTTTACGCTCGTGATACACACATAATTTTTTCTACGTTTGCATCTTAAAGTTATTAAAAAACGTAGGTATACGTCTAAAACTAAATTCGTTTAGTTAACTGTCAATATGACAAGTTTCTGTTTTGTTTGTATCCCTGGTAAAATAAAATAAATAAATAAATATATCATCACGCCTTTTACCCATCACTGGGTGTGGCACTCTGCCTAAGCAGATCTCGGTAAGTGATATATTTTTTCGCGTGAAGTGCGGTTACCAGCCATCAAATCACGGCCTCCAAAGATATTAGTGGTGGAGGAGCCACAGGGGTAGATTTGTTTTAAATTGGTGAAAATTGTTTGTCGGCTGTGGGGATCGAACCAGGGTTCTCAAGATCCACTGGCCGACTCGATACCACTGAGCCACCTACCCCCTGGTAACTATTGAAATAATCTTTTTCGCGCGTTGCCATTGGAAACGCGCGAATTTAACGTCTTTTTCGCGCGTTGCCATTGGAGACGCGCAAAAAAAGATATTTTTCGATTGTTCCACAGAAAACGTCAACTTTACGATGACAAATGAGAGCGTAATTGTCATCTTTTCATAGCAATCGTAGAAAAAATATATTTTGATATTAGCAATGTTATTTATTGTTATTTAAATAATAATAATAATTAAATATATCATCACACCTTTTACGCATTATTGAGTGTGGAATTCTGTCGTAGCAGATCTCAATAAGTGATATATACTAGCTTTCAAATTTCGTCCCTCAAAGATGTAAGTGGTAATTTATTGTTTGTCGGATGTGGGAGTTGATCCCGGATTCTCAAATCAGCTTTTCATTAGCAGGACTCATTGACAAATTATAGTTGGGGGGTTAAAAAGAACCGATTATCAGTAATAGAATCATGGTAGATATACATATTCAACTAGTTTGTAGAATTAAAAGTTTTGTTTTAAATTGACCCATATATAAAACCTCGGGAGATACAAGTATCTTAACATAGCTGTCTCAGCGAATCAGAGCGCAGGAACTTGAGGGTAGAATATCCACTAGACTCTGTCCACTAGACTCTGTCCACTAGCATATTATAAAATTATATGAGTATGACAATTTTTTCTTTTTACAAGAAATTAAAACAATCTTTATACAGGTGTCCCATTTTAATCTTGCCAGGGGAATTTCTCTCAACGAGTACATCAGACAAAAAAACTTTTCGAATAAAAGTTTGATGGTTTGGAGGGGGACGTTAGATACTATAACAAATTTCACCCCCCAACCCCCAGGAGGTGGATAAGGGGGGTGACTTTGAAATTTTAAACGGAACCTCCTATTTTTTATTGCAGATTCGAAAAGAGCATAAAAAACTATGTAGGTTTTATCCGGGAATTTTTTTATTTTTTGCAACAGCTAGCGCTGTAAACGCTAAAACTTGTTTTTTTTTTCGTGTAACGTAAGATCAGGGTTCGTAAATATCATGATATTTATAATAAATATCAAAATATCTGATATATAGGATATATATCAGATAAATATCACTTTTTGGATATTTATTTTTTAATTTTAGTTTTTGTACTCATTTAGAAAAACTGAAAAATTCGAAAAATTTCACTTTTTCGGAGGCTATATCTCAAAAACTAAACAAGATATGGAAATGCGCTCAACGGCGTTGAATTCCCCGTGTTCGAATTGACTTATAAGCACATTTTCATACAATTTTATGCAATTTAATATTTTTAATTATTTCCTAAGGGGTACCCCTTTGGTTTTTTCAGATTTTAATTCAATTTTCCCAAAAATCCTTAATCGTAGGATTATTAAAACGAAAATTTACATACATATGTATTTTGACCCACTGAATCCAGTGGTGCAATCTTCAAATGCATATGACTTCTGGTTTTCGAGAAAATGTTAAAAAACCGCTTTTTGCGATTTTTTTGGCGGAAAACTGAAAAAAAATAAAAATCGCTGAAACTATGTTTATAAGTTAACTGAAGCACGAGAAAATTAATGCCGTTGAGCGCGTTTTCATATCACATTTAGTTTTTGAGATATAGCCTCGGAAAAGTAGAAAAACTGAAAAATTCGAAAAATTTCACTTTTCCGGAGGCTATATCTAAAAAACTAAAGAAGATATGGAAATGCGCTCAACGGCGTTGAATTCCCCGTGTCCGAATTGACTTATAAGCAAATTTTCATACAATTTTATGCAATTTAATATTTTTAATTATTTCCTAAGGGGTACCCCTTTGGTTTTTTCAGATTTTAATTCAATTTTCCCAAAAATCCTTAATCGTAGGATTATTAAAACGAAAATTTACATACATATGTATTTTGACCCACTGAATCCAGTGGTGCAATCTACAAATGCATATGACTTCTGGTTTTCGAGAAAATGTTAAAAAACCGCTTTTTGCGATTTTTTTGGCGGAAAATTGAAAAAAAATAAAAATCGCTGAAACTATGTTTATAAGTTAACTGGAGCACGAGAAAATTAATGCCGTTGACCGCGTTTTCATATCACATTTAGTTTTCGAGATATAGTCTCGGAAAAGTAGAAAAACTGAAAAATTCGAAAAATTTCACTTCTCCCGAGGCTATATCTCAAAAACTATTTGATATTTTTATATAATGGATATATATCATTGCATAAATATGACGATATATATCAAAATAAATATCATGATATATGTCGATCGATATATATCTTCGAACCCTGCGTAAGATTAAGGTTTTGATGTCAATTTACAATTAAAAAACTGTCAAGGGTTAAAAGTAAGCTCATTTGAAACTTCCCCCTCCAAACCATCAAACTTTTATTCGGAAAGTTTTTTTGTCTGATGTACTCGTTGAGAGATATTCCCCTGGAAAGATTAAAATGGGACACCCTGTATAAATCACAAGAAACAATTGAATAGCAGATATTAATTATAATTATAGTAATTATTGTTATTATTATCCTACAGTGGTGTGGATAGCGTTACAGTTTTTGAATCCGAAGATTCCAAGTTCGAATCGCACTTAAGCTAAAAATATATGAATTATCACACTGCGACTCGGTGAGTTTGGACCTTATATTGTAATTAGGAATAAGTTTATGTTGTACAGAGTAGCACAAATAAATAATTATTAAAAAAAATATCTATACAAAATAAACACTTGGCAAAGTCTCACAAAATTCAGTCTCCAAGTCACCTTATGAGGGCATCGTCAGAGGCTGGCCAGCACAGTTAGTAACCATAGACGCTTTTCGCTCTTATTAGAGCTCATCAGTATGGTATAACCCACTTCTTCACCTAGAACAATGTTCACGTGAAGAAGCTGGTGACGAAAAATGTTGTGACTTAGCCAAGTGTTTATTTTATATTTTTTATTAAACCTAGTTTCACCAAGTGTATGGACGACAATTAATTTTGTCTTTGTTTTTAAATAATTATTTGATTTAATTAAAGTAGACGTTTGAACTATTGAACTCTTACTTATAAATGAAAGGCGCGAACTGTTCAATCACAACTGTCACTATTACAATATATCGCAGCAATTAGGGTAGCACAAACCCCTGAATAACTTAACTAATTAATATTCAAACTGTAAGAATTGTTTTCCCTTTTTATGCTTAGTTTCTATTTGAAGCAATTCGTAATTAAAGTAAAAATAAAATCAGTGTAAAACCGCCACATTTCTCACTTAAATAGAAGGGTGAAAATTTCAACCACTTGTTGCTCCTCTTGTATTGATTTCCACTCGGAAAACCTGTACTTATTTTTATTCCATTTCTTCTGCATCTAATTCAGTTTTCTTTGTAACAATTTTCATATTTTATAAGTAATCTAATTTAAATAAATAAATAAATATATCATCACGCCTATTACCCATTACTGGGTGTGGCACTCTGCAGTATGTGATATATTTCTACGTGTGAAGTGCAGTTACCAGTCGTCAAATCACACCCTCAAAGATGTTAGTGGAGGGAGAAACACAGGGGTAGTTTTAATGTGCTATAGGAATCGAACCAGGGTTTTCAAATCCACAGGCCGACTCGATATCACTGAGCCACCTACCCTATATAATTTTTTCATTACTGGATCTGAAAGTAAAATTGTCAGAAATACATTAAAAATTTAGATTTGATTTATTATTCTGTTGACAGATGTCACCTGGATGTCATTATTTGCAAAAAAATTGTTAAGATAAAAATAATATTTTATATATAGACATGATTGACAAAGCTCAATATCAATCATTTTAAATTTGTCATCTTTATCATCACTTTAATCATTTATTCAGATTTAGGTTAGTTTAGGTTGTTATAGTTACAATTTTAGAATATACTTTCATATACATATAATTATTATTATTATAAATTATGGGGTAGATGGCTCAGTGGTATCGAGTCGGCCTGTGGATCTTGAGAACCCTGGTTTGATCCCCACAGCCGACAAACAATTTTCACCAATTTAAATCTATTCCTGTGGCACCCCCTCCACTAACATCTTTGTGAGCCGTGATTCGACGGCTGGTAACCACACTTCACGCGAAGAAATATATCACTTACCGAAATCTGCTTACAGCAGAGTGACACGCCCAGGAATGGGTAAAATTGATTTTGGTGTCATAGAAATCAAATATCTATCCTGGTCATGAAAAAAAAAAAACTTTCTGACTTGGTTGTGAATAGTTATTTGTGTATTAAGAGCGTAAAGTGATTCTTTGTTACTTGAACACGGTAATAGTGTAAGAGGAACAAAGACATTTTACGCTCGTGATACACACATCATTTTTTTTTCTACGTTTGTATCTTCAAATGATTAAAAAACGTATATGTACTGACAATAAATTCGTTCTGTTAACTGTCAATATGACAAGTTTCTGTTTTGTTTGTATCCCTAGTAACTATTCAAATAAGTGCGCATTTAATATATTTTTCGCGCGTTGCTATTGGAGACGCGCAAAAAAATATTTTTCGATTGTTCCACAGTAAATGTCAACTTTCTTCTTCTGATGGCACTACAGCCCAAATCGGGCCTGGGCCTACCGGGCACACCGAGCCGCAGTTTTTTTTTTACACTGCCGTACTGCCGGTTTTCGTAGTCGAATGCTACATTATTTAAGGCGTATAAGTGACTAGCTTATAGCGCCCGAGTGTGATAAATACATGTAACTGTATTTTTATATTTTACGACAAATCACACATTGTCGACAGGCGGATTCGAACTGACGAACCTTGGTTCGGGTGACGTCACAGTATGCAAAGAGATGTGCCTTAACACGCTCGGCCACCGCGCCTGCAATGTCAACTTTACGATAACAAATTAGAGCGTAATTGTCAACTTTTCATAGCAATCGTAGAAAAAAGAACTATTGTTGAATATCTCTCTGAAGATATAGAATGTTCAAAGATATTCCGTTATGGCTTTAACTTACCTTACCTGTTGGCGCTCAGGGTAGGATTGCAAAATATTTAAATTCGGAAATCTCTAATCTCTGTGCGGATTACATATATATAAAAATAAAATTAAATTGGGAAATACTGAATACATACCTGTCCTTGCACCCCTATAAATCAAGCTTAAATCCCTAACAATAGACCCGCTGAGAGGGCCATAACGGTATATCTTTGAACATAGTATAGTACATAATATTCAATCAACAAAACATCTCCATATTAAACCATACATAGCATCCCTGCTTCATCCCCGTCCAAATCATGAGAACCGGAGCAAGTCTATGACATCTCAAGAGAAACAAAGACAACAACATACATTCGTACGTCAGTTCTCACTCAAGCACTTCGTTAACAAGTTAAGTTGTAAGATGTTCCGTCAGTTTGCCGAGTGGCGCTAGTTGTCACGGGCACACACACATCCCCACCGCAGCATTCATTGGCGGGGGTGGAATGGGGATGGCATTATGCAGCTGTCAGGTTCGTTATGTCACAAGTCGCGTAACTATATTAATTTCTATTAGGATTTCACTGGGTTGTGGAAGGGTGAATGCGGGGTGAATGTCAAGGGATGTGAATTCATGATGTGTGTTTTAAGGGCGAAAGTAGAAAGAAATATAGGGTTGATGTGGTTTGCTTCAATTATAAATGATGTATGTGCTTGACAGATTTATGTTCAGGCTTGTTGATTTTACAGAATTAATAATTTAGTTTCTATTTGTCATATGAATAAAATTTTATGTGGATTAAAACCAGGGTTCGAAGATATATATCGATCGATATATATCATGATATTTATTTTGATATATATCGTCATATTTTTGCAATGATATATATCCATTATATAAAAATATCAAATAGTTTTTGTGATATAGCCTCCGAAAAAGTGAAATTTTTCGAATTTTTCAGTTTTTCTACTTTTACGAGGCTATATCTCGAAAACTAAATGTGATATGAAAACGCGGTCAACGGCATTAATTTTCTCGTGCTTCAGTTAACTTATAAACATAGTTTCAGCGATTTTTATTTTTTTTCAATTTTCCGCCAAAAAAATCGCAAAAAGCGATTTTTTAACATTTTCTCGAAAACCAGAAGTCATATGCATTTGTAGATTGCACCACTGGATTCAGTGGGTCAAAATACATATGTATGTAAATTTTCGTTTTAATAATCCTACGATTAAGGATTTTTGGGAAAATTGAATTAAAATCTGAAAAAACCAAAGGGGTACCCCTTAGGAAATAATTAAAAATATTAAATTGCTTAAAATTGTATGAAAATTTGCTTATAAGTCAATTCGGACACGGGGAATTCAACGCCGTTGAGCGCATTTCCATATCTTGTTTAGTTTTTGAGATATAGCCTCCGGAAAAGTGAAATTTTTCGAATTTTTCAGTTTTTCTACTTTTACGAGGCTATATCTCGAAAACTAAATGTGATATGAAAACGCGGTCAACGGCATTAATTTTCTCGTGCTTCAGTTAACTTATAAACATAGTTTCAGCGATTTTTATTTTTTTTCAATTTTCCGCCAAAAAAATCGCAAAAAGCGGTTTTTTAACATTTTCTCGAAAACCAGAAGTCATATGCATTTGAAGATTGCACCACTGGATTTAGTGGGTCAAAATACATATGTATGTAAATTTTCGTTTTAATAATCCTACGATTAAGGATTTTTGGGAAAATTGAATTAAAATCTGAAAAAACCAAAGGGGTACCCCTTAGGAAATAATTAAAAATATTAAATTGCTTAAAATTGTATGAAAATTTGCTTATAAGTCAATTCAGACACGGGGAATTCAACGCCGTTGAGCGCATTTCCATATCTTGTTTAGTTTTTGAGATATAGCCTCCGGAAAAGTGAAATTTTTCGAATTTTTCAGTTTTTCTACTTTTACGAGGCTATATCTCGAAAACTAAATGTGATATGAAAACGCGGTCAACGGCATTAATTTTCTCGTGCTTCAGTTAACTTATAAACATAGTTTCAGCGATTTTTATTTTTTTTCAATTTTCCGCCAAAAAAATCGCAAAAAGCGGTTTTTTAACATTTTCTCGAAAACCAGAAGTCATATGCATTTGAAGATTGCACCACTGGATTCAGTGGGTCAAAATACATATGTATGTAAATTTTCGTTTTAATAATCCTACGATTAAGGATTTTTGGGAAAATTGAATTAAAATCTGAAAAAACCAAAGGGGTACCCCTTAGGAAATAATTAAAAATATTAAATTGCTTAAAATTGTATGAAAATTTGCTTATAAGTCAATTCAGACACGGGGAATTCAACGCCGTTGAGCGCATTTCCATATCTTGTTTAGTTTTTGAGATATAGCCTCCGGAAACGTGAAATTTTTCGAATTTTTCAGTTTTTCTACTTTTCCGAGGCTATATCTCAAAAACTAAATGTGATATGAAAACGCGCTCAACGGCATTAATTTTCTCGTGCTTCAGTTAACTTATAAACAGGGTTCGAAGATATATATCCATTATATAAAAATATCATATAGTCTATAATAAATACAGTATACCTCACATTATTACTTTCATTAATTCTGTTAAAATTATATTCTAAAGATAATTTTTACTTTACTAGCTTTTGACTAACTTCACATCAACGACATAAATCCAAATTGTGTGCCATTTGTGATGTCATTAACGGCAAAGTCTGAACCATTTCCAAAATTTTTATTTGGTACTCATTTTAGAAATACAAATCCTTTAATATGGTGGAAAAGTGTAACTATCAATGAGTCAGAGTGGCCAAATAAAAGTACATTTATTGAACTATGTGAACAGTTACACACTTGCTGTAACAGCCACAGCAGGGCTGGAACGATATTTCTCCACTTGGCATTGTCCAATCTCAATTACGTAATCGTCTCGGTAACGACAAAGCCGCTAAATTAGTTTTTATGTTTAAATATTTAAACCAAAAAGAAACTACAAAAAAAAACTAATTTAGATTGGATTTGGCCAAGTGCAACGGTATGTTCAGGAAGTTCATCAGAAGATGATGATTTGCCCCTATCTAGGATATAGGATTATTTAAATATTCTTACTATTCTTAGTACTATATAATATTTGTGTATCCATTCAATGTATATTTACTTTTTTTCATTACCTGTGTAAATTTTTTATTTAGGAGTAATAATTTATTTTGTATTTCCTATTGTGATAATAAATGTGTACAAAAACTAAAATTAAAAAATAAATATCCAAAAAGTGATATATATCCTATATATCAGATATTTTGATATTTATTATAAATACCACTACTTATAAAGTCATTATTGTTGTTATTTTAGATTAGTAAAGTGGCTTATAAGTCATACGTGAGTTATAAGTCATAAGTCACGCATGAATTATGACTTGTAACTCACTGTTGAGTTTAAATATAACAAAGTTGAAAAAAAGGTTGCAGCTGTAGTATTCGAAATGGAAGACGAGAATTTTATTCCCGAAATAATCATTAAGGAAGCGGAAAAAGCGGTTGTTGATATTTTACCAAAAAAGTCTAGGACTTGCTATGAAAAACACTTTCATTCATACCTTTGACGTTTCTAGTTGTCATCCAGTCTTCAAACATATGAAATTCTTTTTCATATGAACTTCTAGACTTTTTTGGTAAAATATCAACAACCATTTTTTCCGCTTCCTTAATGATTATTTCGGGAATAAAATTCTCGTCTTCCACTTCAAATACAACAGCTGCAACCTTTTTTCAACTTTGTTTATTTAATTTGACTAACCTAGACAACAAAACAAGAAAGTATGGCTAACTAGAATATTATTTGAAATGTAGACAATTGTGTCAAAATTTATATTTTAATGTCTTAATTCTAGTTGTTGGATAAAATTTCGTATGCCACTCGTGTGTTATTACAAATAAGTCACTTCAGAAAATTATTCCCCTCGGCCTGACGGCCTCGTCGACTAATACTTTTCTCGCGTGACTTATTTGTAATATAACACACTTGTACCATAAATAACTATTAATGTCTGGAACATATTCTCATTCTGTTATATATCTTCACCCACATTCATAATTACTCCCAACTTTCGTTTACCCCACAAACCTTCAATTATCTATATCCATTCTTTTCCTCTTAGGTCATCACTCACTCTCAATTTCACCAACCTTTAATTCTTTTGAATCATACCCTCATTACGCAGGGTATAAAATGAATAAATACTCCCGCTGAATCCGGTCCTGTCAGTACTATCACGAAATTTCTCAGCAGGCGATGAAGCAATGTATGTATCCTATTACAATGTGATCTAAATGATGTGTATTTTCCAGTTGGGTAAATCGGGATTTAATAGACTAACGTTACGTGTACTCTCCCTTTATTCTCAGTCGTGTTGTTTTTAAACCGGATCCGAATCCGGACTCGGGTTTCCGGGTCTGGAATCTGACGATCGCCAATTATATACTGGGATTGTGATTATTCCGGCAGGAGGATACATTTTATTTTTACATATCTTCTCACAGTTTTCAATCTTGCAACTAGTAATATTATTATTATTATTAACAAAGACAAAATTAATTGTCATTCATGCACTTGGTGAGACTAGGTATAATAAAAAATATTAAATAAAACTCTAGGCAAAGTCTCACAAAATTCAGCCTCCGAGTCACCTTATGAGGGCATCGTCGGAGGCCGGCCAGCACAGTTAGTAACCATGGACGCGTTTCGCTCTTGTTAGAGCTCATCAGCATGGTATAACTCACTTCTTCACCTAGAACAAAGTTCATGTGAAGAAGCTGGTGACGAAGAACTGTGCCAGCAGAGAATAAGATCTCTAACAAACGGTAAGATGACAATTAATTTTGTCTTTGTTGTTATTTAAATTGCTTGCGTAGCTTTTCATTTTTTTCGGTAGATGGCATTAATGGTTCGACAGAACTTCTCATGTCATCTTACCGTTTGTTAGAGATCTTATTCTCTGCTGGCACCAGCTTCTTCACATGAACTTTGTTCTAGGTGAAGAAGTGAGTTATACCATGCTGATGAGCTCTAACAAGAGCGAAACGCATCCATGGTTACTAACTGTGCTGACCGGCCTCCGACGATGCCCTCATAAGGTGACTCGGAGGCTGAATTTTGTGAAACTTTGCCTAGAGTTTTATTTAATATTTTTTATTATTATTATTGCTGCCAGCACCCTCTTTTATTTAGTTTTCATTTGTTTCGATGGAATCATCGCCAACCACGTTTGTGATAATTTAATGCGGTTTTTTGCAGACACAACTATCTTAGGAAATTGTTTCAGTTGTATTGTCGCGAACGAGAAACTAAAGTTATTTAGTAGACATTTAATTGTTTCGTTAAAGTTATATTGCTAAGTTGTTTGAAAGAACTCGCTTGGAATTTTAACCGGGGAATAGACGTTCCAATCGGAAAAGTTTAAGAATTTCTCGCTTTCGCAAACTTGTTTGAATACTATTAATGGGAGACACTTCTCGTATATCTCATATTGATAAGCTTTCTACGATATTCATGACACAGATTTTATAATATTCTACTGTTATCTACTGTAATTATATAGATCACCTTACTTGATTAAAATTATATTTATTTTATGTGATAATCGGATGGGGTAGGTAGCTCAGTGGTATCGAGTCGGCCTGTGGATCTTGAGAACCCTGGTTCGATCCCCACAACCGACAACCAATTTAAAAAATCTACCCCTGTGGCTCCTCCTCCACTAATATCTTTGGAGGCCGTGATTTGACGGCTGGTAACCGCACTTCACGCGAAAAAAATATATCACTTACCGAGATCTGCTTAGGCAGAGTGCCACACCCAGTGATGGGTAAAAGGCGTGATGATATATTTATTTATTTATTTATATGTGATAATCTGATTTTCTTATACAGGATGTTTCACAACTTGGAGCAAAAAATTAAAGGGTATATTCTGTAGGACGTGCTGATCATGAAACAAAAAGAATTTTTTTCAAATTCGACACATTTTTTGTAGTACTGCACTGGATTCGCTTTTCTATTAAACACAAACAATGAAGTAGGTATCAACTACGAAAGAATAATTACACAATTCAATTATTAGCAGTTATTTGTAATAGAATTTTATTTAATTAATAACTTTAACATAATCATCCACCCAGTGGCAGTGGCAACGAAAAATTAAAGGGTATATTCTGTACGACGTGCTGATCATGAAACAAAAAGAATTTTTTTTAAATCGCAAAATTAAGGGTTGTTAACCTAAAACATTTTTTGTAATACTGCACTGGATTCGCTTTCCTATTAAACACAAACAATGAAGTAGGTATCAACTACGAAAGAATAATTACACAATTCAATTATTAGCAGTTATTTGTAATAGAATTTTATTTAATTAATAACTTTAACATAATCATCCACCCAGTGGCAGTGGCAACGAAAAATTAAAGGGTATATTCTGTACGACGTGCTGATCATGAAACAAAAAGAATTTTTTTTAAATCGCAAAATTAAGGGTTGTTAACCTAAAACATTTTTTGTAATACTGCACTGGATTCGCTTTCCTATTAAACACAAACAATGAAGTAGGTATCAACTACGAAAGAATAATTACACGATTCAATTATTAGCAGTTATTTATAATAGAATTTTAGTTAATTCATAACTTTAACATAATCATCCACCCAGGGGCAGTGGCAACGAAAAATTTTGAACTGGGAAACATGGAAAATAGATTTGCGATTTAAAAAAAAATTCTTTTTGTTTCATGATCAGCACGTCGTACAGAATGTACCCTTTAATTTTTTGCTCTAAGTTGTGAAACACCCTGTATAGATCACCTTACTTGATTAAAATTATATTTATTTTGTGTGATAATCTGATTTTCATGAATATCATATATCTTTTACTGTCAAATGTTTAAAATAAAAGATAAAGAAAATTAAATTTATTTTACAGTGTCAGGTTTTGATGTACATTATACAATTGTTTTCAGTGATTAAAATCAACAATTATTCACATGTGACTAAAATGTTTAAATTCATGACAACCATAAACAATTAACAATTTATACCAATGCAATAACATAATTGAAAACAGAACGTTTAATTTTGCAAATAGAACAATGTTTAATTTTTAAATGGGGTAGGTTGCTCAGTGGTATCGAGTCGGCCTATGGATCTTGAGAACTTTAGTTCGATCCCCACAGCCGACAAATAATTTTCACCAATTTAAATCTACCCCTGTGGCTTCCCCTCCACTAATATCTTTGGGGGCCGTGATTTGACGGCTGGTAACCGTAGTTCACGCGAAAAAATATATCACTTACTGATATCTGATTAGGCAGAGTGCCATACCCAGTAATGGGTAAAAGGCGTGATGATATATTTATATATTATTTATATATAATTTTTAATTTACTACAAATTTATTTTTAAGAAGTATTTAATATTTTTGTAGTTTTGTCGCCCGATAAAACTGTATAAAACAAGAAGAACCTTCGTGGACAGATAAATATTAACTTTTTTGACAGTTACATAAATAAATAGATATTTGAAATTTGTAGCTTAAAAGAAAGTTCTTTATTAAACTTATTTAATTATGTGTTATTTACGAAACTATTTATTGCAATTTTTCAGACTATTGCATCAACCATTTCTATTTGACATTTTTTATATCTTTTTTTTGCGAAACAAACATCACACATTTTTTATATAAATATTCAACTTGTTTTTCCGCATTTTTAAGGTGTTAATAAATTGTTTTGTTAGGTAAATATATTGATAACATATTTGCTATTTATTTAATAATAATATAATTAATATAATTGTTATTATTAATTATTTATATAGGTAATTAATTAAGTGAAGGATAGCTGCATTATAATTAATTACTCTCAAGTGAAAATTTAATTTATAGCCAATAAATTTAGTCAATTATTTATGAATACAACGGAAAAGATATTAAAATTAATTGTTGCATAAATTATAAACAATTCATTTTAATCAATTATGTGTGTCACAGTTCTGCAACTGCAGATTTGTGTAGCTTTATTTAAGACACAAAATAAAGGCTTAATTTTAATATATTTTTGTTTTTACAGATACCAATAGTTCTTTAAGCTACAAGGGACATCTCAGTTTTTAAAGGTAGGACATTTAATCAAATTTCTTCTTAAATCTTCAAAATATCACGATTATATTTGTTAAAAAGATCATAAAGTAGTCAATTATGAACTTAAGCTCATTTTTACCCTCGCAATTTTTACTTCCTTGTACGAAGTAAAGGAAGTATTGTAATCGCGAAAATTTTCGGTTCTCAGATTTCAACGGAAATAGGTGTTTTGGCCCTCCCTGAATCCATTTTGACTAATTTCGTCATGCCGTCTGTACGTACGTATCTCGCATAACTCAAAAACGGTAAGCCGTAGAAAATTGAAACTTTATATTTAGGACTGTTATAACATCTAGTTGTGCACCTTCCTTTTTGGTCATTATACAACTACCGGAAGTGGTACTTTACTTGAAGCCTATAATAGATTTTCATGAAAAACTATATTCAAATATAATTTAAAACTTTCCAAATTTGGTATATAAGACTACTATATCAATGGAAATAACATAATAGATTTTGGTTAAAATAGACTAACCGGAAGTAGCACATTACATGAAGCTGCTAACAGTTTTCCTTGAAAAAAATGGTATTATTTTCATTTTAGAAATAAATGATGCAAATAAAAGCTTTAGAGAATTAAATTCAGCGTCGAGCACATTAAAATTTTTTAAATTAGCTTTTTGCATAAACGAGATATCTAAATTTAAATATTATATATTTTTTGATTTAAAAAAAAATTAAGTTTGCTATGGATTAGAACAAAAAATAAAAGATTTAATGTGAAATATGTGCAATTAAAAAAATATCTATAGTTTAATACGGGTACAAGGAAGTCATGTGGTGTCCACATCAGATATTTATATTAAGTAATAAAAAAATAGTATTTATTTCCTAACACAGCGATTCTCAACCTTTTTATCATCGTGGACCTCCAAGTTTTCCAAATATTATTCGCGCCCCTCTACTAGTTTTTATTTAAATTACAAATATATTGATTTTTAAATAAGGACTAATTTAATAAAGATTTCAAATATATAAATTTAATGCTGTTTACATTTTTAAAATATCTCTATTTTTAAGTGAGAAAATGAAAACAGTTCGTTTCTTACTCCGATAATGGTAAAATACGATTCTTGGAATATTTGCAATTTCTAGGTTTGAAAAAGACTATATATTTTTTAATATAACCATAACAAAATACAGAAAAAAAAGTCTAAATAATATTGGGCTAGTAAATGGTAGTATCTGGTAATAAATCGAATTCGAACAAAAGGTTAAATAAGACATAAAATTATAGTTACAGTTAAAAAGTTTGACAGCAATACATTAGCGCGTTTATTTTAAAAGTAAACATAGGGAAAATAATATTTTCAGCAATGCATTGAAGTGTAATAGTCTAGTCTAAAAGAAACATTTTAAGTTTAAACAAATTAAATTAATTTCAATTACTTTAAATTTAGAACCTCAAAACAATCCAAAAGTTCTTTTATGTAGAGGTTTGTTCGCAAATTCTTCGTTTAAGAGCTCGTACATATAAATAATGAGAATTTTGGGTTGAACCAGTTCAAAAATCGAAAATTATTAAAATGTGGTTCTATATAATCCAGACCACGAGAAATCGAATGGCGCAAAGCGCATCTTCATATCTTTTTTAGTTTTTGAGTTACAGCGATTTTTGACTTTTTTTTAAGCTCAACTTTGAAAGCTCATAACTCAAAAACTAAAAGAGATATTAAAATGCGGTTTGAACGAGTGTATTTCTCGTGCGCTACTTAGCTTGTACAGGTATTTTGAAAATTTTGAAAATTTTTAAATTTTTTTCAAAATTTTTCTTCCTCAATATTTCAAAAACTTGAAAAGATCATGAAAATCTGAAAACACTAGTGAATTCCTCGCGTGAAAATACATAAGTATGCAAATTTTCACAATAAAATTCGCACGGATACATTTTTTATTACAAAAAAACGAAAAATGTCCAAAATCCGTACAAACACCAAGGGGTACCCCTTAAGAAATCTTCAAAAAACGGCCATTTTCGATTTTTTGTAATAAAAAATGTATCCGTTCGAATTTTCTTCTGAAAATTTGCATACCTATGTATTTTCACGCGAGGATTTCACTGGTGTTTTCATATTTACATTATCTCTTCAACTTTTTGAAATATCGACAAAAGAAAATTTCGAAAAAAAATTGAAAAATTTTAAAAAATTTCAATATACCGGTACAAGTTAAGTAGCGCACGAGAAATATACTCGTTCAAACCGCATTTCAATATCTCTTTTAGTTTTTGAGTTATGGCGTCTCAAAGTTTAGCTTTAAAATAAGTCAAATATCGCTGTAACTCCAAAATTAAAAGAGATATTGAAATGCGGTTTGAACGAGTGCATTTCTCGTGCTCTGAAATATATAGAACCATATTATATAAAATTTGACATCTGCATGTTTATATGTCAAAATTTTGGTCATTCAAGAACATGGCAGCTCTGCAATAACAGATCTTAATAAACTATACATTTTAAGCCGTTAAATACAGTAACCAGTTGTCAAATCACAACTACCAAAAAAGAAAATTTTATTTAGTTTAAATAGGAATTTTAATTTAATAAATGTTCAAAATAACCCCCATTTACCTGTAAACAATAGCCTAAACGATTATAAAATGAATTTATAGCATTATTTATTTGCTCTGGAGGAATCTCATGCGATGCAACACTAATTCTACGTTTTAATTGTTCTACACTCATTCTACCACCATTATAAAATTTACTTTTTAAGTGGCCCCAAAGAAAAAAATCTGGCGTCCTTGCAGGCCACTCCACTTCTGCACCTCGTCCTAGCCATCGTTGGGGGAATATCCGGTGCAGATAATTTCGTACATTTTGTTGGAACCACACTTCCTCAATATTTACTCAATATTACTCTCTCTTGTAACAACTCTAAATAATTTTCCCCATTTAAATTTCCATTTATATAAAAACGCCCCACTATTTGATCCCCTATTAACCCGGTCTGATTTTGAAAGTGGACAGTTTTATTACTTTGACAACTATAGATGACAGCAATGTTATTTTCCCTATGTTTACTTTTAAAATAAACGCTCTAATGCATTGCTGTCAAACTTTGTAACTGTAACTATGGTAATGGCATATCCCTATGTTTACTGATAAAAAAAACTTCCGGCCTATATATATATATATATAGGTAGAGTTACACATAAAGCTTGAGAAAACTTGTAAGTTTCGCGGACCCTTTAAGATCCTTTCCCGGATTTCCGATTAAGAACAATTGGTATGGTTCATCAATACACACAATCGTCTATAACTAAAGTCATAATCAATAATTATCTATTCAATATTTCAATCAACCCCTTAAGACAACAATAACAATCCCTTAACTAATATCAAGTATCTATAATTCAAAATTACTCCGTTACAAATGGATTGTGTTTAATAATTTAACAAGGATTGTTAAGTGAATTATGAATATCATTTGTCGCAGATTATCATCATTATTGGTGAGTAATTGTAGATGTTCTGTTGTTTTCTCGGTAGAGGACTCTGCTGTAGCGCTCTGAGGTCTGTTATCCTGCAGGAATACTTGTACAGGCACAGGCAAAAGTACAAGTGAAAACTATATTTACACTTTCATAACAACTCATTCATTATATTAAATAAATGTATCACCACGCACTTCACGCGAAGAAATATATAACTTACCGAGATCTGCTACGATAGAATGCCACATCCAGTAATGAGTAAAAGGCGTGATGATATATTTATTTATTTTATTTTATAAAATTGTTTGTCGGCTGTGGAGATCGAACCAGGGTTCTCAAGATCTACAGACCGACCAGATACCACTGGGCCACCTACCCAAAAATAATCTTAACTATCAATGCACATTATATAACAACAAAGACAAAATTAATTGTCATCCAACACTTGGTGAAACAAGGTTTAATAAAAATGTAAAGTAAACACTTGTCTAAGTCTCACAAAATTCAGCCTCCAAGTCACCTTATGAGGGCATCGTCAGAGGCTGGCCAGCACAGTTCAGTTAGTAACCATAGACGCGTTTCGCTCTTATTAGAGCTCATCAGTATGGTATAACTCACTTCTTCACCTAGAACAAAGTTTTCGGTAGATGGCATGACCAGTTCCACAAAACTTCTCATGTCATCTTACTAGTTTGTTAGAGATCTTATTCTCTGCTGGCACAGTTCTTCGTCACCAGCTTCTTCACGTGAACTTTGTTCTAGGTGAAGAAGTGAGTTATACCATACTGATGAGTTCTAATAAGAGCGAAACGCGTCTATGGTTACTAACTGAACTGTACTGGCCAGCCTCTGACGATGCCCTCATAAGGTGACTTGGAGGCTGAATTTTGTGAAACATAGCCAAACAAAAAACATAATTTTTAGATGAAATGTCTTATTAAGACTAAACCGAAAACCCAATGAAAAAGTTCAAATAAAATAAATAAATATATCATCACGCCTTTCACCCATCACTGGGTGTGGCACTCTGCCTAAGCAGATCTTAATAAGTGATATATTTTTTCGCGTCAAGTCAAATCACTGCCCCCAAAGATGTTAGTGGAGGGGAGAGCCACAGGGCTAGATTTAAATTGTTTGTCGGCTGTGGGGATCGAACCAGGATTCTCAAGATCTACAAACCGACTCTATACCACTGAGCCACTTACCCCATTAGTTATTATAATAATGAGTCCCATAATTCCAATGTCGGAACATAGGGGCCGGGCACACCGAGCCGCAGTTTTTACACTGCCGTACTGCCGGTTTCTTTAGTCAGATTATTTAAGGCGTATAAGTGACTAGCTTATAGCGCCCGAGTGTGATAAATACATGAAACTGTATTTTTATATTTTACGACAAATCACACATTGTCGGCAGGCGGATTCGAACCGACGAACCTTGGTTCGGGTGACGTCACAGTTTGCTAAGAGATGTGCCTTAACACGCTCGGCTACCGCGCCTACAGTTAGTTATTAGTTATGGTAATTTAAAACAAACAATAAGAAATCATAAATGTTAAATAGTAATTAAATTTCAGGGTTCGAAGATATATATCGATCGATATTTATTTTGATATATATCGTCATATTTTTGCAATGATATATATCCATTATATAAAAATATGAAATAATTTTTGAGATATAGCCTCCGGAGAAGTGAAATTTTTCGAATTTTTCAGTTTTTCTACTTTTCCGAGGCTATATCTCAAATACTAAATGTGATATGAAAACGCGCTCAACGGCATTAATTTTCTCGTGCTTCAGTTAACTTATAAACATAGTTTCAGCGATTTTTATTTTTCTTCAATTTTCCGCCAAAAAAATCGCAAAAAGCGGTTTTTTAACATTTTCTCGAAAACCAGAAGTCATATGCATTTGAAGATTGCACCACTGGATTCAGTGGGTCAAAATACATATGTATGTAAATTTTTGTTTTAATAATCCTACTATTAAGGATTTTTGGGAAAATTGAATTAAAATCTGAAAAAACCAAAGGGGTACCCCTTAGGAAATAATTAAAAATATTAAATTGCATAAAATTGTATGAAAATTTGCTTACAAGTCAATTCGGACACGGGGAATTCAACGCCGTTGAGCGCATTTCCATATCTTGTTTAGTTTTTGAGATATAGCCTCCGGAAAAGTGAAATTTTTCGAATTTTTCAGTTTTTCTAAATGTGTACAAAAACTAAAATTAAAAAATAAATATCCAAAAAGTGATATTTATCTGATATATATCCTATATATCAGATATTTTGATATTTATTATAAATATCATGATATTTACGAACCCTGTTAAATTTATTATCAATACATACGAAAGAAAATTATATTATTTACTGAAACTTGTAGGTATTAATAATACATTTATTATTTCGATATTTCTGAAATTGAAAATAATTAGTATATAAATACATATACCTGCGTACATATAGTGAAATAAATATAATGAAATATCTACTAAATGCGCTCTATACAGGGTGAGTCTGGGAAGACGCCCCCCCCCTTTAACTTTTTTATTATGAGTAATAGAAAAAAATGGTTCATATGAAAGTTTTATTATTTTAAATATACTATTTGATGGCAGATGTAGATATTTTTTATAAAGTCAGGTTTACAAGATACGACTATCAACTTTTATTTTTTAAATAGCAACCTATAATTATTTTACTAAAATAAAAACCGCCATTTTTTTCTCTTTTCAACGGTGTATTAGTTTTTATTAATGTATCTGAAAAAATTCGAGAAAAATAAGAAAATTGAGAAATACTAGAAATAATTTTTATACAAATATTATAGGTGGCTATGTGAAAATAAACAAAATGTAACAGTGTTATACAACTTAACAAACTAAAGCAACAAATTCAGTAACAAAAACAACTTAAAACAAATGTTCAAAATTTTATTTTCACATAGCCACCTATAATATTTGTATAAAAATTATTTCTAGTATTTCTCAATTTTCTTATTTTTCTCGAACTTTTTCAGATACATTAATAAAAACTAATACACCGTTGAAAAGAGAAAAAAATGGCGGTTTTTATTTTAGTAAAATAATTATAGGTTGCTATTTAAAAAATAAAAGTTGATAGTCGTATCTTGTAAACCTGACTTTATAAAAAATATCTACATCTGCCATCAAATAGTATATTTAAAATAATAAAACTTTCATATGAACCATTTTTTTCTATTACTCATAATAAAAAAGTTAAAGGGGGGGGCGTCTTCCCAGACTCACCCTGTATATGTGAAAGGAACGAAAAATATGTAATTTTAATTAATATTAGTTTTAGTTTTCAAACAAAATATATTTATTTACTTTAACCTGTAATTGAAAATACTGTAGCAAAGGGAATATATAAAATTAGTATTAATTTTTAATTAATATGAAAATAAATATTTCGAATTATTTTTCGCGTTTTTAGCACATGCAATGTCTGTATGTACCTATCTGGAAAGTAAATAATTACAAAATTCATTCACCTGAAAAGTAATTATCAATAGTCCGTGAAACACGTGCGCAGCGAAGAATCAGGAATCTAAGTTTAGAATTTATAACTACGTAGATACGATATTTTTATTTTATCAAGGGTTGGTAATAAGATTGCTTGCAGACTCTAAAATTAGAATTGTAATACAAATTTTAAAAATCTTATGTGGACTCCATATGACTTCCTTGTACTTGATATTTTTTTAATTGCACATATTTGACATTAAATCTTTTAGTTTTTGTTTTAATCCATAGCAAACTTAATTTAAAAAAAAAAACAAAAAATATATAATATTTAAATTTAGATATCTCGTTTATGCAAAAAGCTAATTTGAAAATTCTTAATGTGCTAGACGCAGAATTTAATTCTCTTTTATTTGCATTTATTTCTAAAATTAAAATAATACCATTTTTTTCAAGGAAAACTGTTAGCAGCTTCATGTAATGTGCTACTTCCGGTTAGTCTATTTTAACCAAAATTTATTATGTTATTTCCATTGATATAGTAGTCTTATATACCAAATTTGGAAAGTTTTAAATTATATTTGAATATAGATTTTCATGAAAATCTATTATAGGCTTCAAGTAAAGTACCACTTCCGGTAGTTGTATAATGACCAAAAAGGGAGGTGCACAACTAGATGTTATAACAGTCCTAAATATAAAGTTTCAATTATCTACGGCTTACCGTTTTTGAGTTATGCGAGATACGTACGTACGTACGTACAGACGGCACGACGAAATTAGTCAAAATGGATTCAGGGAGGGCCAAAATACCTATTTCCGTTGAAATCTGAGAATCGAAAATTTTCGCGATTACAATACTTCCTTTACTTCGTACAAGGAAGTAAAAATTATATAAATCGCAGAAAAAAATTAGAACGTTTGTTTGGTTTCTATTGCCAACCAGCTGTCAATTGCTGGTCAGAGAATACCCGATTTGATAGCAATTATATTACATACATTGTTGTCATGGAGACATTAGATGTCACATTAATTAATCCTAAACATCAAAATTTTCTCATTACATTATTACTAATTTTAGGACAGTTTTCGAAAAAACGTTGTTTGATACACGATTGCAAAATGCTTTTGCATTCTCGAATGCAAAAGTAACATTTCGCAATCTAGAATCAAAAATAACTAGGGTTGTGCCGTGGTCAATTGACCGGTCAATTGACTGGTCAATTGACCGTCATTTGACCAAAAATATTTGACAGTCAAATAAAACGGTCAAATAATCTAAATGGAACCGCCACGACATCTATTGTTCAATAGAAATAGCTACTTACTATTATTACATGAATATATCTAGTTTGGTATTCTGGGTTTTGGAGAATTTGCTTACTTTACTTTACAAATAAAATAAATACATATTATTTCATTTTACTTTATTTTCCCCTTTATTTTGAATTTGATGTGGTTTTGTTTATTAGTTGTTGTTGGTTTTTCATTTTCAGTAATATTGGATGTAGTAAACAGTACTATATAAATAAATTACAATTTTAATTGTGATTTTTATTAAATGTTTCTTGGTCAATTGACCGGTCAAATAGTCGGTCAATTGACCGAAAAATATTTGACTGGTCAAATGCACAACCCTAAAAATAACTATTAATCAGACTTTTTACCTTTATATTCTTTTATTATAAGAACTGCTACGAATTATATAGGGAGTTTCACTATTTCAAGAAAAATACATGGCAGATTAAAGATATCCTCAATTTACTTGAATTTGGACATTTCCGAGACTATATCTCAAAAACTCATCGAAATATAAAAATGCGCTTAATGGCATTGAATTTTTCGTGTTTCAGTAAACTTATAAACATATTTTCAGCCATTTTAATTTTGTCAAATTTCATATTTGAATGTAACAATATTTTAACTTAAATAATTTTTCAATGACTCATTCAAACAAGCAAATTAAAAACAATGAAATTCAAATATACAAACAATTTACATTCAGTACAACTGTACCGACAAAATACCGCCATTTTATTTATGCACGACTGTAAGTTCCTGGAAAATACACGCATTTACGTCATCTGATAATAATTAAATATCATTACTGTCCTGGAATGCAAAAATATGCTTTGTTATTAGTTGAACACAATGCAATGCCCCCTGTTACATAGATATCAAAAGAAAAATTATGAGCTTGCGGTCAGGTCCGTCGAGGGGGGAGGGTAGGTGGGGTAAAATACCCAGGGCCCGTGGAATTCAAAGGGCCCGGATGAGATTGCTTTTAATTTTCTACTATTTCACCAATTTTTATATTCTTTACTAAAACATGTATAACGAAATGTCTGATACAAGTTTTCAACAATTTATTACATTGTATAAAAATAACGAAATGCTTGATCAAGGGCCCCAGTTGCAAATTTTAAATAAATTTATACACTATTCAAAAGTACATTATTACATTGTTGCATTTTTGTTTGTTATATTACTACATTGTATACAATACACATAGGCAAAGGCTCTATACATTTGTGCGTAGTGCTGTTTTGGTATCCCCTGCATTTATCGAATATGCAACTAGATATTAGATAGTCATACAGTGAGTATACAATACACATCGCTGCACCAATTCACTCAGAATTTTGTATTTAATTTTATTTATATTGTTATAACTTTATTTAGATATTAATAATTCTTATTGTTGTCATACATATATTTATAAATATATTTTTTTTTGGTATCTTATATTTAATTATTAAATATTCAAAGTTAAAGGAGGCCCGAATTTTTTTTCCCGGGGCCCGCTTTTTCTCTCGGCGCCCCTGCTTGCGGTCAAAAGATACGCTAACGGAATTCGACCTCTTGTGTGATAGAAAAGTATGACTTTAGGAATTGTTCTTGTGGGACTGGTGTTGTATTTCGTTAGTGTAATACTACCTTTGCGATTTGAGCTAATTTTCTAGACTGAAATCTAATATTAATTAGAATATAATAGCGCACTGTTTTGATTAGCACGTTCTTTTATACATTTTGCTGATAGATACAACATTACTTAAAAAATTCATTGCCCCAGCGTTTTTTAAAAATACTGGGTCAGCTCTGCGATTGGGCCTTCCACTATTTTAATTTTTTTTTAAACTAAACTTCATTTATATTGAAAACAATGTACAGTTCTAGAAAGTCTTTATTGATATTTGTTTGGGTGTAATGATTTTTTTTTGATTTTGTGATCTCAAATTTTTTTAATGAAGTAGGTGGCTCAGTGGTATCCAATCGGCCTGTGGATCTTGAGAACCCTGGTTCGATCCCCACAGCTGACAAACAATGTTCACCAATTTAAATCTACCCCTGTGGCTTCCCCTCTACTAATATCTTTGAGGGCCGTGATTTGACGGCTGGTAACCGCACTTGACGCTAAAAAATATATGAATTACCGAGATCTGTTTAGGCAGAGTACCACACACAGTAATGGGTAAAAGGCGTGATGATATATTTATAAAAAAAAACGTTTTCAAATGTTTACGAAAGAAGAATTAATAGATATGATTCTAATAATTGGTGAATCGACTGAAATCATGAGAAGGGCAAAAATAATTTTTTTTTTATTGTTTGCTAAATAAGTTAAATAAAGTAACCAGCAAATGTATACTTTTTTGACATTAATTTAACACTGTTACATTTTGTTTATTTTCACATAGCCACCTATAATATTTGTATAAAAATTATTTCTAGTATTTCTCAATTTTCTTATTTTTCTCGAATTTTTTCAGATACATTAATAAAAACTAATACACCGTTGAAAAGAGAAAAAAATGGCGGTTTTTATTTTAGTAAAATAATTATAGGTTGCTATTTAAAAAATAAAAGTTGATAGCCGTATCTTGTAAACCTGACTTTATAAAAAATATCTACATCTGCCATCAAATAGTATATTTAAAATAATAAAACTTTCATATGAACCATTTTTGTCTATTACTCATAATAAAAAAGTTAAAGGGGGGGGCGTCTTCCCAGACTCACCCTGTATATGATCTACTTTATCATTTAGTCAAATATATAAATTAAGTTTAAATAACATTTGTGACAAATGCTTTGCTATCACTTATTTCAGAAGGAAATATAAATAAACTATAACTTTATCTTACAAGTAACACTACCCAACTGTCACTCAGCGATTTAATTGAAACTTGGCACACTAATAGAACTCTAAAAAATATTGATCCCCTATTTTTTTTCTTCCGGAATTTGCATTTTAGGGGTACAAACCACTCCTGAAAGGTGGTAAAAGTAAGAATCGCCATAAATGAAATTAAATAATACCAAAATATTACGCGTTCAACATTGGTTACCCAGGGGTTTTTGAGATCACCAAAATCTATTTTCAGGGTCATTTTGATCATATGCATTTTTTAAGGGGTTAAAAGGGAATGTTAAACACGTAATATAGCCGGTCTTAAAAATAATAAATTAATTAAATAAATAAATATATCATCACGCCTTTTACCCATCACTGGGTGTGGCACTCTGCCTAAGCAGAGCTCGGTAAGTGATATATTTTTTCGCGTGAAGTGAGGTTACCAGCCGTCAAATCACGGCCTCCAAAGATATTAGTGGTGGAGGAGCCACAGGAGTAGATTTTTTAAATTGGTGAAAATTGTTTGTCGGCTGTGGGGATCGAACCAGGGTTCTCAAGATCCACAGACCGACTCGATACCACTGAGCCACCTACCCCATAAAATATAAAATATTGATCCCCTATTTTTTTTCTTCCGGAATTTGCATTTTAGGGGTACAAACCACTCCTGAAAGGTGGTAAAAGTAAGAATCGCCATAAATGATATTAAATAATACCAAAATATTACGCGTTCAACATTGGTTACCCAGGGGTTTTTGAGATCGCCAAAATCTACTTTCAGGGTCATTTTGATCATATGCACTTTTAAGGGGTTAAAAAGGGAATGTTAAACACGTAATATAGCCGGTCTTAAAAATAAGAAATTAATTAAATAAATAAATAAATATATCATCACGCCTTTTACCCATCACTGGGTGTGGCACTCTGCCTAAGCAGATCTCGGTAAGTGATATATTTTTTCGCGTGAAGTGAGGTTACCTGCCGTCAAATCACGGCCTCCAAAGATATTAGTGGTGGAGGAGCCACAGGAGTAGATTTTTTAAATTGGTGAAAATTGTTTGTCGGCTGTGGAGATCGAACCAGGGTTCTCAAGATCCACAGACCGATTTGATACCACTGAGCCACCTACCCCATATAATAAAATAAAATTGTATTTATTCAAATGACTGTTGAACTTTTAACAGCAATGTTATATTTGCTATAAAATAAATACAATTGATTCAAATTTGTTAATTTAAATATTTTTACTATGGATGTAAATTTATTCTGTCCTTTAATGTCATTAATAATATATTTATTTATTTGTTAGTCTGCATAACAGGAACTGAATCTCAATTACAGTAGCTTATAGTGGACTCCGAACCATTTTTTCCTTTTTCCTGTTGTGCAAAGTAACAAATAAACAAATAAACATTAGAAAAAATAAAGTATACAGGCTGTTTCATAACTTATGCTACTTATTTTAACGTACAGAAATAATTTTTCAAAATTAATTGCATTTAACATGACGTAAACATTTTTAGTACTACTGGGTTGAAGGTTATTTATAATATATTAATAATTAAATTATAATAATAATTTAACTAATAGGCATTTATCTCATGTTGTATAATGAATAAATAAACTATGATAATTATAAATTAATTATTAATATATTAGAAATAATTCTCAACCCAATGGCATTAAATATGTTTTATAATTTAATTATTAATATATTAGAAATAACTCTCAAACCAGTGGCACTCAGAATGTTTACTTCATGTTCAATAAATTTTGCGAATTTAGAAAAAAATATTTCTATTTCATAATCAGTACATTCAGTACTATTTAGGGTTCAAATAAGTGTCATAAAACACCCTGTACAATAGTTACCTACCCTAACTTAAATTAAAAAAAAAATCAAATAAATAAATATATCATCACGCCTTGTACCCATTACTGGGTGTGGCACTCTGCCATAAGCAGATCTCGGTAAGTAATATAATTTTTCGCGTCAAGTGCGGTTACCAGCCGTCAAATCACGGCCGCTAAAGATATTTGTGAAGGAGGAGCCACAGGGGTAGATTTTTAAATTGGTTAAAATTGTTTATCGGCTGTGGAGATCGAACCAGGGTTCTCAAGATCCACAGGCCGACTCGATACCACTGAGCCACCTACCCCATAAAAAATAAAAAAAAATAAATAAATATATCATCACGCCTTGTACCCATTACTGGGTGTGGCACTCTGCTGTAAGCAGATCTGGGTAAGTAATATATTTTTTCGCGTCAAGTGCGGTTACCAGCCGTCAAATCACGGCCGCTAAATATATTTGTGAAGGAGGAGCCACAGGGGTAGATTTTTAAATTGGTTAAAATTGTTTATCGGCTGTGGAGATCGAACCAGGGTTCTCAAGATCCACAGGCCGACTCGATACCACTGAGCCACTTACCCCATAAAAAATTAAAAAAAAAATAAATATATCATCACGCCTTGTACCCATTACTGGGTGTGGCATTCTGCCATAAGCAGATCTCGGTAAGTAATATATTTTTTCGCGTGAAGTGCGGTTACCAGCCGTCAAATCTCGGCCTCTAAAGATATTAGTGGAGGAGGAGCCACAGGGGTAGATTTTTAAATTGGTTAAAATTGTTTGTCGCCTGTGGGGATCAAATCAGGGTTCCCAAGACTCGATATCACTGAGCCACCTACCCCATAAAAAAAAAATAAAAAAAGAAATACATATGTACCTCCATATAAAGGTCTCTTAATCTCTTAACAATAAGGTCACATTCTCAGCCTATTTCCGGTGTTCGGCATATGAATACAGAACAAAGCACAGAACTAAATAGAGCCATTTATTTAATTCAAATATCACGTACACTGTGTTAGCTCGTCGTCTGTTTTATCCGGATAATTAAACAAATGACAGTCAAGGGAATGCGTATTTAACACTAAGAAATTAATTTTACTAAATACAGTTAATTTTTAACACATAAAACACATGTAAACGTAATTGATTGATGGAAAAGTTTAATGAGTGAATTATTTTCAACGTTGTCTTCTAAGTAGTGCTATTAACTTGTTATTGTGCATTAAACTATTGCAATTAGCAATAAAACTTGTTAATACTATGTTGTGATAATTATTGACGTAAACTGGAAAATTTGTACACATAATACTGAAAAAAATTAATTAGCTAATTTTCATTTTATACTAATATCTTTAGGGTAGGTGGCTCATTGGTTTCGAGTCGGCCTGTGGATCTTGAGAACCCTGGTTCGATCCCCACAACCGACAAACAATTTTCACCAAATTAATTCTACCCCTGTGGCTTCCCCTCCATTAATATCTTTGAGGGCCGTGATTTTACGGTTGGTAACCGCACTTCCTGCGAAAAAATATATCACTTACCGAGATCTGCCTAGGCAGAGTGCCACACCCAGGGTTCGAAGATATATATCGATCGATATATATCATGATATTTATTTTGATATATATCGTCATATTTTTGCAATGATATATATCCATTATATAAAAATATCAAATAGTTTTTGAGATATAGCCTCCTGAAAAGTGAAATTTATCGAATTTTTCAGTTTTTCTACTTTTCCGAGGCTATATCTCAAAAACTAAATGTGATATGAAAACGCGCTCAACGGCATTAATTTTCTCGTGCTTCAGTTAACTTATAAACATAGTTTCAGCGATTTTTATTTTTTTTCAATTTTCCGCCAAAAAAATCGCAAAAAGCGGTTTTTTAACATTTTCTCGAAAACCAGAAGTCATATGCATTTGAAGATTGCACCACTGGATTCAGTGGGTCAAAATACATATGAATGTAAATTTTCGTTTTAATAATCCTACGATTAAGGATTTTTGGTAAAATTGAATTAAAATCTGAAAAAACCAAAGGGGTACCCCTTAGGAAATAATTAAAAATATTAAATTGCATAAAATTGTATGAAAATTTGCTTATAAGTCAATTCGGACACGGGGAATTTAACGCCGTTGAGCGCATTTCCATATCTTGTTTAGTTTTTCAGATATAGCCTCCGGAGAAGTGAAATTTTTCGAATTTTTCAGTTTTTCTAAATGTGTACAAAAACTAAAATTAAAAAATAAATATCCAAAAAGTGATATTTATCTGATATATATCCTATATATCAGATATTTTGATATTTATTATAAATATCATGATATTTACGAACCCTGGCCACACCTAGTAATGGGTAAAAGGCGTGATGATATATTTATATTTATTTATATGTTTAGGGTCTAGAATCAGAGAGAACTTTCAAATTGCCACCTAATAAATTTGGTATGTCGTCAAATTTTCCTAATTTCCGTATTTGTTATTTAAGGGGGCCGTAATTTGACGGCTGTTATCCGTCACACATAGTAATTGGTAAAACGCGAGATAATATATTTATTTATTTTTTATATTTATTTGTTACTCTGTACAACAGGAACATAATCCCAATTACAGTAGCTTATAGTGGAATCTGAACCATGAAGACTTTTAACTTTATTTAAATCCTGCTTGTGAAATGACAGCGCTAACGTCGTGCTACAACTGCTCGAAATATTCCAATTTCTTCTGAAAGTTATATTGAATTGAAATGGCCAAATATTTGGCAAATTTAAATAAAGTTTGCAAAAATAATTTTAATTAGCTAATTTGCATTTTATACTAACATCTTTAGGATCTAGAATGTGAAGCAAATTTTCAAATTGCCACCTAATAAATTTGGTATGTCGTCAAATTTTCCTATCTCCCGTATTTGTTATTTAAGGGGGGTCGTAATTTGACGGCTGGTAACCGTCACACATAGTAATGGGTAAAACGCGAGATGATATATTTATTTATATTGTATATTTATTTGTTACTCTGCATAAATAAAAATAAATAAATATATCATCACGCCTTTTACCCATTACTAGGTGTGGCACTCAGCCTAAGCAGATCTCGGTAAACGATATATTTTTTCGCGTGAAGTGAAAGTCGTCAAATCACGGCCCTCAAAGATGTTAGTGGTGGGGGAGCCACAGGGGTAAATTTAAATTGAGGAATATTGTTTGTCGGCTGTGGGGATCGAACCAGGGTTCTCAAGATCCACAGGCCGACTCGATACCACTGAGCCACCTTAAAATAAATAAATATATCATCACGCCTTTTACCCATTATTGGGTGTGGCACTCTGCCTTAGCAGATCTCGATAAGTGATATATTTTTTCGCGTGAAGTGAAAGTCGTCAAATCACGGCCCTCAAAGATGTTAGTGGAGGAGGAGCCACAGGGGTAGATTTAAATTGGGGAATATTGTTCGTCGGCTATGGGGATCGGACCAGGGATCTCAAGATCCACAGGCCGACTCGATACCACTGAGCCACCTTAAAATAAATAAATATATCATCACGCCTTTTACCCATTACTGGGTGTGACACTCTGCCTAAGCAGATCTCGGTAAGTGATATATTGTTTCGCGTGAAGTGAAAGTCGTCAAATCACGGCCCTCAAAGATGTTAGTGGAGGAGGAGCCACAGGGCTAAATTTAAATTGAGGAATATTGTTTGTCGGCTGTGGGGATCGAACCAGGGTTCTCAAGATCAACTGGTCGACTTGATACCACTGAGCCATCTACCCCATAAAATTAATTTATCTAGCTAATTTTAATTTTATATTAATATCTTTAGAGTCTAGACATTGCCTCCTAATAAATTTGGTATGTCGTATAATTTCCGTATTTGTTATTTAAGGGGGCCGTAATTTGTCGGCTGGTAACCGTCACACACAGTAATAGATAAAAGGCGAGATGATATATTGATTTATATTATATATTTATTTGTTACTCTGCACAAATAAAAATAAATAAATAAATATATCATCACGTCTTTTACCCATTACTAGATGTGGCACTCTGCCTAAGCAGATCTCGGTAAGTGATATATATATATGCGCGTAAACAGCTGTCAAATCACGGCCCCTAAAGATATTAGTAGAGGGGGAGCCACAGGGGTAGATTTTTACTCTGCCCAACAGGAACCTAATTCCAATTACAGTACCTTATAGTGGAACCTGAACCATGAAGACTTGCTTGTGAAATGACAGCGCTACCGTACTGCTACAACTTCTCGAAATATTTCAATTTCTTCTAAAAGTTATATTGAATTGAAATGGTCAAATATTTAGCAAATTTAAATAAACTTTGCAAATAATTATATCCCTACGTGGAATAAAACACAATCAGCAATTATAATTAAAACTGACACATGATAAACATTTATATTATCCTTATTTGTACTAGGTATTAATAATTCTATCAAATAACAAAACATTTCTGTGAATGGAGAAGTGACGAAGAAACCACTACCTATTTCTTTCTCTCTTCCACATCACGCCACTATCCGTTTCCGGAATTTAACGGCGCCGTGGTTTCTGTTGTTCATGACTCATCATGCCTAAATTTTATCTGAACTTATTTTATCTGAGGTTAAATTGAAATTTAATAAATTGTACCAAATATAATCAGTTAGCTATTTTTCCCGAAATTCTAATTCGTTTCCTTAATTAAAGGGAGAGAAAACCACTTCCTTGTGTGGTAATTTTATTAACGGTCAAGCTTGAATTATTTATTTATTTGATAGTTTGCACAACAGGAATTTAATTCCACAGTAGCTTGTAGGTGGTATAAGATCCAAAATAAAATAAATATATCATCACGCCTTTTACCCATTACTAGGTGTGGCACTCTGCCTAAGCAGATCTCGGTAAGTGATATATTTATGCGCGTAAACTAGCCATCAAATCACGGCCCCCAAAGATATTAGTAGAGGGGTAGCCACAGGAGTAGATTTAAATTGGTGAAAATTGTTTGTCGGTTGTGGGGATCAAACCAGGGTTCTCAAGATACCACTGAGCCACCTACCCCACTTTTCTCAATTTATTTATTATATATGAACAATTATTTATCAATATTTATATAAAATTTTAGTATCTTTGTAGTAAATGTATGTCAGCAATATATGTATTTATAAAGCAAAAGTAAAATGTAAATAATAAATATATCAATTAGTTAGTTGAGTACGAAATCAAATATTTATTTTAAACTATTTCCGGTTACAAATAAATGCTAAAATATCGATAAACATTACATAATTTTCATTTTCATTTGTAAACAGTTCACTTCACAAATATATTCACACTATTTCATTGCCAATAAATATAGCCCTATTAATTAATATATTTCTAGTCTTCATATAAACACAAACGTAAATACGTATTAGAAAAAAATTAATAGGTAATTGTTTTGTTTATGTCAACAAACAACAAGCTGCCTTTTCATTGGCTGAAAATATATCCTGACCATTTTTCTACCAATAGAATGTTATATACAATATAGGTACTTCGAAAAAAAATTCTGGAACAATAATTATCTATCGCGAAATATGTTGAAACATACAAATAGTAAATGTAAATTGTTTTGGAATGACTTGACTTAAAACAAATGATTATCAAATAAATTTAATAAGTGACTGTCGATCCTATACTCATAAAAAATAATAATATACAAGTTAATTATTACTGTTTAAAAAATTCAATACATTTTTTTATTACGTTCTTTTCAATTGTTTCTAAGAAATCAAAATAGAATTTTAAAATAATGTTTCATTATTATTTAAATAAATAAATATATCATCACGCCTTTTAACCTTTACTGGGTGTGGCACTCTACTGAAGCAGATCTCTGTAAGTGATATATTTTTTACCAAAATCAAAATAGTGGAGGGAGAACCACAGGGGTAGATTTAATTTGTTGAAAATTGTTTATCGGCTTTGGGGATCGAACCAGGGTTCTCAAGGTATCACTGAGCCACCTACCCCATTATATTTTCACATATTATAAATAAAATAAATAAGTAAATCACCACGTCTTATAGCCATTTCTGGGTATGATACTCTGTCGTAACAGATCTCGTTAAGTGATATATTTATACGCGTAAAGTGCCATCAAATTACGGCCTCCAAAGACATACAGGAGTAATAAGGTCAAAATTATTCCCAAATTTTCACTAATATTAACCAAATTTTACAACCAACCTCTGTGGCTTTCCATCCACTAACATCTTCGAGAGCTGTAATTTGACGGCTGGTAACCAAGTCTGACTCGATACCACTGAGTTAAATATTTTAGTTTTAATAAGAATTTAGTTTCAAATAGATTCATAGAATTAACTAAATAAATAAATATATCATCACGCCTTTTACCCATTACTGCATGTGGCACTCTACCGAAGCAGATCTCAATAAGTGATATATTTCTTCACGTGAAGTGCGGGTTCCTTAGAGTTCAGCCATCCAATTAAGCCCAAGTTTTATTTAGACTTTTAAACATAAATTCGAATTTAAAAGATTATGAATGAACTGTTTATTTATATTAGATAACAATATTTGTATTTCATAATAATTGATCCTGATATTATGAATGTTTTTGATATATATCTTGTGATAACTAGTGTTATAATCATTTATACCTGTTTCTGATTTTGCAAACTAGGAACATACGATTAATGTTGACATAAACACCATCAATCTATGATAAGATAAAATTTTAGTTGTTCATTTATGGATTAGTTTATTGAAATATTCAATATTATATTTATTTTATTTTTTATGACGCTATTTAATTTGTACCAATAAACATCAAAGTATAATTGAAACAACAACAAAAACTAAATAAATAAATATATCATCACGTCTTTTACCCATTACTGAATGTGGCACTTTTCGTAAGCAGATCTCGGTAAGTGATATATTTTTTCGCGTGACCAGCCGTCAAATCACGGCCTCCAAATATATTAGTGGTGGAGGAGACAGAGGGGTAGATTTAAATTGGTAAAAATTGTTTGTCGGCTTTGGAATCAAACCAGGGTTCTCAAGATCTACAGGCTGACTCGATACCACTGAGCCACCTACCCTATAATACAATTTTCTGTTTATTAAAATCATCCCTTGTAGTACACCCCTTCGGTAAACATTCCTATCTTGTACACGACTTTAGACTTTCATCCACATTCATAATTCCTTCCATACAAGCTTGTTTATTCCTTTAAAATTGGGTAACACGAATTTTTTAAACTTCACTGAACAAAGAGGTAGGTGCTTCAGTGGTATCGAGTTGGCCTGTGGATCTTGAGAACCCTGGTTCGATCCCCACAGCCGACAAACAATTTTCACCAAAATTAAATCTATCCCTGTGGCTCCCCTTCCACTAACATATTTGGGGGCCGTGATTTGACAGCTGGTAACCACACTTCACGCGAAGAAATATATCACTTACCGAGATCTGCTTCGGAAGAGTGCCACACCCACTAATTGGTAAAAGGCGTAATGATATATCTTCGGTAAACATTCCTATCTTAAAAAACAACAAAGACAAAATTAATTGTCTTTAAATGCTCACTTGGTGAAACTAGGTTTAATAATAAAATATCAAAATAAACACTTGTCTAAGTCTCATAAAATTCAGCCTTCAAGTCACCTTATGAGGGCATCGTCAGAGGCTGGCCAGCACAGTTGGTAACCATAGACGCGTTTCGCTCTTATTAGAGCTCATCAGTATGGTATAACCTACTTCTTCACCTAGAACAAAGACAATTAATTTTGTCTTTGTTGTTTTTTATTTAAATTGCTATTTCGTAGCTTTTGCTTTTTTCGGTAGATGGCATTACTGGTTCGATAGAACTTCTCATGTCATCTTACCGTTCTTTAGAGATCTTATTCTCTGCTGGCACAGTCCTTCGTCACCAGCTTCTTCACGTGAACTTTGTTCTAGGTGAAGAAGTAGGTTATACCATACTGATGAGCTCTAATAAGAGCGAAACGCGTCTATGGTTACCTACTGTGCTGGCCAGCCTCTGACGATGCCCTCATAAGGTGACTTGGAGGCTGAATTTTGTGAGACTTAGACAAGTGTTTATTTTGATATTTTATTATTAAACCTAGTTTCACCAAGTGAGCATTTAAAGACAATTAATTTTGTCTTTGTTGTTTTTTATTTTTAAATAAATAAATACTTATTTCTCTTAGATGGAATTATCTTTCGATGACAAATACCTCATAAGTTGCGCTGTTGATGGCTCATTATGCATATGGAAATTAGTAAACGTTATGGGAAAAGCAATTAAAATCGACAAGGACTATGAACCCTCCGTCGATATCTTAATTCCATACAAAGACTTGGAAGAAAAATTACAAGAAATCAAAGATTTTAACTTACGAATGTGTGAATTAGACAGAGAACACGCTTACCAAATTCGTCAAATTGAACAAAAACACAATGAAAAGATGACTGAGATCCACGAAGCGTACAAGGAAGTGATTGACACTCTCAAAGACAAAAACAATGTAAAGAAATCACAAAGTTTCTTCAGCAAATACAGAATAATTAAAATGATGTTCTTTAGTCTTTAGAAAACGAGCATGTTACGGAAATCCATGATATAAATATGGAAATAGCGAAGATGAAACGAAATCATTCCTATTTTGCATACGACTTCAGACTTTCATCCACATTCATAATTCGTTCCATACAAGCTCGTTTATTCCTTCGAAATTTGGTAGCACGTACTCTTGAAACATACAGAAAACATTCACTTCGTCTACATTCACAATTCCTGCCTAACAAGCTCAAATACTTCTTTCAATTAAAAAGGCTGTCTAATTTTTTCAAAAACCTTGTATTATATTAAAAAGTGATCGCAGTTAACGTCATCACTCCAGTAATAATTTACCAGTATGAATAATTTATTCTTGCATATATTCGGCTGTACGTAGGAAGGCGTAACTTTTATTCCGTCATCCTGATCTATGAATACAAATCTCGCATCACAAATGTAATGTTCTGTTGTGAATTCATCGCTGATCCACGGACGAAATCACATTCAAGTTACTAACAATAGAAATCGCGTGATCTTCAATCAAATTTGATGCTGACCAATCAGTCCAAAGTTAGATATTTCAGTACAGGCGCCAGAAAAATGCTAGCCAAATATGCATTGAGAATTTTAGCGAGAATATTACATACATGAATTTATTATTGATTTAGATGAAGTAAATATCAATTAGGAAACATTTTAAACTCGTTTTTAATATTAACAAATAAATATAAAATAAATATATCATCACGCCTTTTACCAATTATTGGGTGTGACACTTTGCTTCAGCAGATCTTGGTAAGTGATATATTTTTTTGTGTAAAATGCGGTTACCAGCCGGCAAATCACGGTCCTCAAAGATATTAGTGAAGGGGAGCCAAAGGAGTAGATTTAAATAAGGATCGAACCAAGGTTCTCAGGATCCACAAACCGACTCGATATCACTGAGCCACTTACCCCATATTAATATTAACAAATTATAGTATGGGGTAAATGGCTCAGTGGTATCGAGTCGGCTTGTGGATCTTGAGAACCCTGGTTCGATCCCCACAGCCGACAAACAATTTTCACCAATTTAAATCTACCCCTGTGGCTCCCTCTCTACTAATATCTTTGAGGGCCGTGATTCGACGGCTGGTAACCGCATTTCACGCGAAAAAGTATATCACTTACCGAGATCTGCTTAGGCAGAGTGCCACACCCAATAATGGGTAAAAGGCGTGATGATATATTTATTTATTTATAGTATATTATTTACAATGAAGTACGATTATTAATTTAACTATTATATTCATTTATTCATTCCTCAGAAATTAGGGTAACACCTAGATATTTATTTACTGTTTTAAAATTGAAGAACGATATTTATTTATTGGCATAAAATTTGGGTAAAGAGACATTCAACTTTTTGTCTAATATTGGGGTAAGATCGCCACTTTAGAATTTGGGTAAAATATTTATTTATTACCTTAGAATTGGGGTAAAATGTATTAAAATTTAATAAACACTTTCATCCCCTAATTTAAAAAAATATATACAGTGTTCCATTTAAATATACCACCAAGAATAACTTGAAAAATATGCATTGAATTAAAAAATGTTCCGAATCAAAAGTTTGATGGTTCGAAGAGGGATGTTCAATTCTGTAAAAATACCCTTCTCCTCGACCTCCATTTTTTTATTCGTAAGATAACAATTTTTGGGTGTTTTGTAAGCCTAGTATATTAGTCACATTGACTAGATCTGTAATTGCAGAGCAGATACTTTATAAAATCTACGAAAGACTACATTTTAATTATCCGTAAGCCTAGTGCGGTAGTTATATGATCCAGATTTGCAATTGCAGATCTGCTACCTCATAAAATCTGCAAGAAACTATATCTTGTTGTTCTGTAAGCTTAGTAGGTTAGTTGTATTGAATAGATCTGTAATTGCAGAGCTAGTATCTCATAAAATTTGCAAAATACAACATTTTATTTATCCATAAGTCTTGTGCGGTAGTTATATGATTCAGATTTGCAATTGCAGATCTGCTACCTCAGAAAATCTGCAAGAGACAACTTGTAGTTGATCTGCAAGTACATTACATTACCAGATCTGCAATTGCAGAGCTAGTGTCTAATAAAATCTGCGAAATAACATTTTATTTATCTGTAAGCTTAGTGCGTTAGTTATATGATATAGATATGCAATTGCAGATCTGCTACTGCATAAAATTTGCAAGAGACAACTTTTTGTTGATCTGCAAGTACATTACATTTACCAGATCTGCAATTACAGAGCTAGTATCTAATAAAATCTGCGAAAGAACATTTTATTTATCTGTAAGCTTAGTGCATAAGTTATATGATATAGATTTGCAATTGCAGATCTGCTACCTCATAAAATTTGCAAGAAACTATATCTTGTTGTTCTGTAAGCTTAGTAGGTTAGTTATATTGAATAAATCTGTAATTGCAGAGCTGCTACCTCATAAAATTTGCAAAATACAACATTTTTTTTATCCGTAAGCTTTGTGCGTTAGTTACATGATCTAGATTTGAAATTGCAGATCTTCTACCTTAGAAAATCTGCAAGAAACTATATCTTGTTGTTCTGTAAGCTTAGTAGGTTAGTTGTATTGAATAGATCTGTAATTGCAGAGCTAGTATCTCATAAAATTTGCAAAATACAACATTTTATTTATCCATAAGTCTTGTGCGGTAGTTATATGATCCAGATTTGCAATTGCAGATCTGCTACCTCAGAAAATCTGCAAGAGACAACTTTTAGTTGATCTGCAAGTACATTACATTACCAGATCTGCAATTGCAGAGCTAGTATCTAATAAAATCTGCGAAAGAACATTTTATTTATCTGTAAGCTTAGTGCGTTAGTTATATGATATAGATTTGCAATTGCAGATCTGCTACCTCAGAAAATCTGCAAGAAACTATATCTTGTTGTTTTGTAAGTACATTACACTGAATAGATCTGCAATTGCAGAGCTAGTATCACATAAAATTTGCGAAAGACAACATTTTATTTATCTGTAAGCCTAGATTTGCAATTGCAGATCTGCTACCTCATAAAATCAGCAAGAGACAACTTTTAGTTGATCTGCAAGTACATTACTTTACCAGATCTGCAATTGCATCCTACAGATCGTCAAAATGAGCATAGTGTGACCAGCTCAACATGACATCATACCACCAGGTAAACAACAGCTCATGCCTCATTCATCCACCCTCCTTTCCCCTCCGACCATCACCAACACTTCTTTGACTTCTTGTGGCGTGATCACGGTGTCCACCACGCGTGCGCACGTTTCACCGCGCTAACTCAAACTGTCGCGTCGCTCGCACGGCTTCGCGTTCCTCGCGTTAGTCGACCGGTGCCATAGCTCTAGTGCGGACACTCAGTGCTCCAAGTTACAAGAACACGTGCGGCGACAACTCGTAGCGTAACGTCAGTGAAATTGTGTCTGAACTTGCGTGAAACTATACAAGACATACGAGTATGTATACTGTGGTACAACAGGTTATTAGAAGACTTACGGTCACCTCGGCTCTGTTTGTTACTTGTAAGTTTTATTTTTTTCATATTTAACATACAAAATTAATTATATCCCGATGGAGATGACACCCGATTCTTACTTTCACACTTGTTTTTTATCCCCAAAAGACTAGTGAAAAATACTACAATTAATATAAATAAATAACATTACAATGAAATAAAAATAAATAAATATATCATCACGCCTTTTACCCATTGCGAATTTTGAAAAAAATATTTCTATTTCATAATCAGTACGTTCAGTACTATTTAGGGTTCAAATAAGTGCCATAAAACACCCTGTACAATAGTTACCTACCCTAACTTAAATAAAAAAAATAAAATAAATAAATATACTCGTATCATCACGCCTTGTACCCATTACTGGGTGTGGCACTCTGCCATAAGCAGATCTCTGTAAGTGATATATTTTTTCGCGTGAAGTGCGGTTACCAGCCATCAAATCACGGCCTCCAAAGATATTAGTGAAGGGGGAGCCACAGGGGTAGATTTAAATTGATGAAAATTGTTTGTGGGCTGTGGGGCTCGAACCAGGGTTCTTAAGCTCCACAGGCCGACTCGATATCACTGAGCTACCTACCCCATTGCGATACTATTTATTAATTTTCAGTTTTTTATTTAACTGCCTGGTTATATAGGAAAATATATTTATAATTTATATTACTGTTTATTAATATTTGATTAACAATCTATTGAGAAATTGGACAACAATAAATTAAAATATAATTTATATTTTTGAAACTTTAAAAGCTGGCTGAAATTAATTAAATAATGTTAAGGGTAGTTTTACTACAATAATATTCAGATGTTTATGAAATTTAGTTGGAAATTAGTTGAATTATAGATGACATTAAATTTAGTTTTAAACTAGTTACATGATTATTTTTACACCCCTAAAAGTTACAAAAAATAACGCCATTAAAAAATAATATTAAAATTAAATTGTAATTTTATTTATTCAATAAATTAAAATGTATGTTAATATTGTTGCATTCTTAAAACACGGGTGAAATTAATGAAATAATCTTAAGGGTAGTTTTATGAAATAATAAATAAATAATATTTAGATGTTTATGAAAATTAATCTAGTTGGAAATTAGTTGAATTATATATGACACTAAATTTAGTTTTAAACTAGTTACATTATTATTTTTACACCCCTAAAAGTTACAAAAAAATACCGCCATTAACAAATAATATTAAAATTAAATTGGAATTTTATTTATTATATAAATTAAAATGCATGTTAATATTGTTACATCCTTAAAACACGGGTAAAATTAATGAAATAATCTTAAGGGTAGTTTTATGAAATAATAAATAAATAATATTCAGATGTTTATGAAAATTAATCTAGTTGGAAATTAGTTGAATTATAGATGACACTAAATTTAGATTTAAATTAGTTACATTATTATTTTTACATCCCTAAAAGTTACAAAAAAATACCGCCATTAAAAAATAATATTAAAATTAAATTGGAATTTTATTTATTAAATAAATTCAAATGCATGTTAATATTGTTACATCATTAAAACACGGGTGAAATTAATGAAAAAATCTTAAGGGTAGTTTTATGAAATAATAAATAAATAATATTTAGATGTTTATGAAAATTAATCTAGTTGGAAATTAGTTGAATTATAGATGACACTAAATTTAGATTTAAATTAGTTACATTATTATTTTTACATCCCTAAAAGTTACAAAAAAATACCGCCATTAAAAAATAACATTAAAATTAAATTGGAATTTTATTTATTAAATAAATTAAAATGCATGTTAATATTGTTACATCATTAAAACACGGGTGAAATTAATGAAATAATCTTAAGGGTAGTTTCATGAAATAATAAATAAATAATATTCAGATGTTTATGAAAATTAATCTAGTTGGAAATTAGTTGAATTATAGATGACAATTAGTTATATTATTATTTTTACATCCCCATACTGGGGTAAATAAATAATGTTAATATGAAATTGTAATTTTATTTATTAATTAAATTAAAATATAAGACCATATTGTTGCGACCTTAAAAGCTGAGTGAATATTGATGAAATAAGGAGTTAGTTTAAGGGTAGTTTTACTGCAATAATAAATAAATAATATTTAGGTTTGCGTGAGACTAAATTTAGTTGGAAATTAGTTCAGTTTTGTATTTTTTCTTAAAGGTCATTCGAAAACTATTGCTTTATATTAAGGGTAGTAACAGCAGGTGCTAAAATAAATAAAAAATATTGAAATTAAATGTCCAGTGTAATTAAGTTTCTCAATTGAAATGCATGTTTTATTGCACCCTTAAAACCAAGTTAAATTAAGGGATTGTTTCTGGGACAATTTAAATGCAATTAATAAATAATAAAATAAATATATAATCAAGCCTTTTACCCATTATTGGGTGTGGCACATTTCCTAAGCAGATCTTGGTAAGTGATATATTTATGCGCGTGAACAGCCGTCAAATCACGGCCTCCAAAGATATTAGTGGAGGGGGAGCCACAGGGGTAGATTTAAATTGGTGAAAATTGCTTGTCGCCTGTGGGGCTCGAACCAGGGTTCTCAATTAATGAATAAAAGAAATTCTAGTAGGCTAGCAGGATTGGTGATACTCAATTGTTTACAGCAGGAAACAAAATAGATTTGCATTTATTTTTAGTTGGAAAATATTAATATTAATATATTTCAAATTTAGTTAGTTCATAACTAAACCATATGGGGTAGGTGGCTCAGTGGTATCGAGTCGGCCTGTGGATCTTGAGAACCCTTTTTCGATCCCCACAGGCGACAAACAATTTTCACCAATTTAAATAAACCCCTGTGGTTTCCCCTCCACTAATATCTTTGAGGGCCGTGATTTGACGGCTGGTAATCGCACTTCACGCGAAGAAATATATCACTTACCGAGATCTGCTTAGGCAGAGTGCCACACCCAGTGATGGGTAAAAGGCGTGATGATATATTTATTTATTTTTATTTATATTTAAAACTAAACCATATTTAAAATTGAAATGTTAAAAATTCTTTAAAATATCGACCGTCAAAAAACTTTTCGTAACTGGTACTTAAGATTTTAATTTAGTTAACTACAGTTTTAATTCTGACAGCCCCAAGCAATAAAATTTAAATAAATCAATGGCAACATTATTTTAAATACTGTACTGTTTTAAATTCGTTGACAGCTCGCCAAAATATATTTCTATTTTTGTTGTAAAACTTTATAATTTTTATTCACTTTCATGACAAGTTTTTGAGAGATCTCCCGCCAAAATTTTAGGAAGTTTTCGAGTTGTTTACAGCGGTTTAAACAACTGAGTTTTGAAAATAGCTGACCGCCTTTAAGCAGAGCGTAGACTTTCAAAACACCGACTAGAGAATGTACTTCCTACTATTTTAATGATCACTGCAATATTTACTATTTTTGTGAGACTTTAGTAACGTTCTAACGCGCTAAACTTGGTATAGATTTATTCTTTTCAATGTTTGATAGATTATAAAGGTTTTTGGAAAGAAACGGAATAAAATATTGAGTTCGATTTGATTGATAAGTACGTCTTTGACCTTAGAGAATGTAAAATATAAATTTTTAAAATTGTTCGTCCTTCGGCAACCGGTTCCGATCTTGATTTCTTGCAGAAGGAAATTGTTTCCTGTTGGCAAACGAGAAATATGATTTTTTAAGGTATCCTAGTGATATTAGCCCGACAAATAATAATAAATATTTTTCTACAATTGTCAAAAAATGTTCATTTTTTTCACTAATATTTATACGCGAAGTACGTGATTTTTTATCATTTACATTACCCTGACAACGCGCATTTTGCACATTATTTTGCACCCTAGTACGAAAATAGTATATTATGCATCAAGAGAGGGAAACAAGCGATTATTCCCGCCTTCGGCCGTCGCTTACGTCTCGGTTTGCCAATTTCACACAAGGAATAATCGCGCCCTCCCGTGAAGCATATTATACTTTTCGTAACAAGTGCACAAAAATTACTGTCTTATCGGGACAAATGTCAAATATGGGTTGCGTAACTAGTTACAGCTAATAATTGTAGTCCCTAGGGAGAGAAACATCCTACCTAGGGAGAGAAACATAATGTTTCTCTCCCTAGGGGAGAAAAGCAGTGTTTCTCTCTCTAAAATTAGGGAATAAGAACGTGTTTCTTGTGCATGTGGTACGAAAAAAAATATACTTGCATTAAAATTCGTCCGTCAGTACGGGGGTGTGGATAGCACTACGGAATTTGAATTCGGAGATCCCGAGTTCGAACCTCACTCAAGCTAAAAAATTATATGAACTACCACACTGCGGCTCGGTGAGTGTGGACCCTATACTTTTCGTAACAAGTGCACAAAAATTACTGTTTTATCGGGACAAATGTCAAATATGGGTTGCGTAACTAGTTACCTAGGAAACTCCGCAAACAGCTAATAATCGTAGTCTCTAGGGCGAGAAACACGCTACCTAGGGAGAGAAACATCCTACCCTTGGGCGGATCCAGGGGGAGGGTCATGGGGGTCATGACCTCCCCCCCTAAGCATAGACTTTTTTTAATGTTGGCCCTAATACATAATAATGATGTCATTATTTACGATAACTCAATTTGTTAAACAAATTAAATAGAAAATATTATATAAGAACTTAAAATTTTAAGATAATTAAGAACTATTGTTTGATTTATAATTCTAATAATTAGCCAAAAACCAATATATTGTGGGGGTTTTATTTCGACCCGCAGATGGGAGAGGTATTCTATTTATGACCTAGTCAAGTATGTGACTACCGACATTTGCACTTAGAAAATCAACTTCTAATTTAATAATTTTTGCATTCTATCGAAGAACCGTTTAGATATGAAAACTTTATGATTTAAAAAGTGTTGGCGTTCTTAGAGGAAATTTTTGAGGTGAAAAAATTATTTATTGTGATTTAATAATGTTTCTCTCCCTAGGGGAGAAAAGCAGTGTTTCTCTCTCTAAAATTAGGGAATAAGAACGTGTTTCTTGTGCGCATGTGTTACGAAAATAAGTATTTGTATTCTAGTGCGCAAAATGAGTATCTCGCGCACGCTCCCAAATTATTTGTTGTCAGGTTTCATTAGTTACAACACATCAATAGTATCAAATTAATATTATTGTTGATTGTTTCCCTTCAATTTACTTAAATAAATCAATAATTATTGTATTATTCTTTATTTACAGTTGTAAAAAAGATGTTGTTTGTATTTCGTAGTCAAAATTCTTGTTTTTTGGCGCGTTCGAATGACTTTTATTGTCTCGACTAAAAGTAACATTCTCACGCGCAACAAAAACACTCGTTTTGCGCACTTCATTCAAAATCAACTATTGTTATCTTTATTCAATACAATATTTAACATCTGTCAAAGAAACGAAATGAAAATTTCGCACAATTTTATTTATATCTGCAATTTTGGCAGATATTACTACATGACTTAATTGTAACGTCAATCTACTTTATTTATCTATTATGCTACAGTACAAGGATTCCGACTCACCAAGCTGCAATGTGATAGTTCATATATTATTAGCTTGAGTGGGATTTAAACCCGAGATCTTCGGATCCGAATGCCGTAACGGAAATCATATACAGATGAATTTTTATTCTTTATTAATTAATTATTGTAAAGCAATAATACATGCACAGTACGTCACATAATATAATAATTTAAGTACAAATGTACATATATCAAAAAACAAAATTAAATTAAATAATACCTAGTTGAAATATGAAAAATTTTAAAACATTTTATTTATAATAAAAGTTCAGAAATGTTTATCTTTCAGATACTCGTCGATGTTGTAATGTAATTTAGCAATTAATTTTTGGAAAATAATATTTCTAAATTTTTTTACTTCTAAATTTCTAATAATTTCTATAAGGGTAGGTGGCTCAGTGGTATCGCAAACCGGGTTCAAATCTTTGGTGGCCATATTTTGACGACTGGTAACCGCATAAATTTATCACTTACCTAGTGTTACTAGTCAGTAATGGAAAATGCGTGATGATATATTTATTTATTTTATTAATAATAATAATAAAATTTGAATAAAATAAAATAATCAATTTTCGTTAGGTTTCACATGAACAGATGTTCATATTTGATTACAGCTCATCCTTTTTGTTTCTCTTGTGCAAATTTTAACATAAAGTCATAAAAAATAATTGACATACACATAACACGTCATTTACACCTATGAATACGGGTACGAACGTAAAAATTAATTCAAATCATGTAACAATCCTATATTTACATTCAGCGAGACTGTTTGAATTTCAAATTTAATGTTTGCAACACAAAATTCTCTATACAGGTAGTTCTTTGCCTGTTGGCCATTTATATGTGACTACGCATTTTTACTCAATAGTTTTATACAAGCTTTATGTATATTTATTTTACATATTTTATAAAATAAATACATGAAAACAACATAACTGACATTATAAATATCTGATGTGGACACCACATGACTTCCTTGTACACGTATTAAACTATAGATATTTTTTTAATTGCACATATTTGACATTAAATCTTTTATTTTTTGTTCTAATCCATAGCAAACTTAATTTAAAAAAAAAATCAAAAAATATATAATATTTAAATTTAGATATCTCGTTTATGCAAAAAGCTAATTTAAAAATTCTTAATGTGCTAGACGCAGAATTTAATTCTCTAAAACTTTTATTAGCAGTATTCATTTCTAAAATTAAAATAATACCATTTTTTTCAAGGAAAACTGTTAGCAGCTTCATGTAATGTGCCACTTCCGGTTAGTCTATTTTAACCAAAATCTATTATGTTATTTCCATTGATATAGTAGTCTTATATACCAAATTTGGAAAGTTTTAAATTATATTTGAATATAGTTTTTCATGAAAATCGATTATAGGCTTCAAGTAAAGTACCACTTCCGGTAGTAGTATAATGACCAAAAAGGGAGGTGCACAACTAGATGTTATAACAGTCCTAAATATAAAGTTTCAATTTTCTGCGGCTTACCGTTTTTGAGTTATGCGAGATACGTACGTACAGACGGCATGACGAAATTAGTCAAAATGGATTCAGGGAGGGCCAAAACACCTATTTCCGTTGAAATCTGAGAACCGAAAATTTTCGCGATTACAATACTTCCTTTACTTCGTACAAGGAAGTAAAAAAGCAATGCGGTAGGTGGCACACTGGATTTGAGAACCCAGGTTCGATTCCCACAAACAATTAAAACTACCCTTGTGGCTTCCCTTCCACCAACATTCTTGAGGGTCGTGATTTGACGGCTGTTAACCGCACTTCACTCAAAGAAATATGTTTGAAATAAAATTGTAGAATTTTTGGAAAATAAATATATCATCACTTGTTTTACCCTTTACTGGATGTGACATCGGTAATTGCAACATTTATCTGCGTAAAGTGTAGTTATCAGCCGTCAAAACATGACCCCTAACGATGTTAGTAAAGGGAGATCCACAGGACTAATTTGAAAATTTTTTGTTAGCCGAATTCTCAAATTAACATGTCGACTAAAATAAATATATTATCACGCCTTTTATGCCTTACTGGGCGTGACACTCTGCTGTAGCAGATCTCAATAAATGATACATTTACCCGCGTAAAGTGTGGTTATTAACCGTCAAAATATGACCTCCACAGAGGTTAATGTGGTGAAAATTGTTTGATTCAAACCCGAGTTTGCAAATTCACAGTCCGACATGAAACTACTAAGCTACCTAGCTTATTTAATTATTATTTGTATTAAAAATAAAGTATCGAGTCGACCTGTGGATCTTGAGAACCCTGGTTCGATCCCCACAGCCGACAAATAATTTTCACCAATTTAAATCTACCCATGTGGCTCCCCCTCCACTAACATCTTTGGGGGTCGTGATTTAATAGCTGGTAACCGCACTTCACCCGTAGAAATATATCACTTACCGAGATCTGCTACAGACGAGTGCAACATCCAGTAATGTAAAAGTCGGGATGATATATTAATTTATTAATAAAATATAAAATAAATATATCATAACGCCTTTTACCCATTACCGGGTATGGTACTCTGTGCTAGCAGATCTCGGTAAGTGATATATTTCTTCGCGTGAAGTGCGGTTACCAGCAGTCAAATCACGGCCCCCAAAGATGATAGTGGAGGAGGCGCCACAGGGGTAGATTTAATTTGGTGAAAATTGTTTGTCAGCTGTGGGGATTAAACCAGGATTTTTAAGACCCACAGACCGAGTCGATGCCACTGAGCCATCCCATATTAATTTATTTATATTTAAAAATAAAGTATGGGGTAGGTAGCTCAGTGGTATCGAGTCGGCCTGTGGATCTTGAGAACCTTGGTTCGATCCCCACAGCCGACAAACAATTTTCACCAATTTTAAAAAAATCTACCCCTGTGGCTCCTCCACCCCCAATAAAATCTTTGGAGGCCGTGATTTGACGGCTGGTAACCGCACTTCACGCGAAAAAATATATCACTTACCGAGATCTGCTTAGGCAGAATGCCACACTCAGTGATGGGTAAAAGGCGTGATGATATATATATATATATATATATTTTTTTTAAATAAAGTTTTCTTTTGACATTAAAACTTTTAAAAAGAGAAACAACAAAGACAAAATTAATTGTCATTCATGCACTTGGTGAGACTAGGTATAATAAAAAATATTAAATAAAATTCTAGGCAAAGTCTTTGCCTAGAGTTTTATTTATAATTTTTTATTTTAAAAAGAGGTCCAACTGTACTTGTATATCTAGGGCTCAGAACTGTCTTAAGACGGTCCTGTACTCGGCCCTGTATAGATAACTTTAAGGAATAAATAAAAAGTAAGACATGATGTAAATTATTTGACATACATTTCTGTCTATAAATTCAAAAAGCAAACTTAATAAAATGAAGTAAGTTAGGGGTTGTATTATTTAAAAGTTAAATTTAGCTTCAGATAATGACAGACCCACTACATACATTCACCGACTAAATCGAAAACAATTTGGATTAAAATCGAAAACTTAACTACAGACAAAGTTTCTCAATTTAAACTTCTAAAATATATAAATGTTTCACTCCCTGGCTTGGCGTGATTGTGTGTCTATTCTTATAGGATACAAACACGAAAAATACAGGGTTTCTTCATCGTTGTTTGATTTTTTAATTAGTTATGAGTATCGCATGTACCCTAATTTGGTGTCAGTGTTTATTAGGAAAATTGGTATAGATTTTTCAATTAATTAATAATGAAATGTATGATTAAAGGTAGTATGTTTTTGTTTGTTTATTTTCACGAGGCGTGGTGATTTTATTAATGTATATATGTGATTTAATATGTATTGTTTTTCATATATCTCATTATGTGTAATTCGAAAAAAAATCCATTTTATTTTTTAAAATTGTTGAATTCAAATTGGAACAATAATTTACAAAGGTTTTTTTTTACGATGACTATATTTATAAATATTCTGATTTTAAAAATTATTTTCCTTCAATTATTTCTGACAAATTCAATTAGAATTTTGAAATTATTTTTCAATAATTAAGGTAATTGAAACAAAGTATCAAATCAATTTAATAATTAATAATGATAATATTAATGTTTGTTTATTCAAAATTCAAACAATTTTTATCACATTAAAATTACCTCTGTGGTTCCCGCTCTACTAACATCTTTGAGGATCGTAATTTGACGGCTGGTAACCACCCTTTTTCTCTCAAAATACATTTGTAATTGCATTAATATGCTGAAAAAGAAATCAATTTCATAAATCATATATTCATAATGGTAATTATCAATGTTTGTATATTCCTGGATATGAGTGCTCTGCATTTGCAGATCTTTGAAATATATTTATTCCACAAATTTAAATAAATGACTCATATATTTTTTGTTTTATATTATAAATATACAGGCTGTTTCACAACTTAGAGCAAACAATTAAAGGGTATATTCTGTACGACGTGCTGATCATGAAACAAAAATATATTTTTTTTTAAATCGCAAAACTATTTTCCATGTTTCCCAGTCCAAAATTTTTCGTTGCTACTGCCACTGGGTGGATGATTATGTTAAAGTTATTAATTAAATAAAATTCTATTATAAATAACTGCTAATAATTGAATTGTGTAATTATTCTTTCGTAGTTTATACCTACTTCATTGTTTGTGTTTAATAAGAAAGCGAATCCAGTGCAGTACTACAAAAAATGTATTGGGTTAACAACCCTTAATTTTTCGAATTTTAAAAAAATTCTTTTTGTTTCATGATCAGCACGTCGTACAGAATATACCCTTTAATTTTTTGCTCTAACTTATGAAACATCTTGTATATAACAAATTGTTTTAAGTATTGTTTAAAAGATAATTTGTAACTTTTATATTTTAATTCCTGTTGTAAGAGCTGTTACTTAAAACATCTGTCGTGTCCTGATTTGACAGCTGGGTTAAATATTATTTTTACGAGTAAGCGTAATAGATTTAAAAAATATACTCAATATAATTAAAATTTACTGTTTAATTAATTAGTTAATTAATTCAGCTGTCATAAACAAATAAGATCCTGCAGGATCAGGAACATACAAAAAACATATTTAACTTTATTTTAATTTTCGTTTTTGATCAGAGTTTCGTTTGAACTCTTTTCATTTTTTTGACAGATACTCATACTACATAGAAACGAAATGAATTTTAGGAATCCTTTTAATTTGTATTTACATTTTCTCGTAGGTATATTTTCACGGTTGCCAAGTTTATCATCGTGTGTGAGTAGGTGTGTATTAGGATTATATTTAAGCTTTGTAAATAGTGGTTGTTTAGTTAGAACGGTCGCAGTAAAAGCAAGAATAAAATAGACACAAAATTTGAAAAACAATTTTTATTATTTGAGGTTTTCCGTTTCTTACTTGAAAAAAATATGCAGTTGCAGAGCTAACATATTTTCGGACAGTATAATTTATATACAGATAGTTGTGACTTAGTGGTAGCGCTCTTCCTTTACAAACAACAGTTCGACGATTAAATTTTGCTTACTTCAACTTATTTCAAAAAGTACAACTCCGTACAAGTTATTTAAATTCTAGTATATGCAATTGCAGATCTTGTATATCTATATATTATAATTTAAATACAGGTAGTTGTGACTTAGTGGTCGTACTCTTGCTTCTGAAGCAACAATTCGCGGATTTATAAATTGCTAACTTCATTGTTTGAATATGACAAAAAATACATCTGCATCCATGTGTTTTAAATTCCAGTATATGCAATTGCAGATCTTGTATATCTATGTACTATAATTTAAATACAGGTAGTTGTGACTTAGTGGTCATACTCTTGCTTCAGAAGCAACAATTCGCGGATTAAAAAACTAATTAATTGTTTGAATATCAGTATATGCAATTGCAGAGCTGGTATATCCAAACACTATAATTTAAGTACAGATAGTTGTGACCTAGTGGGTAATTCTCTTGCTTCAAAAGCAACAATTCGTGATTATAACAAAATATATTTATATATTTATTAGATGGCTCAGTGGTATCGAGTCGGCCTGTGGATCTTGAGAACCCTGGTTCGATCCCCACAGCCGACAAACAATTTTCACCAACTTAAATCTACCCCTGTGGCTCCTTCTTTACTAACATCTTTGGGGGCCGTGCTTTGACGACTAGTAACCGCACTTTACACGAAAAAATATATCACTTACCAGAATGCCATACCCAATAATGGGTAAAAGACGTGGTGATATATTTATTTATTTTATTTAAACATTCCTATTCTGAAATATACTTCATTCACTCGCTTATTTCGTCCACCCCCAATAATATTAATTCATTTATTCCCAGATCACTCACACAATCTCTCTCCCTCAATTCCACCAATCTTTCATTCACCATACTTCCACATGACAAAATAAATAAATAATAATGTTACCCTCAATAATAATATTTTTTCAACAACCGCAGTTTTATTGGCAATGATTAAAATTATATTTACATAAACAAATATCCAAATTCACATTTTCATAGCACCCCAACCCTTTGCCAAAATCAAAGCCTACTCGATAAACCACACAGTCCATTTATTGGTAAATCTCGATAACATTTCAAAGCCATGACACGAGGTATAGAATCATTTTCATGTAAAAGATAAAATTTGGTTGGAGGGCACAGCAAATGCGATGTGCAAGTTTTAATGAAGCCTGCTGGTACTGCGATTTTCCTGCATGAAGATGAATAATTAAAATTTGGAATGCTTTGAAAATGAATCTAATTTTTTGTTGAAAACTTTAACGATGGCGAATTTTGGAGGGTTGTTCAAATTATTTTGTAATTTCTCAAGAGGTTCTACAGAAATAAAATAAATATATAGCCATACCTTTTACCTAATAACAGTTTTATAGTTAGTTGTGGTTTTGTGGTTAGTACGCTTGCTTTACAAGTTATAGTTTACAAGTTTAAATTGTACTGATTTCAACCTTTAAGCAACCACAAGCATAATGTGGTTGAATGGTTTTGATTGCTTTGTAAGCTGTAGCTGCCTTGTACTATTATTTAAGATTATTATTTTTTTGTTGTTGTAGCACTATGGTTGCATTCTAGCATTATTGGCGAGAGTTCAGCGATTCTTACAATTATAGTATGTTATACATCAAGGGAGGGAAACAAGCGATTATTCCCGCGTGTGAAGGGATAATCGCGCCCTCCCGTGAAGCATATTATACTTTTCGTAACAAGTGCACAACAATTACTGTCTTATCGGGATAAATGTCAAATATGGGTTGCGTAACTAGTTACAGCTAATAATCGTAGTCCCTAGGGAGAGAAACATAATGTTTTCTCCCTAGGGGAGAAAAGCAGTGTTTCTCTCTCTAAAATTAGGGAATAAGAACGTGTTTCTTGTGCATGTGTTACGAAAAAAATATAGTTGCATTAAAATTCGTCCGTCAGTACGGTGGTGTGGATAGCACTACGGAATTTGAATTCGAACCTCACTCAAGCTAAAAGTTAAATGAACTACCACACTGCGGCTCGGTGAGTGTGGACCCTGTACTGTAATTGGGATTAAATTTCTGTTGTACAGCGTAACATAAATAAATAAATAAAATGTTTTAAATTACACTATAATCTACTGTTGTGCAAAGTAACAAATAAATAACAGGGTTGCACTGTATTAAAACTATCCAGGGAGGTACTGGCCCAACAACATTTTAAATTAAATAATTAAAAAAAGATTAAATTTACTTTATACAAAGATGTATTAGTCCAGAAATACAAGTAATAAATATGTCTAGTCCAAATTATTATTTTATGTATTAGTAAAAAAAAATATAGTTTTGAAAGCATTTTTATCAAGTATTTCTTGCCAGGACAGTTTTGAATCTTAAAATAAAAATATCAGGCGATCAAAAGACCACGTTAAAAATAAAAGACATTTTTATTTCATAACAACTTCATTTAAAATCAAATTTAGCGTCCTATATTTTACTAATTCAGTTAAAATTACAATTGCATTTACTAAATAGTAAATTTCCATTAAAGATTATGTTTATCTACGCTTGTTATTATTAAAGGGAATCTGGTCCACAGAACGTTAATTGAAACAAATGAATTAGAGTAATTAATATTAGTTCAACATTATTTGGAAAAGGCGAATTGAATTATTTCACCATAGAATGTAATTTACCTACTGTATAGTTATTTACTGTAATTATATTTTGAATCAATGGTTTCTATTATAAATTTTGATAAATAATTACTTTAATTAACCGTTAAAATTTAACTTTTCACTAATAGCTGTGGACATAATAGTCTACTTAATAAATTAACAATTGCAGAGCTATAGATAAAAGTGACGTGATAAAATTAAAACTGCAACATAGACGAGCACATTTAATTTTTATACGATCATTTACAAACACTTGAAGATGAATTTAATAGTTATTTATGAGCAAGACCTGAAAGTGAATCTTTACTGAGCCAGGAGGCATATTTCAGATCGAGTCATAGGCTACAGTTTTTCATATACACGTATGTAGAAAGCACTACATTCTACACGAGGAGGCGGTAAATATCTACTTTCTATACATGAAGTAGTGCAGAAAGAACAACTTTCTGTCACAGTGCTATAAAATGAATTTTCTGGTACCTTTTGTTCTTTAATTACTTTATAGGAAAAGGATTGAAATAAAATTGAAGGGAATTAAATTCTGCATCTAATTCATTTTGAATATTTTATTTTACTTATTTACCCTGGTTCGATCCCCACAGCCGACAAACAATTTTCACCAATTTAAAAAATCTACCTCTGTGGCTCCTCCACCACTAATATCTTTGGAGGCCGTGATTTGACGGCTGGTAACCGCATTTCACGCGAAAAAATATATCACTTACCGAGATCTGTTTAGGCAGAGTGCCACACCCAGTGATGGGTAAAAGGCGTGATGATATATTTATTTATTTTTTATTTATTTATTGTTATGGGATAGGTGGCTCACTAATATCTTTGGGGGCCATGATTTGAAGGCTGGTAACCGCACTTCACGCGAAAATATATATCACTTACCGAGTTCTGCTTAGGCTGACTGCCACACCCAGTAATGGGTAAAAGGCGTGATGATATATTTATTTATTTATATTTAATATTGTTTAAATCAAGTTTAAAATAAGTATTTGAAAAGTACAACTTATACATTTGTTTATGTTCTATTTTCATGGCTAGCTATGTAAATTACATTAGTTTTTCTACGTTTAACAATTATGTTTTTTTTTTGTTATCGTAAAGTTAACTTTTTTGTGGGGCAATCGAAAAATAACTTTGTCACCCTTGCTTTAATAATTACAAACAAAGCAGACACTTGTCATATTGACATAGTGTTTTTTAATAAATAAAGATGCAATCTTAAAAAAAATTATATGTGTATCATGTGCGTAAAGTGTCCTTTACGTGGGCTGAAAAAAAATCACTTTTCGCTCTTAATACATAATAGTTATTTGTGTATTAAGAGCGTAAAGTGATTCTTTGTTACTCGAGAGATGCAATAGTGCAAGAGGGACAAAGACACTTTACGCTCGTGATACACACATAATTTTTTCTACGATTGCATCTTAAAATTATTTAAAAACTTATACGAATTGAAAATATATTCATTCTGTCAACTGTCAATATGACAAGTTTCTGTTTTGTTTGTATCCCTGGTAACTATTGAAATAAGCGTTCATTTAACGTCTTTTTCGCGCGTTGCCATTAGAGACGCGCAAAAAAGATATTTTTCGATTGTTCCACAGAAAACGTCAACTTTACGATGACAAATGAGAGCGTAATTGTCAACTTTTTATAGCAATCGTAGAAAAATAACTATTTTGACAAATTTGTATGCATTCAAATTTTTTATATGTTAATTACTTATATTGTAGATATTTATGGAAACGAGTTGATAGTGTATTGACTTGCAAATTAATGCAATTGTTTTTAACCAATTAAAATTCATTATTATAATATACATAGTCAAATTAAAATCAGCTAAAAATACTTGACAACTTAGGTCATATGAGGTTAGATCTGTAAAATACGAGCTTAACTTGGCTCAGTGGTATCGAGTGGGCCTGTGGATCTTGAGAACCCTGGTTCAATCCCCACAGACGACAAACAATTTTCACCACTTTAAATCTACCCCTGTGGCTTCCCCTCCACTAACATCTATGGGGGCCGTGATTTGACGACTGGTAACCACACTTCACACGAAAAAATATATCACTTACCGAGATCTGTTTCGACAGAGTGCCACACCCAGTAATGTTTAAAAGGCGTGATGATATATTTATTTATTTATTTTTATTTAAATCTACCCCTGTGGCTCGCCCTCCACTTTATCTTTATGGGCCGTGATTTGACGACTGGTAACTACTCTTCACGCGAAAAAATATATCACTTACCGAGATCTGTTTCGACAGAGTGCCACACCCAGTAATGTGTAAAAGGCGTGATGATATATTTATTTATTTATTTTTATTTAAATCTACCCCTGTGGCTCGCCCTTCACTAACATCTTTAGGGGCCGTGATTTGACGACTGGTAACCGCACTTCACGCGAAGAAATATATCACGTACCGAGATCTGCTTAGCCAGAGTGCCACACCCAGTAATGTGTAAAAGGCGTGATGATATATTTATTTATTTATTTTTATTTAAATCTACCCCTGTGGCTCACTTTCCACTAACATCTTTAGGGGCCGTGATTTGACGACTGGTAACCACACTTCACGCGAAAAAATATATCACTTACCGAGATCTGTTTCGACAGAGTGCCACACCCAGTAATGTGTAAAAGGCGTGATGATATATTTATTTATTTATTTTTATTTACATCTACCCCTGTGGCTCGCCCTCCACTAACATCTTTAGGAGCCGTGATTTGACGACTGGTAACCACACTTCACGCGAAGAAATATATCATTTACCGAGATCTGTTTCGACAGAGTGCCACACCCAGTAATGTGTAAAAGGCGTGATGATATATTTATTTTATTTAACTTTTAAAATACTAGACAGATGTTAAAAAAGTTTTGAAAATATCGGTACATATCTCTCGTTGCCATGACATCATGAGCACGAATCAGATTTATATTTCTGTCAGTAGTTTTTCAAAAAAAAAAATTGTCATTTATAAACACGTTTAAAACCGACGTAATAAAGTTCTACGTGTTAATTTTTAAAGTGAGTGTCGTAGTTTTAGCCAAGAAATAAAAATCTTAAAATAAGTTGTTTTCAACGAAGCATTTTTAATATTCCTGGCCAAGAAAATGAATAAATCTCTGTACAGGACGAGAACTTGATCTAAGTATGTCAAGTATGCAAAAAATTATCTGATTGCAGTGTGCTTTGTAATATTAAATATGCACTAGGAATTCACTTATTTAAATATGAGACAAATAATACACTATTAACAGCTGGTTTTTCAATTCCTGCTGAGAAAAAGAACTCTATTTATTTTAATATATTAAAATATATCTTTTTTCGATAACTGTCATATAAAGTTAAAATTTCCATGACAATTATCAACACGCGAAATGAGTGTTTTTTTGTGTATAGAATGCAAAAGACTTTTGCATACAGGATGCAATTTTTTGATAGAAGAAAGGCTCACAATTTAATAATTTTTTTGCTTAGAAACAATACTTCTATTCTTTAACAAAATTTATATTTAATGTTCCAATTGAGTAATTATTCATATTTATCCAGCTTGAGGAAGCTAACTGGTGTACTGGAATAGTTTCTTGAGAAATGCAATGCGAATCCCAATAAATCGCAGAAAAAAATTAGAACGTTTGTTTGGTTTCTATTGCCAACCAGTTGTCAATTGCTGGTCAGAGAATACCAGATTTGGTAGCAATTATATTACATACATTGTTGTCATAGAGACATTAGATGTCACATTAATTAATCCTAAACGTCAAAATTTTCTCATTACATTATTACTAATTTTGGGACATAGTTTTCGAAAAAACGTTGTTTGATACTCGATTGCGATATGCTTTTACATTCTCGAATGCAAAAGTAACATTTCACAATCTAGAATAAAAAATAACTATTTCCGTTAAAACCTGAAATCCATTTAACATTTATTTTAGTTTTATGAATTAATTAAAATGTCAGGTTAAGTTACAATGACAGATGGCTGAAGCTAACTTCACCCCGTGCTTAATATCTCAAGCCGTGACTAAAATATGCGAAGCAACAGTTTGTCGACACATGTTTAAGAAGTACTAGTACGTTAAATTAAGGGAAAGTTGTACGATTACTAGTAACTATTGAGGGTGATTTAATAGCTAGAAGATGTGCAGCTACAGTATTGTTACACTCTATAGTTTTTATGAATGTTTAAAGTTGCCAATAAAGTTTTTATTCGCTAATAAATTAAATTCTCGCAGTAAAATGTATGTCTGCAATGGCTGTATAGTTAACACCTCATCAACACAGAATTACAGAAGTAATTCCATTAATTCAACACTACAATAATCTATAAATTGATGTCATCACGATGATCATTGATCACGTTACCTAAGCTACGGAAATGCATGAAAATAGCAGCGATGTTTGTTTGTTTGTCATATTAGATTGAAATAAACAAGCGAAATCGTTACTTGGATACCGGGATATCAGGATACCAATTGGTTGAGTGTTGTTTTAACCGAGAAATAAATGAATATCGACGTTTAACAGTTGATTGTTTTGCAAGTGACAATTGGACAAATAACATATGAACTTTGTGAAATGAAAATAAAACTTATTTTTCGTGTTAACCGTCTTTGAAAGCTCTGCACTTGCCGGAAAAACATGTTATATTTATACTCCCTTTATACATATAATTATAGCATAATAGTTCTACTGCTGTCGCCTCAGAAGCTAGAGTTTACGATTGCAAAAGTGTCTTGTGTTATTAGAATTCCACTATAAGCTACTGTAATTGGGATTAAATTCCTGTTGTGCAGAGTAACATTTTTAATACATAACAGTGATTTATTTAACATGAAGCTATATTCCAACAAATGGAGTAACTTGAATCCTTAAAATTGTATTCATCAGATTCATACTGCAATTATTAATCTTCACCAAACATTCATACCTTGATACACTACACTTCATCTACATTTATTTCATTCATGTAACAAACCTTCAATCATATCCATTCATTTATTCCTTTCTTTCATCCTCAGCTTCACCAACATACGTTTCACATACCCAAACCATCTCATCTGAATTATACCAACTCTTTTAATACCATTCTTCTCAATATCATAATCATTTATGTATTTATGGAGTAGATAGCTCAATAGTATAGGGTCAGACTGTGGATTTGAGAACCCGGGTTCGATTCCTATAGCGACAAACAATTTTCACCACATTAAAAGTATCTCAGTGGTTCCTCTTCGACTAACATCTTTAGGGGCCATGATTTGACAGCTGGCAAACGTAATTCACTCACACAATAGTATGTTATGCATCAAGGGAGGGAAACAAGCCTTCGGCCCTCGCTTACGTCTCGGTTTGCCAACTTCACACAAGGGATAATCGCGCCCTCCCGTGAAGCATATTATACTTTTCGTAACAAGTGCACAAAAATTACTGTCTTATCGGGACAAATGTCAAATATGGGTTGCGTAACTAGTTACCTAGGAAACGCCGCAAACAGCTAATAATCGTAGTCTCTAGGGAGAGAAACATCCTAACTAGGGAGAGAAACATAATGTTTCTCTCCCTAGGGGAGAAAAGCAGTGTTTCTCTCTCTGAAATTAGGGAATAAGAACGTGTTTCTTGTGCATGTGTTACGATATTATATTATTTATTGAGATCTGCTACGACAGAGTTCTACACCCAGTAATAGGTTAAAGGCGTGATGATATATTTATTTATTTGTTACTTCGCACAACAGGAAGTTAATTTCAATTACAGTAGCTTATAATGGAATCTGAACCATAAAAAAAATAAATAAAAATAAATCATCTATATTTTGTCGTGTTTTACAAATGTTTAAAAAAAACTAGGTACAACTGTTTACTACTGTGTTAATGCACACATTAAATAGCTAAACCAGTGGCTCTAAAAATGCAGTTCCGCTTGTTTAAATGCATCAAAAAAACTTTCATTCACATTATCTTATAATCATAATGCATCTTGCCGGTGGGTGTCTATCATACCACGTGTGTTAGTTTCCGAGCACGCGTCACACACGTGCACATATAACCAAATTGTGCAAGGACGTACCACCTATACTCAGTCGAACACATATATAAGTAAACTACACAGATATGATTGTATGTTAGTGTGAGTTAAAGTTGCGTATGCGTATTCTGAGTGCGTCGGTAGACTGGCGGTTCGCACAGATAGAAATAACTTTGCTGCGATCGCAGACACTGTTAAATATGTGCCAGAGGTTCTCAACAAGTCACACGATTAGCAGGAATTTAATACATATTAAATTAAAATAAAAACAACAAAGACAAAATTAATTGTCGGCTCACTTGGTAAAACTAGGTTTAATAAAATATAAAAATATTAATATAATTAAAAAAAATAACACTTGTCTAAGTCTCACAAAATTTCAGCCTTCAAGTCACCTTATGAGGGCATCGGCAGAGGCTGGCCAGCACAGTTAGTAACCATAGACGCGTTTCGCTCTTATTAGATTTATATTTTGAACATTTTGTGTTACTTCTATTGGGCTGTAAAACTTGTATAAATTATTTTAGAGAAATATGCTTCAAATAAAATTGGTAGATAATTTAGTCCTCTATAATTTTTATTTGAAACATTTTTTTATAAAAAAATGTATACAGATTGCAGAGCAGGAAATATACAATACCAAATGTATATAAGTTTATTTCGTTCACATTTCAAATATAAATAATTAATATTGTTGTTAACATTTCTTATAGCAAATATTGCGATTTATGAAATGGCTAAATATGTGCTCGAGGTTCTTAACAAACTATATGAGAGAAAAATTAATTTACCTATACGGGATGATGAATTTTGGTTGTGAGGAATGAAAGAACTCGTATGGAGGAAGTGTTAATGTGGTTGAAACGAGTATCGTGTGTTTATTTATTTATTTATGTTACGCTGTACAACAGGAATTTAATCCCAATTACAAATTAGGATAAGAATGTTCTGTGAATGTGTTAGGGGTTCGTGCTACCCCATTTAATAGGATATAACGTGATGTTATGTATGTATGTATCACCTATACCTTATTTATCATATTTATTATTAATTATATCAAATAATAAATTTGGTAGTAAATAATTCTACACATATTACGATTAAATGATAGTGACCAAAATAGCTTAAGGGGTAAGGCCACTCTAGACAAGGAAAAAAGGGTCATTTTCAAGATTTTTTTAACGAAATCTAAACGTGCTGCTTAAGAACTGTTTTTGGATCTTTATTTCGTGCTCTTTAAACTTTATTTAAATTTTTTTTTTAAAGAAACTATTCAAAATTGTTGTCAGAAATTTAAAAAAAATGGCGACTCCTTTTGGCGCGTAGGGAAAATCGGGTGAAAACATTCCGGGAACAACAATAGACCTGGATCAAAAACGGATATGTTTTCTTAATCTCTGATGTATACTCTAAAAACTACGGGCTGGATTTTGAAAATATTGATTTTTAACAAAATGGCGCACGTTTGAAAAAAAAGTTCATTATTCGGGACTAAATTTCTGTATAAAAACGACCATAAAAAACGAATGAAGCACTTTAAAAAAAAGCCCCCGTAGTTTTTGAGTATTTTATATCTAGAATAAGAAATAAAAAGATTCAGCACGATCCATCAATTAGTATTTCAGATTTCTTTTCGCCCGATTTAGAAAATTGTATTTCGAGTAAAACGCGTTTAAAGTTTCGAGTCATATCTATATATAAATACTAGTACTAATAGATATATGCTTTTTTTCCTCTGAAATACTTCCGCGCGGCATTTAAATTAATTGTCCCTTATTCCTAAGGGTTTAAACTATAATTTAAGCAAATAAAAATAATATGCATTTAAAAAAATTCTAGAGTGGCCTTACCCCTTAAATATATGTTGTAGATTCGTTAATAATATATTTGTAAATGTTTATATTTATTTTAGAAAGCAATTTATATTAGCGATACTATTCACAGTGATATGTAAATATATTCCAGTGGCTATCAAAATGTCTTGTAAGTACTTGAATAAAATAAACTGTTAGGTCAAAGGCGTATATTGTTTATTTATAACTGTATTAAATTTAGTAATTTATTTTTAAAGTTCATTTACATGGCAAATAGTGACATTGTATTACAGAAACAATATTTAAATTTTAAATAAATGGTAAATATAGTTAAAAACTAGACTCATCAGGAATAGATTGTTTTGTTTTTCCTTGTTTATTTGGAATGTGATATAAATTTTTCTACAATCTGAAACTTTCTATCATATTATCGTAGATCGTATTTAGCCATGACTCGCCTACTAGGTTGTAGAATATTTTTAATACGTATAAAATTTAATTACATGTGATACAGTAATTTAACATATGGTTCATGCAATTTGTCATGCTAGATTTAGTTATTAATTTGGTTCTTTAATGGATGACAACCACAAATTTAATTGATGGTGCATTTAGAGATATTTATTTGGTTTAATTTGTGTCTATTCATTTTGGGATTATTTTATTTTATATATTTGTCAGTGAATTAACGAATAATAATTTAACAAATACTTTAAAATATTAAATATAAATAAATATATCATCACGCCTTTTACTGGGTGTGGCACTCTGCCTAAGCAGATCTCGGTAAGTGATATATTTCTTCGCGTAAAGTGCGGTTACCAGCCGTCAAATCACCTCCCCTAAAGATATTAGTGGAAGGGGAGCCACAGGGGTAGATTTAAATTGGTGAAAATTGTTTGTCGGCTGTGGGGATCGAACCAGGGTTCTCAAGATCCACAGGCCGACTCGATACCCCATAAATATTAAATATTATATTAAATAAATATATCATCACGCCTTTTATTTATTTATTTATTTATTTATGTTACGCTGTACAACAGGAACTTAATCCCAATTACATTACAGGGTCTGCACTCACCAAGCCGTAGTGTAGTAGTTCATATAATTATTTAGCTTGAGTAAGATTCGAACTCGGGATCTCCGGATACGAAATCCATATCGCTATCCATACCACCGTACTGACGGACTAGGTGTGGTATTGCCGTAGCCGATCTTAGTAAGTGATATATTTATTCGTGTGAAATGCGGTTACCAGCCGTCATATCACGGCCTTTAAAAATGTATTTATTAAATTTAGAATTACAAGATCTGCAACTTAAATTAATTGATGATATATTTGTTTACTATTTTTTCATTTTATTTTTATAATAATATTATACTTTGTGAATATAGTCTAGTTTATAAATGTTAAATATTTTACAGTTACATAAAAAATAAATGAATATCGTGTACGGAGCCACATACGTAAGTGTAATTTTTTTGACATTGGCATAAAAAATATTACCTAACAGATAATTTACGTCATACAAACAAAGTATGTTAAATGCGTATCAACAAACAAACGAATAAGTAAAAAGTGTCGAAAATGTCTTATGAAGAAACCTATAATTAAATCTATTTATACCTGCAAAATAAAAGTATTAATCAATACAGTACTAAAACAAAAGTCGCATCATCTTAGTGTTAAGTCAAGTTATTCTTGCACACCTGGCTGATTGAGAACCGCTGGTTCGCAACAGGCGCGCAGGTAAGGTGAAGGCCGGTTCAGTGACGTATCATCAGGGGGGAAAGGAACCTGGTCGAGCCCACAGCTTCTACTCTACCATTGGCTCAAAATTAATCGTACGATTCTTAAAATAAATGAGAGGGGGACAACATAACGCTTACTATGCCATAGTACGCTAGGCGAACGGCAAGTCGACAGTGGCGCCGGCGGTTGTTTTGCCTCCGGGGGCACTAGCATGCCTGACGCCTACTTCATAGCAATTAAGCTAGATTTGACATTGAATTGATTATTTTTTATTTGTTTTGCATTGATTGACGTTCTGATTAATGTATGACTGAATAATTTTTTATTGCAAGTTAATTAATTATTTGTTTGGTACTTAGCATAACAACAAATTGACCACAATTGCAGTAGATTATAGTTGAATTCGAACTATAATTGAACCCTCTTTAAGTGCAGTGACGACATATGAAGCTGGTTGTTTTTACTAAATTTAATATACAGGGTGTTTCAGGACTAGTGTAACAAACTTTAACAGCTTATTCCTGAGGTCATTTTGAGCCAAAAATGTCATATGAACATAGGTCCTATTCCTTCTAGTTACCAAAATACAAGAGGTTGAAGTTCTTTAAATAACACGAAATTTTCAAATTTTTGTAATCAAGATACTTTTGGAAAACAAGAGTCATACCTTATTTGTCTTAATTAATTTTATTTATTAATATTAACGAATACGATTTAGAGAACAAAACATAAAATGACACAATTAAATAGACACAGAACAACATAACCAAACATGGAATTGGTTAACACAATATGAAATAAGATAACAAATTTTAAAAAAATTACAGCAAGTGTTCAAAATGAGCGCCTTGAACTCGTATGCATATTATTATTAATAAATAAAATTAATGAAGACAAATAAGGTATGACTTTTCAATAAAATTCTTGTTTTCCGAAAGTATCTTGATTACAAAAATTTGAAAATTTCGTGTTATTTATAGAACTCTTGTATTTTGGTAACTAGAAAGAATATGACCTATGTTCATATGATATTTTTGGCTCAAAATGACCTCAGGAATAAGCTGTTAAAGTTTGTTACACTAGTCCTGAAACACCCTGTATTTTTAAATAACATAAAGAATATATTAAATAAATAAAAGGCTTCAGAATCCAATGTTTTATGTTTTAAATATGTATTTTAAAAAAAATAAAAATAAATATTTAAAAAAAAATTGAATTCTGAAGCCTTTTATTCATTTAATATATCATATAATGGAATCCTTTACAAATTGAAGAATAATTATAACAATTTATTTACTGTTTTATAATAAAATATATTTAGTTATTTTTGTTTTAAGTGCGTGAAACGAGTGTTTTTTTTTCTACAACTATCCAGAATAATACAATAATTATTGATTTATTCAAGTAAATTGTAGGAAAACAATAAAAAATAATTTAAATATAGTGCTATTGATGTGTTGTAATCAATGAAACATGAAAAATAATAATTTGAAAGCGTGCGCGAAATACTCATCGAAATACGTGTTGTCATGGTAATGTAAATGATGAAAAAATTACGTACTTCGCGTATTGATATTAGTGAAAAAAAAAACATATTTTCATAGTTCTATAAAAAAATTGTAGGCGCGGTGGCCGAGCGTGTTAAGGCACATCTCTTAGCATGCTGTGACGTCACCCGAACCAAGGTTCGTCGGTTCGAATCCGCCTGCCGACAATGTGTGATTTGTCGGAAAATATAAAAATACAGTTTCATGTATTTATCACACTCGGGCGCTATAAGCTAGTCACTTATACGCCTTAAATAATCTGACTAAAGAAACCGGCAGTACGGCAGTGTAAAAACTGCGGCTCGGTGTGCCCGGCCCCTATGTTCCGACACGGAATTATGGGACTCATTATATAAAAAAATTAAAGTTCCTGTTGTACAGAGTAGCATAAATAAATAAAAGATTGTATATTCAAATCTTGCTGACTACAACTTATTTAAAAAAAAATATGTTTGTTTGTGAATGATTCGGGTTCTATTATAAGTTACTGAAATTGGTATTATTTATCTATTGTACAGAATAACAAATAAATAATTAATATTCTAGTTACTTGTGATAAATGAAGGTCTTTTTTTATATATAAAAGATCTGCATTTGATTGGCGCCTCCACCAAAAATTTTTTGCGAATTAAAATATCCCTATTTTTTTAAGAATCATGCTTAACTAATACAGTAATATTGGTAGGTTCTAAGCCTCGTAATTTGACAGCTGGTAACACTGTACTCAACGATGAATAGTTATTTATATATCTAGAGCAGAAAGTACTGTATTTTTATACAATAATTTAGAAATGTTTAAAAATAAATTTATGAATATTTTTTCAGTGTTCTATTTAGAAATTGGCTTGAAAACGTTTACAGTTTTCATGTACCCAGTAATGTAGAAAGTAGTACTTCCTTCATGAGTAGTCAATAAACGTCTGCTTTTCATACATGAAATAAATTGCAGAAAAGTCGTGTTTTCGTCATGGTAATAGTTATTTATGAAACTAGTAAGGAAATGAAGATTATTACCTGACGCATGTGAAATTTGCCGAACGAGGCGTAGCCGAGTTATGTAAACACATAAGTAAGGTAATAACCTATTTCCTTACTAGTTTCATACAATTTTTTCTACTTTCGTTCTAATAAATACGAAAGAGCGTTTTTGAAATTATGAAATTTTGACTTATTAATGACAGTTATAAATTCAAAAAATAAAATAACACATTAGAATTCGTCTACCAAGATATCTGTTGCTAACTAACTCAAATAAGTGAAATAAAACGTCTATTTCCTAACGGAAGTAGAAAAAATAGTTATTTGTGTATCTAAGGCAGAAAGTAGTCTATTGCCATTCAAGGTTCAGAAAATATTTTTAAAACACTTAAAAAAGAATTAAAAATTGTTGTAAACAAGCGGAAATGTTACGTTTTCTTTTGTTGCTATTGGGAACAAGCAGGAATATAATTTATCTATTTGTTAATCGAGAAACTTTTTAAATAGTATGGTGTCCATCATGGTCAATCAGGCAGCGTACTGCAAGTTCAGATCTTCACAGATACGCACATGTAAGAAAATATGTATGTATTAATGAAAGATTATAACGTCTGTACGTTCATTAATAATTACTCGTATTAGACAAACAAAACACCTAGTAGGTTGACATTCACAACCATAAATTACCCGTCTTATCGCGCAATTAAGATAAATCCTAAAGTTAAGGTTACAACTCAAACAAATAGAACTATTACGTAGTAAACTACAAAACTCAAAACAGCTTCCCTTGACATATGCTTCTCATGATCCCTAGGGAATTATTTATATGATACGCCACTGGAATTTAACAGGGGATATTTGCCGACAATAGCACAGAGGCAACAGACCGAAACTAGAGAAGCCACTGCACTCGATAGCCATTTGTTTACCTGTGTCATGGCGCCACTTCCTGGAACATAATATCTTGCACCTGCCACGATATCATTGGGAATTAGATATCATTTATTTGTTTTTCTTCTGTCAAACTTTTATTAATTAGTTTAGACAAAAATGCTTCAAATTAAACATGTAGATTATTAATTTTTCTTTAACTTTTATTTGAAGTATTTTTCTCCAAAGTAATTAAGACACTTACTTTTTTGCAAATTACTGCGTTCATTAGAAATACTAATTATCAAAATCTCATGTTTATTATATAAACTATATTTTCTTAATTTCTATGTGTCAAAACTGACTGCAATAGCAATAATTATGTAGTTATTTTGAAATAATTTATGTTGTATTCGTCTAAAATTCGAGGCTATGCCATGTAGTTGTATATGTACTTATATAACAATAATATTTCTGCTCTATTTGTAATTTGGAACAAATTTTTATTAAGCATAATGATTAATCAGGTATAAAAATAATAAATATTATTATTTTATATTTCTGATAACATTATTGAAGGACAATACTTGATAATAACGCAATTAATATTTAATTATTAAACTTACTGTAAGTATAAGATAATTTTATTATCATGCTTTTTAAATTTTAAACATTTTTAATTTGGATACTAATATCTTTGGGGGCCGTGATTTGACGGCTGGTAACCGAACTTTACACGAAAAAATATATCACTTACTGAGATCTGCTTAGGCAGAGTGCCACACCCAGTAATGGGCAAAAGGCGTGATGATATATTTATTTATATTTATACTGTATTTTACCAATAAATATGTGATTATAATAGTACGGTGGTGTGGATAGCAATATGGAATTCGAATCCGGAGATTCTGAGTTCGAATCTCACTCAAGCTAAAAATTATATAAACTACTACACTGCGGCTCGGTGAGTGAAAACCCTGTACTGTAATTGGGATTAAGTTTATGTTGTACAGAATAACATAAATAAATAAATATTATGTTCGACTGCATCATATTGCCTTGTTTTACGACACTGTTTACTGTCCATAATCGGGTACTTTATTGGACTAGTACGATAAAAATGCAAAATTGGACTGCTGTCAAGGTCAGATTAAAACTAAATTCAAAAGAAATATTTAAACACCATTTTCTGTATGTATTATATGTGTCTTCATACAATTGTTAGATATTCTCTTGCATTACATGCAAGATCTTTTATTTCTTTTGGAACGTCTTCAATGTCTTCATCCATCTCAACACTTTTTTTCACTTTGACAATTTGATAAATAAAGCAACAAATGCATAACAACGAAGCACACTGAGATGCAATGAAATGTTTTAAATATAGGTTTTGACGATCATATTTTAAGAGAAAATATTCTCCATGCAGTCGAACATAAAACGTTGTATGCAACTCGTACATAATCGGACTTTATAGACTCGCCTTATTTATTAGCCTCGCTCGCTGCGCTCGCTCTGCCATCAAATTCGGCTCGTCCAATAAAGACCTAAATTATGTACTTGTTACATAAACTACTATTATGTAAGAAGTGTTATAAACGTCTCTTTAGTCACTCTGTCGAAGCAGACTTTGATAAGTGATATATTTATGCGCCTGCTAGCAGTTAAATCACGGCCTCCAAAGATGTTAGTGGAGAGGTAATTAAAATGTGGTGAAAATTGTTTGTTGTCTAAATTTTACACTTTGTTGATATCAAAATTAAAGTCAAAGAGATTTGATTTCAAAACCACTTGCTTACCCGTAGCAAATAAATAAATTGCTTCTTGTAAAAATGCTAGTAGAGGGCGCTAAAGGATGAGTAACTCCTGTGTGATGATTCAAAGGGTCTTTAGCCAACTGCTAAAAATAAAACCATACTCTAGTTTGGTTTGAATCTTCGTAGGTGTGATGCGGTAGTCACTGGGAACAATTCGTTTATAATTGCACAATTGAAGAGGTTATATCAATAAAATATCGGGGTTAAACTCATTCTTAACTACGTTGAATGGTGAGGCTGCTTTGTTCTCTCAGCGAATAATTGACAATCGCTCTATCGGCCCACGTAGGCCGTAATTGAAAATGAGAAATGTGTGACGTAGGTAAGAGAGGAATCGTTTGTAACGTTATATGTGACGTGTCGTTACAAACAAGTTCAGTTTAGTTTATTTACTGCGTTGCAAAACAGGAAATTAATTAGAATTGCAGTAGCTTATAGTGGAATTGAAACCATTCAAATATATATTTTTTATAACAACAAAGACAAAATTAATTGTCATCCAACACTTGGTGAAACTAGGTTTAATAAAAAGTATAAAATAAACACTTGGCTAAGTTTCATATATTTTTTTATTATAAGTTTAAATCGGCGAGATTTGAACACATGAATTTTACATTTGTACATGAATTTATATACACCGGGTGTCTACTTTTTTTCCGAAGGAAATTCAATGTTAAAATTTTGGTTTAGCGATATCTATTTACCTATTAATTTTAGAACAAAATTGTACTGAAGAAAAATGTTCAGAATGAAAAACTGCATCCATAGAGTATAAGTTTGTTGTTCAATTGTTTCTTATGTCCGAGTTAGAAGCAAAAGAAAATACACGCTTTAAAGCAATTATCAGAGTGTCATGTGAAATAAAATAATAATTTGTTTGTTGTGTCTGACATTATTTAACATATTGGACCAGAATTGGAAGCTTACTCTAATTTATTTATTTATTTATTCGAGCATTTAATGTAATAATAAAATTAATTATAGCAACTATTATTTATTTTTTTTTACATAATCTAGACAAATAAATACCTATTATTAAGTTATTTAATTTGTATAACAACAAAGATAAAATTAATTGTCATCCAACATTTGGTGAAACAAGGTTTAATAAAAAATATAAAGTAAACACTTGGCTATGTTTCACAAAATTCAGCCTCCAAGTCACCTTATGAGGGCATCGTCAGAGGCTGGCCAGCACAGTTAGTAACCATAGACGCGTTTCGCTCTTATTAGAGCTCACCAAGTGTTGGATGACAATTAATTTTGTCTTTGTTGTTATTTAAATTGCTATTGCGTAGCTTTCCCTTTTTTTCGGTAGATGGCATGACCAGTTCCACAGAACTTCTCATGTCATCTTACCGTTTGTTAGAGATCTTATTCTCTGCTGGCACAGTTCTTCGTCACCAGCTTCTTCACATGAACTTTGTTCTAGGCGAAGAAGTGAGTTATACCATAACTGATATGAGCTTTAATAAGAGCGAAACGCGTCTATGGTTACTAACTGTGCTGGCCAGCCTCTGACGATGCCCACATAAGGTGACTTGGAGGCTGAATTTTGTGAAACAAAGCCAAGTGTTTACTTTATATTTTTTATTTAATTTGTTTTATTTCTCATGGCACTCTGATAATTACTTTAAACCGTGTATTTTCTTTTGCTTCTAACTCGGACATAAGAAACAATTGAACAACAAACTTATACTCTATGGATGCAGTTTTTCATTCTGAACATTTTTCTTTAGTACAATTTTGTTCTAAAATTAATATTTAAAGAGATATTGCTAAACCAAAATTTTAACATTGAATTTCCTACGTTCGGAAAAAAAATAGACACTCGGTATATACTAATCTACGACTATTTGCAATTATATTATACAAATTCAATACTATACAGAGCCGTAATTGAAAATCTGACGAAATTAAGACTTTTAAAATTAAAATAGTCACAGTTTTTGTTTCTTGCTATTGCCACTAACATTGTTTTTGTTTTTGTTTGCTCGTATAGCCAACTACAAATATTATATAAACTACTGCTTTGAAATAAAATTAAAAATAATCTTAAAATAATGATTAATAGCTGTTTAATTTGAGTAGGTGTAAAATTTTAGTGACAAGCACTTAAAGTCCCTCTGTTATCAAAAGAAATCCAGTTTGTTAATTACGGAAAATTAGTGGAAAATTTTTAATAGCATGCCTAATTTAATCACGCAACATTCTCAAATAGTCTCTGATAATATCATAAATAACTTTTATTTGAACATTATTTCTTATCGCTAAATACTAAACCCACTAATTAGGAAAAAACTTTTACCAAAAATTTCTACGTAGATTTCTAACGCGAATTTATTAGATAACAATTGTTATTATTTTTTATCAGTCAAACAATTAAATAAGCAAAGTAATTGCATAGATTTTTTTGTTTCTCTGGCTAGACAGATTAGAGATTATATAATCTATTTGAGATAGTTTTATTGACATTATTGAGACGAAGAAAAAAGACAAAGTTCTGTTGTTATTTTTAGACCGTCTTTTTCATGATAAAATACTTTACCATTGGAACCACTTTTGCTTCTACTTTTTTGCTTTTAGAAAGTATTCGAACGACCTTCGCAGACTATATATGACTTAATAGATCGTTTTTTTTTTGTTCAAACGATACCTCATTGTTTGGAAATGTTTGAATTGCTGTTTGAAGGAAAAAGAACAGTTATTTTTGTATTTTTTTGTCACTTTTAGTCGACACAAAAAAATCATTCGAACGCGCTAAAAAAACAAGAATTTTGCCATCGAAATATAAACAACATTTTTTCGACAACTGTCAAAAAATAATAATACAATAATTATTTATTTATTCAAGTATATTGAAGGAAAACAATCAAAAATAATATGAATTCGGTGTGCTCCAAAATACTTATTTTACGCACTAGGGTGCAAAATACGCGTTGAAAATCATGAATTGATATTAACTTTAAAAATTGATAAATTTTTTACAGTTTTCGCTCGTTTTTAAAACACTAGATTATTTAAAATACAATATTTTAAAATAGTTACTTTATCGCAAGAAGTTCTGATAGCCTAACATATATTACATTGCGATAGTGTAAAACAGCCTTCACCTAATAACAAACGTTTGTTTTTTTATTGCTTAAGTCGTGTGATGATGATTTAAAAGCTGTCATATACGCAGTTCGTCTTTAAAATCCCCTCAGACAGAAATTAGTCTCTTTTACAAATGTTATGATTAGCTGTGATAAAGTTCACAGAGCTTTGCGATCTTCAATCTTTCCCGGAGTAATCCAGAACTCCGGGTAACCCGAGTAGAGTGCCGGGACTCGTAAAAGTTTCTCTAATCTGCCACCAGCGCTGCAGTCGTGTTGTACAGGGTGCCAACGTCTCTTTTATCAACAGAAAAGCCAGAAAATTTATAAATAAATAAATAAATATATCATCACGCCTTTTACCCATTACTAGGTGTGGCACTCTGCCGTAAGCAGATCTCGGTAAGTGAGATATTTATTTGCGTGAAGTGCGGTTACTAGCCGTCAAATTACGGCCCGCAAAGATGTTAGTCTAGGGGGAGTCACAGGGGTAGATTTAATTGTTTGTCGACTGTAGGGATCGAACCAGGGTTCTCAAGATCCACAGGCTGGCTCGATACCACTGAGCCATCTACCCTATAAATAAAAATAATGATTAGTGGTATTAGTTCAAATATTATGATAATAATATCACGCTATATCCCATTAAATGGGGTAGCACGAACCTTCGAAAAATTAACACATTGAATAACATTAACAGTTCTTCCATATAAGCTCTTTCATTCCTCACAACCGAAATCCATCATCACGCAACAAACCTTCATTTACATCCATCCATTCGCTCCTGTACACCTGTTTCGTAAATCTTCACTTACGCCCACTTCTCTAACAACGAATCTATAATGAGAATTGACAAGATAAAAATACGTATGTAATTGGGATTAAATTCCTGTTGTGCAGAAGGTAATACTAGTATTGGAATCTGTATATGAAGTTGTGGAAATAAACCGGGAGTTTTTCTTATCAGTAAACATAGGGATATATCATTACCATAGTTACAGTTAAAAAGTTGGACAACAATACATTAGAGCGTTTATTTTAAAAGTAAACATAGGGAAAATAATATTTTCAGCAATGCATTGAAGTGTACTAGTCTATAGTCTAAAAGAAACATTTTAAGTTTAAACAAATTAAATGAATTTGAATTACTTTAATTAACTAAACGCAGGGTTCGAAGATATATATCGATCGATATATATCATGATATTTATTTTGATATATATCGTCATATTTTTGCAATGATATATATCCATTATATAAAAATATCAAATAGTTTTTGAGATATAACCTCCGGAAAAGTGAAATTTTTCGAATTTTTCAGTTTTTCTACTTTTCCGAGGCTATATCTCAAAAACTAAATGTGATATGAAAATGCGCTCAACGGCATTAATTTTCTCGTGCTTCAGTTAACTTATAAACATAGTTTCAGCGATTTTTATTCTTTTCAATTTTCCGCCAAAAAAATCGCAAAAAGCGGTTTTTTAACATTTTCTCGAAAACCAGAAGTCATATGCATTTGAAGATTGCACCACTGGATTCAGTGGGTCAAAATACATATGTATGTAAATTTTCGTTTTAATAATCCTACGATTAAGGATTTTTGGTAAAATTGAATTAAAATCTGAAAAAACCAAAGGGGTACCCCTTAGGAAATAATTAAAATTTTTAAATTGCTTAAAATTGTATGAAAATTTGCTTATAAGTCAATTCGGACACGGGGAATTCAACGCCGTTGAGCGCATTTCCATATCTTGTTTAGTTTTTGAGATATAGCCTCCGGAAAAGTGAAATTTTTCGAATTTTTCAGTTTTTCTACTTTTCCGAGGCTATATCTCAAAAACTAAATGTGATATGAAAACGCGCTCAACGGCATTAATTTTCTCGTGCTTCAGTTAACTTATAAACATAGTTTCAGCGATTTTTATTTTTTTCAATTTTCCGCCAAAAAAATCGCAAAAAGCGGTTTTTTAACATTTTCTCGAAAACCAGAAGTCATATGCATTTGAAGATTGCACCACTGGATTCAAAATACATATGTATGTAAATTTTCGTTTTAATAATCCTATGATTAAGGATTTTTGGTAAAATTGAATTAAAATCTGAAAAAAACAAAGGGTTGACTTTTTGAACTGGTTCAACCAGAAATTCACATCTGCATGTTTATATGTCGAAATTCTGGTCATTCTTGGCCATGTTAGTTCTGCAATAGCAGATCCTAATAAACTACACATTTGAAGCCGTTAAGTACAGTAACTAGTTGTTTGACAACTATAGATGACAGCAATGTTATTTTCCCTATGTTTACTTTTAAAATAAACGCTCTAATGCATTGCTGTCAAACTTTGTAACTGTAACTATGGTAATGATATATCTCTATGTTTACTGATAAGAAAAACTCCCGGTATAAAACATTCTTCTATTCAAAGCTACTTGTACATATCGAAATAATGTTGATTTAAACAACTCCGGAAAGAGTTTCTAGTTACGACGATCAAAGCAATTCACGTATGAACATCTTCCCGACTCATTTTTCATCTCCGAGTCTTGCAAATAGTTGACATTTAATATAAAATATCAGTCCGCTTGAATTTGCCGCGTAGAAACAAAACCGCACTGACTAAACTGCAATTTCGTTGACATACACAAGAGTGCAAGAAGTCCCCACTACTCTCCAATACCTCCCACTCCCTGGATACTATAGTGGGGGTTGGAAGGGGGTGTCGAATGTGGAGACACACGGCCAATCAGCTGGAGACCCCGAATGGGAAAGGATAAGGTATATGAAAAGGTAGCGGTGAAATCAGGATGTCTAGATGGCTTTGCTTTCACAGCAAGCTGATACGGATAGCACCCTTCCCCGGTAAGGAGGGTGTCAATAAATACAATTTATTATTTTCTGAAACAGTACCAAGTAAAATACCTGCTGTCTTAGTTCGCTGCTCTGTAATTGCAGATTTTTATAACAACAAAGACTAAATTAATTGTCGTCCATACACTTGGTGAAACTAGGTTTAATAAAATATAAAATAAACACTTGGCTTTTGCTTTTTTCGGTAGATGGCATTGCCTGTTCGACAGAACTTCTCTTGTCATTTTACCGTTTGTTAGAGATCTTATTCTCTGCTGACACAGTCCTTCGTCACCAGCTTCTTCACGTGAACTTTGTTCTAGGTGAAGAAGTAAGTTATACCATACTGATGAACTCTAATAAGAGCTAGTAACTGTGCTGGCCAACCTCTGACGATGCCCTCATAAGATGACTTGGAGGCTGAATTTTGTGAGACTTAGCCAAGTGTTTATTTTATATTTTATTGCAGATTTTTATTCATGACGTTAGATAAATATATTAGTACATATTTTTATCCTTTCTTATACGTCATGGATCTGTTGATGCAGATCTGCATACATTCCATTTTAACAATAACTTGTTCAACAAATATTACAACATTGTGACAAACAAATGTCAAACTCTTTTACAATATGTCAAATATTCAATCCATTTGTTTAATTTTCCAAGGCAATCTACAAAAAAATTGAATAAATTTTGAATTTCATTCAGAGTTCGTAAATATCATGATATTTATAATAAATATCAAAATATATGATATATAGGATATATATCAGATAAATATCACTTTTTGGATATTTATTTTTTAATTTTAGTTTTTGTACACATTTAGAAAAATTGAAAAGTTGAATTCCCCGTGTCCGAATTGACTTATAAGCAAATTTTCATACAATTTTATGCAATTTAATATTTTTAATTATTTCCTAAGGGGTACCCCTTTGGTTTTTCATATTTTAATTCAATTTTACCAAAAATCCTTAATCGTAGGATTATTAAAACGAAAATTTACATACATATGTATTTTGACCCACTGAATCCAGTGGTGCAATCTTCAAATGCATATGACTTCTGGTTTTCAAAAAAATGTTAAAAAACCGCTTTTTGCGATTTTTTTGGCGGAAAATAGAAAAAAAATAAAAATCGCTGAAACTATGTTTATAAGTTAACTGAAGCACGAGAAAATTAATGCCGTTGAGCGCGTTTTCATATCACATTTAGTTTTTGAGATATAGCCTCGGAAAAGTAGAAAAACTGATAAATTCGAAAAATTTCACTTTTCCGGAGGTTATATCTCAAAAACTAAACAAGATATGGAAATGCGCTCAACGGCGTTGAATTCCCCGTGTCCGAATTGACTTATAAGCAAATTTTCATACAATTTTATGCAATTTAATATTTTTAATTATTTCCTAAGGGGTACCCCTTTGGTTTTTTCATATTTTAATTCAATTTTACCAAAAATCCTTAATCGTAGGATTATTAAAACGAAAATTTACATACATATGTATTTTGACCCACTGAATCCAGTGGTGCAATCTTCAAATGCATATGACTTCTGGTTTTCGAGAAAATGTTAAAAAACCGCTTTTTGCGATTTTTTTGGCGGAAAATAGAAAAAAAATAAAAATCGCTGAAACTATGTTTATAAGTTAACTGAAGCACGAGAAAATTAATGCCGTTGAGCGCGTTTTCATATCACATTTAGTTTTTGAGATATAGCCTCGGAAAAGTAGAAAAACTGATAAATTCGAAAAATTTCACTTTTCCGGAGGTTATATCTCAAAAACTAAACAAGATATGGAAATGCGCTCAACGGCGTTGAATTCCCCGTGTCCGAATTGACTTATAAGCAAATTATCATACAATTTTATGCAATTTAATATTTTTAATTATTTCCTAAGGGGTACCCCTTTGGTTTTTTCAGATTTTAATTCAATTTTACCAAAAATCCTTAATCGTAGGATTATTAAAACGAAAATTTACATACATATGTATTTTGACCCACTGAATCCAGTGGTGCAATCTACAAATGCATATGACTTCTGGTTTTCGAGAAAATGTTAAAAAACCGCTTTTTGCGATTTTTTTGGCGGAAAATTGAAAAAAAATAAAAATCGCTGAAACTATGTTTATAAGTTAACTGAAGCACGAGAAAATTAATGCCTTTGAGCGCGTTTTCATATCACATTTAGTTTTCGAGATATAGCCTCGGAAAAGTAGAAAAACTGAAAAATTCGAAAAATTTCACTTCTCCGGACGCTATATCTCAAAAACTATTTGATATTTTTATATAATGGATATATATCATTGCAAAAATATGACGATATATATCAAAATAAATATCATGATATATATCGATCGATATATATCTTCGAACCCTGATTTCATTTAATTAATATCTCGTGAACTATTCACATTTATGTAATGAAATTTACTTTATAGGAAGCGTTTTTAATTTCTGAACAATTTTTGTATTTACGCTTTTGCTCTAAAGTGAATAGGTACAGAGATACAGCAATATTTAAAAAATAACATAAACACCTGTATATATATATAAATAAATATGAAACAAAAATATGTCTGTGCGTAACAGTTTTGCAAGTGCAGATCTTTAAAAGCTACTATTTTCAAGTTAGATACTTTGTTAATGGTACTTAGGCGTAAATTAAATTTCTCACTCGAAAAAAATACAAGAATTGTTAAATACTTTAAAAATACGAGTAAAAAAATGTGATCTGTGGTGAGATAGAGGTCGCAAAAGCGCTTCCCGGGGCGGTGAGTGCATCGATTTACATGGCTGAAGTACTTTTGGGATTAAGAGAAAAAGTCTTTGATGTTCCGCGTCTTTTTCCTTTTCCTCTTTTCCGTTCAGAACTTCGTGAGCAGTTGAACAACATCGTCCTGATTCGCCGAACGCAGATAAACAAAGAGGATATGTCAAATGAACACATTGCATTCCTTAGCATCAACTATTTTGTACACTCCATACAAAAAACAAAACAGCAATATTTTTCATTCATATATTTTATAGGAAAATGCTGCAAATAAAAACTACGAAAATAGTTATTTGTGTATTTAGTGCGCGAAATTATATAGAGGAATATAAAACGACCATAAAAAGTGAAGATGGTCATGGCAAATATGTCATGGTAAAATAAATAAATATATCATCACGCCTTGTACCCATTACTGGGTGTGGCACTCTTCCTAAGCAGATCTTGGTAAAATGAATGATGAAAAATTATTTTTCTACTTCCGTTAGGAAATAGACATTTTATTTCACTTATTTGAGTTGGGTAATGAACTGCATTATTTAACTAGTGTAATAATGAGGTAACATAGTAACAGATATCTTGGTAGACGAATTCTGATGTGTTATTCTTTTATTTTTTGAATTTATAACTGTCATTAATATGTCAAAATTTCATAATTTCAAAAACGCTCTTTCGTATTTATTAGAACGGAAGTAGAAAAAATATTATTACTTATGTGTTTACATAACTCGGCTACGCCTCGTTCTGCAAATTTCACATGCGTAAGGTAATAACCTTCATTTCCTTACTAGTTTCATAAATAGCTATAATATTAGTGAAAAAAATCTGATGTGGACACCACATGACTTCCTTGTACGCGTATTAAACTGTAGATATTTTTTTAATTACACATATTTGACATTAAATCTTGTATTTTTTTGTTCTAATCCAGCAAACTTAATTTTTTTTTTAAATAAAAAAATATATAATATTTAAATTTAGATATCTCGTTTATGCAAAAAGCTAATTTAAAAATTCTTAATGTGCTAGACGCAGAATTTAATTCTCTAAAACTTTTATTTGCAGCATTCATTTCTAAAATTAAAATAATACCATTTTTTCCAAGGAAAACTGTTACCAGCTTCATGTAATGTGCCACTTCCGGTTAGTCTATTTTAACCAAAATCTATTATGTTATTTCCATTGATATAGTAGTCTTATATACCAAATTTGGAAAGTTTTAAATTATATTTGAATATAGTTTTTCATGAAAATCTATTATAGGCTTCTAGTAAAGTACCACTTCCGGTAGTTGTATAATGACCAAAAAGGGAGGTGCACAACTAGATGTTATAGCGGTCCTAAATATAAAGTTTCAATTTTCTACGGCTTACCGTTTTTGAGTTATGCGAGATACATACGTACGTACGTACAGACGGCATGCCGAAATTAGTCAAAATGAATTCAGGAAGGGCCAAAATACCTATTTCCGTTGAAATCTGAGAACCGTAAATTTTCACGATTACAATACTTCCTTTACTTCGTACAAGGAAGTAAAAAAGTGAACATTTTTTGACAGTAAAGTTAAATTTGAAGCATTTTGCCAGCATAAAATATACAGTCAGTCGAGTAGGAAATTACCAGCTGTTAAATCACAATACCTTTGAATGGAATTTTTATAGTTGAAAACTATAAAATAAATATTCCATTACAGTATATTTATTAATGGATTACTAAACCGTCCATAAATAGATAGATTTATAGAAACATTAAATTTTATTGCATTTGTCAATTTAATTTTCATAGCCGCGTTTATTTATTTTATGTATTCATATGTTTATTTCCTATCGCACATACTAATATTTAAACAGATTATTTAATTAAATATTCTTTTAAGGATTCCTTAAAAAACATAGAATACTAGTAGTATGTAAGCTACAAATAATGTAATATTCTTCTTACAAACATATATTATTGATTCCTTGCTTCAACATAAATTTCCTTTTCGCGTAAACAGTAATTAAGCTCAATATTTAAATCGCCCGCGGATATTTCATTGTTTTTCTTTCTATTTAGAGTAAACAGGGTTGGCCTTGGTAATAAATACACACATGGTGTATGCTTCAGGCAAAGAAAAAACAATAAATTTTATATTAATTTCACCGTTTTTATATTTATTGTCGAGCAATTAAAGTACAAAATAATTTTAATTTTAACTTTTCTCGTAAAATCTCTAACATGTCTTCAGTAGTTCGTGTAAAAAGTTTGAAATGACGATCGTAAAATTTTGCTATTGTTTCAAGACTACACTTTTATTAAACATTAAAAATGTATCAAATTTTAGTTAAATTTTGTAGTGCAGCAAAGATTAAACAATTGAAATACATAAGGGGGGATGAAAAGGGGCGTTCAATAAACGTTGGTAATCTTTCGTTAACTGAACTCGCAAAAAATAATGAGAAACTAATCTTTTCAGTGATCTGAAATCCAGCTGAAAATCAAATCTATTTCAGCGACGAACGAAATTACAGGTGCTCGGAATTAAAGTTACTTTTCTAGTTTTTTTTTCTTTATAGCAAAGTGTATTTATTTACTACGGTATACAACAGAAAATAAATGATCTCTAGTCAGTATATTCAGTCAAAGACTACTAATGATTTAAAAATTAATAAATTTGAAAATTAATCTAGGACGTGAAAAAAATAGTAGTTTTCCCTCGGTGTAAAATATATTTATTCGCGTGAAGTACGGTTACCAGCCGTCAAATCACGTCTTCAAAGATGTTGAGCTACAGGGGTAATTTCTATAAAAAATTCTAGTATAAATATATCATCACGCCTTTTACCCATTCATGAGTGTGGCACTATGCCGTAGCAGATCTCGGTAAGTGATATATTTCTTCGCGTGAAGTACAGTTACCAGTTGTAAAATCACGGCCCCTAAAGATGTTAGTAGAGGGGGAGCCACAGGGTTGACATTTAAATTGTAAATAAATAAATATATCATCACGCTTTTTATACATTCATGAGTGTGGCACTCTGTCGTAAGTAGATCTCGATAAGTAATATATTTCTTCGCGTGAAGTGTAGTTACCAGTTGTCAAATCATGGCCCCAAAAGATGTTAGTGGAAAGGGAGCCACAGGGGTAGATTTAAATTGGTGAAAATTGTTTGTCGGCTGTGGGGATCAAACCAGGGTTCTCAAGATCCACAGGCCGATTCGATACCACTGTCAAAAAATCGAGAATTCTACATAATAGAAGATAAAATAAATAAATAAATATATCATCACGCCTTTCACCCATTACTGGATGTTGCACTCTACAAAAGTAGATTTCGGTAAGTGATATATTTATGTGGGTGAAGTGAGGTTACTTGCCGTCAAATCAAGCCCCTAAAGATGTTAGGGGATAGGTAATCACAGGGGTAGATTTTAATTGTTTTCTCAACCCAATGCGGCCACCTACCTATGGGTTGTTCAGATTAATAAATAATAATAAAAATGGATGACAAGTGGTCAAAAAAAGCTGACATGAAAATGACAACGCAGTTAGGCACATTTTCGCATAATGTCCTCGTCTATAAAAACACGAGATGTTAATTATTTCGCGTCATAGTGCATAACTTTGAATACGATTTGCGTATAAATCCAGCAGGCTTTGACGTAGCACTTCCTCCGTATGTGTAGCACAACATGACCAACCACGACTATACAACACAAATATGGGCCGTGATCGATTTGCCGCCCTCGTGAAACGGTGGTCCGGAGAAGGAAGTCAGTTTACCGGAAAGATGTAGTGCATAATTTTGCATCGGGTTTAGAAATTATTTTTGTGGTGTTACCGTGAAAAACTTTGCTCATTTGTTTACATAAATTATTTATGGGATCTGCAATTGCAGTGCTTTCAAGTCTCACTGACTTATCAAAATAGTGATTTGTGTATGTAGGACGCGAAATGGTCGAAGAAAAGTTTGATGGCCGAGGCTGAAAACTGAGGTAGACTATTTTCTAAGCATACTAAATCATTAGGGGTAAGTGGCTCAGTGGTATCGAGTCGGCCTGTGCATCTTGAGAACCCTGGTTTGAGCTCCACAGTCACAAAATTAAATCTACCCCTGTGACTCCCCCTTCACTAACATCTTTGGGGGCCGTGATTTGACCGCTGGTAACCACATTTCACGCGAAGAAATATATCACTTACCGAGATCTGCTGTAGCAGAGTACTACGCCCAGTAATGCATAAAAGGCGTGATGATATATTTATTTTAATAATAAAATATCAAAATAAACACTTGGCTATGTTTCACAAAATTCAGCCTGCAAGTCACCTTATGAGGGCATCGTCAGAGGCTGGCCAGCACAGTTGGTAACCATAGACGCGTTTCGCTCTTATTAGAGCTCATCAGTATGGTATAACCTACTTCTTCACCTAGAACACAGTTCACGTGAAGAAGCTGGTGACGAAGGACTGTGCCAGCAGAGAATAAGATCTCTAAAGAACGGTAAGATGACATGAGAAGTTCTATCCTCTGACGATGCCCTCATAAGGTGACTTGGAGGCTGAATTTTGTGAGACTTAGACAAGTGTTTATTTTGATATTTTATTATTAAACCTACTCGTAGTTTCACCAAGTGAGCATTTAAAGACAATTAATTTTGTCTTTGTTGTTTTTTATATATTTATTTTATTTATTTACCAAATCATTTTTTCGTGGGTGAGGTGTAGACAAAATTTTACACGAAACTACATTATTATAAATAAATATATCATCACGCCTTTTACCCATTACTGGGTGTGGCACTCTGTCTAGTTAGATATGAGTAAGTGATATATTTTTACCGCTTGAATTGCGGTTACCAGTCGTCAAATCACGGCCTCCAAATATATTAGTAGAGGAGGAGTCACAGGGGTAGATTTAATTTAGTGAAAATTGTTTGTCGGCTGTGGGTATCGAACCAGGGTTTTCAAGATCCACAGGCCGACTCGATACCACTGAGCCACCTACTCCATAACTGCATTTTGTTCATTAAAAAACTTCAAAATTTAATATAAATTTAATTTTGAAATTATGATTATTATAAATATGAAGGAGACGTTTTAAAAAAAATGAACTACGTTCATATTTTTTAACCAAGTAAGCCATGGTCAAATGAGCCTTGTATTCATTCTTTCAGTTTATGAAAGATTCATGAGATTTAGGCTGCTTATAACACATAACAAAAATAGAGGGAAAAACTGGAATAAAATCAAATTTGGCTTCATAAAGTCCTAGTAATGAATTTTTGTTGCTCTGTTCACAAAAAACTTGAATTTTCCGGGGATAAAGCTCAACTTTACTTGACAATTTTGTGAAAAATAATTTATCTTTATTTGATACTAGTAAAGAGTTAATTATCTTTGGTGAAATAATACCAGACAGATAAAACCTGCGATCTTTACAGCCAGAAGCATAGTGTTTTTTCTTCGAGAGGAATTATAAAATACTAGTTTATTAAGTCCTTAAATTTGATAAAGAACACTCGTTAAATAGTTCGGGTAAGCTGTAAAAATTTCAGCCAATATGTTAGCAAGTTTTTATTAGTACTATTCCAGATAAAATTATAACAGCGCAGAAAGAATGTGATATTTTACTCGTAGTGGAAGAGTTACTTACACGAGAACAAAAAGCGTAATTTTGTTTTTATCTTACTCCATTTTCAGCAAATTTTATCTTTGTTAGTTGCCAGTCGTTCATATTTACATTTACTTCACTTCAGTTAATATGAGTACCTCTCTACACAGTTTATTCTATCATTTTTTACTTCCTTGTACGAAGTAAAGGAAGTATTGTAATCGCGAAAAATTTCGGTTCTCAGATATCAACGGAAATAGGTATTTTGGCCCTCCCTGAATCCATTTTGACTAATTTCGTCGTGACGTCTGTACGTACGTACGTACGTATCTCGCATAACTCAAAAACGGTAATCCGTAGAAATTTTGTATTTAGGACTGTTATAACATCTAGTTGTGCACCTCCCTGTTTGGTCATTATACAACTACCGGAAGTGGTACTTTACTTGAAGCCTATAATAGATTTTCATGAAAAACTATATTCAAATATAATTTAAAACTTTCCAAATTTGGTATATAAGACTACTATATCAATGGAAATAACATAATAGATTTTGGTTAAAATGGACTAACCGGAAGTGGCACATTATTATGAAGCTGCTAACAGTTTTGCTTGAAAAAAATGGTATTATTTTAATTTTAGAAATTAATGCTGCAAATAAAAGTTTTAGAGAATTAAATTCTGCGTCTATCACATTAAGAATTTTTAAATTAGCTTTTTGCATAAACGAGATATCTAACTTTAAATATTATATATTTTTTGATTTTTTTGTAAATTAAGTTTGCTATGGATTAGAACAAAAAATAAAAGATTTAACGTCAAATATGTGTAATTAAAAAAATATCTATAGTTTAATACATGTACAAGGAAGTCATGTGGTGTCCACATCAGATATTTTAACTTTGTTGTTACCTATTTTAACTTCGATTCTTACAGCTGAAAAACAATTTTTTCGAAAACTGTCATATAAAGTTTACATGACAACTATCAACACGCGAAATGAGTGTTTTTTATCTACAGAACGCAAAAGATTTTTGCATGCAGGATGCAAAAAACTTTTGATAGAAGAAAGGCTCACAATTTAATAATTTTTTTGCTTAGAAACAATACTTCTATTCTTTAACAAAATTTATATTTAATGTTCCAATTGAGCAATTATTCATATTTATCTCGCTTGAGGAAGCTAACTGGTGTACTGGAATAGTTTCTTGAGAAATGCAATGCGAATCCCAATAAATCGCAGAAAAAAATTAGAACGTTTGTTTGGTTTCTATTGCCAACCAGCTGTCAATTGCTGGTCAGAGAATACCAGATTTGATAGCAATTATATTACATACATTGTTGTCATGGAAACATTAGATGTCACATTAATTCATCCTAAACGTCAACATTTTCTCATTACATTATTACTAATTTTGGGATATATTTTTCGAAAAAACGTTGTTTGATACTCGATTGCGAAATGCAAAAGTAACATTTCGCAATCTAAAATAAAAAATAACTATTTATCTTCCCTACATCTTTGGTAACCGCATAAATATATAACTTACCAAGATCTGCTAATTTATAACTTTTTTATTACTAAACTTAATTCCAATTACAGTAGGTTAAAGTGGAATAGAAACTACTCAAACCCAGCCGTAATTTTTGAATGTATTTGAACTTATGAATTCTTGCTTGTATAAGTTATTTGTTTATTTTAGTCTACTATACTATCTTATTCTAATGAGTAAATTCTTAGTAGAATGAAACAGAAGCAACAATGTTTACATTTATATGGAAGTCAAAACAGTGTCTGTAAAATTCTCATTTCTGTCAATATGCAATTACTGTCTTTGTGACCTCAAACCACATTGAAACAGTTGAAAAGACGGTAGTGCATCTATTTCCTTCTCGTTTCCGTTCATTCAGTTGTCAATGCATCTGTCTTTCTCATGCAGGAGTGCAGTTCCTGCCGTTTTCATCTGCTACTTGTGTAAACTAATTTCTGTGCATTCAAGGCAACTACGATCGCATTTGAACGTAGGTAAATTGAAACAAATGACTGTAGTCGAAAGGGTCTTACGAATAAATAACAGGATGAAAGCAGGAATTGGCTGCAGGAATATGAAGATTGGTTCCTGCTGAGAAATAACCTGGATAACAGATATTACGATCGCTAGCAGATATACAAATTCTATATGAAATATTTTGGAATATTATGCAGAGCTGCAATTGCAGTTAAAGTTATTAACAGTAAATTAAGAATAGTTGTGACTTTGTGGTTAGAACAATTTCTTCACAAGCGAGAGTTCGTTGCTATCTTCAAAAAATTCAACTGCATTTGAAAGTTTATATTCTGTTACAATTGTACGTCACTTATATTTTCTGTACTGCTATTGCAGATAAAGTTTCTAACAGTAAATTGATTTATTTATTTATGTTACGCTGTACAACAGGAACTTAATCCCAATTACACTACAGGGTCCGCACTCACCGAACCGCAGTGTGTTAGGTTCATATAATCTTTAGCTTGAATGCGATTCGAACTCGGGATCTCCGGATTCGAATTCCATATCGCTATCCACACCACCGTACTGACGGACAGAAATTAAGGATAGTTGTGACTTTGTGGTTAGAACAATCCCTTTACAAACGAGAGTCCGTCGCTGTCTTAAAAAAAATCAAATGCATTCGAAAGTTTATATTCTGTTACAGTTGTACGTCTCTCATATTTTCTGTACTGCAATTGCAGATCTCAAGTTGTTACAAAATAACTCTATATGTTTGTAGATCCGCAAATCTGTAAATAATGAACAAACCAATATTTGTTAATTGAAAAAAAAATATAGTTTCAATAACAACAAAGACAAAATTAATTGTCATCCAACACTTGGTGAAACAAGGTTTAATAAAAATGTAAAGTAAACACTTGGCTATGTTTCACAAAATTCAGCCTGACGATGCCCTCATAAGGTGACTTGGAGGCTGAATTTTGTGAAACAGCCAAGTGTTTACTTTACATTTTTATTAATATAGTTTCGTTTCGATTTAGTGTATTATTTACATATTTATGAATCTACATAATTTATGGAGTTACACATAATTCTATCATTAATTATATGTAGTTGTGGCTCTGTACTTAGAATTCTCGCCTTACAAGCGAGAGCTTGTCGCTATTATGACATTTTTATAACAAATTGTAGGATCAAAAATGTAAAATAAATAAATAAATATAAATATATCATCACGCTTTTTACCCATTACTGGGTGTGGCACTCTACCGTAGCAGATCTCGGTAAGTGATATATTTCTTTGCGTAAAGTACGGTTACCAGCCGTCATATCACGGCCCTAAAGATATTAGTAGAGGGCGAGCCACAGGGATAGATTTAAATTGGTGAAAATTGTTTGTCGGCTGTGGGGATCGAACCAGAGTAAAATGTAAATTGAAATAATAATGAGTACTCCTTCTTAAATGGTTAAATAAGTTTTTTGCAATTACATGAAATTTATTATATTTAATACATAAAAGACGAATTTGAATCTTGAACAGAAAATACAATAAATAAGTATAATTATATCATCACGCCTTTTACCTATAACTGAGTGTGACGTCACTCTACTGTAGCAGATATATGTATCCGCGTGAAGTGTAGTTACTAGTCGTCAAATCACGGCCCCCAAAGATGTTAATTGGGAAGAAGCCACAGGGGTAATTTTAATGTTAATTCCATTATTGGAATTGGGATTAATTCTTATGCTGGATACATATTTTTAGAAATATCTGCAGCATGCGGAGGGTGGTACGGCATAGGGGTAGCAATATATCACAAGGGCGGTTTAACAAGCGATCGTTCAGTTTGTTGGTGAGTCGATTACACTTCAGGGAACCATCGCGAGTCTGCAGGGTGCTGACTGGCCTCACATGCACTGCGCGGGGGTTGCGGAGGGGTGGAGCAACCCCCTTGAGACTCAGCCGAGGTGTGCTGGTGTTTATACGTGTAAATATAGCCATGTGGGGGTGGAAAACCGCTAATTTATAGATGGAAATTGGTGGAGAATGAAATAGTTGGATTTAGATTTATTGTGGGGTAGGTGACTCAGTGGTATCGAATCTTGAGAACCTTGGTTCGATCCCCACAGCCGACAAACAATTTTTACTAATTTAAATCTACCCCTGTGGTTCCCTCTTCACTAATATCTTTGGGGGCCGTGATTTGATGGCTGTTCACGTGAAGAAATATATCACTTACCGAGATCTGCTACGTAAGAGTGCCACACCCTGTATTGGGTAAAAGGCGTGATGATATATTTATTTATTTATTTAGTGTCTACATTATTTTAGAGAAAAATGAAATCAAACAAAATTCATAAATAAAATAAATATATCATCACGCCTTTTACACATTACTGAGTGTGGCACTCTGCCTAAGCAGATCTCGATAAGTGATATATTTTTCGCGTAAAGTTCGGTTACCAGCCGTCAAATCACGATCCCTAAAGATATTAGTGGAGGGGGAGCCACAGGAGTAGATTTAATTTGGTGAAAATTGTTTGTCAGCTGTGAAGATCGAACCAGGATTCTCAAGATCCACAGGCCGACTCGATATCACTGAGCTACCTACCCCATATCACTTACCAAAATCTACTTCGGCAGAGTGCCACACCCTGTTATGGGTAAAAGGCGTGATGATATATTTATTTATTTAGTGTCTAAATTATTTTAGAGAAAAATGATTAAAATAAAAGTCAAAGAAAATTCATAAATAAAATAAATATATCATCACGCCTTTTACTAATTACTGAATGTGGCACTCTGCCTAAGCATATCTCGGTAAGTGATATATTTTTCGCGAGAAGTGCGGTTACCAGCCGTCAAATTACGATCCCCAAAGATATTAGTGGACGGGGAGCCACAGGGGTAGATTTAAATTAAGAAAATTTAGTTTTCTTCATTTTTTATTGGAGGCATATTCTTCAAAAAAATTATTTTTATTCTTGGATCAATACGTAATAGAACAATAAATCCTATATCAGAAATCTTCTACATAAATGTAATTACTAGAGATGGGCGAATATCAAATTTCTCGAATTCAAATATCGAATATGAATATTAATCAGATCTCGAATATTGGAGGTACTCGAATATTCGAATACTCCTAAAAGTTAATTTATTTATTATTAATAATTATTTAATTATGTCCATTTCATTATTTGAATGAAATTGTTAAGATAAAATAAAATAAAAACAAAAAGTACAAACAAAAAAGAAAAGTAAAAGACGAAAACTTCAAATTTAAGGTGAAACGTACTGGCTGATGTTGGCGAAAAACAAATTTGAAATATGGTACGTCTTCATGGTTTTGAAACAAAATATCTTTGATATTAATAACTTCAAAATATTGTAATAGCTTTAAGTTTATGTACAAATGATAAAGAATAACATAGTCAAAAATTGAGGTCAACACATGGCGCGATATTCGAGGTATTCGAATGTTCGCTATACTGACGTTAATATTCGAAAATCTCGAATATCGAATAATGTCAATATTAACGGCATTCGACTATTCGCGGATGATATTCGCCCATCTCTAGTAATTATCATTATAGAGTATTATAAAACATGGTCCAAAGATGATTATGAACGCGAATATATTGGTTATTACCAGGGTTCGAAGATATATATCGATCGATATATATCATGATATTTATTTTGATATATATATCGTCATATTTTTGCAATGATATATATCCATTATATAAAAATATCAAATAGTTTTTGAGATATAGCCTCCGGAGAAGTGAAATTTTTCGAATTTTTCAGTTTTTCTACTTTTCCGAGGCTATATCTCAAAAACTAAATGTGATATGAAAACGCGCTCAACGGCATTAATTTTCTCGTGCTTCAGTTAACTTATAAACATAGTTTCAGCGATTTTTATTTTTTTTCAATTTTCCGCCAAAAAAATCGCAAAAAGCGGTTTTTTAACATTTTCTCGAAAACCAGAAGTCATATGCATTTGAAGATAGCACCACTGGATTCAGTGGGTCAAAATACATATGTATGTAAATTTTCGTTTTAATAATCCTACGATTAAGGATTTTAGGGAAAATTGAATTAAAATCTGAAAAAACCAAAGGGGTACCCCTTAGGAAATAATTAAAAATATTAAATTGCTTAAAATTGTGTGAAAATTTGCTTACAAGTCAATTCGGACACGGGGAATTCAACGCCGTTGAGCGCATTTCCATATCTTGTTTAGTTTTTGAGATATAGCCTCCGGAAAGTGAAATTTTTCGAATTTTTCAGTTTTTCTACTTTTCCGAGGCTATATCTCAAAAACTAAATGTGATATGAAAACGCGTTCAACGGCATTAATTTTCTCGTGCTCCAGTTAACTTATAAACATAGTTTCAGCGATTTTTATTTTTTTTCATTTTTCCGCCAAAAAAATCGCAAAAAGCGGTTTTTTAACATTTTCTCGAAAACCAGAAGTCATATGCATTTGAAGATTGCACCACTGGATTCAGTGGGTCAAAATACATATGTATGTAAATTTTCGTTTTAATAATCCTACGATTAAGGATTTTAGGGAAAATTGAATTAAAATCTGAAAAAACCAAAGGGGTACCCCTTAGGAAATAATTAAAAATATTAAATTGCATAAAATTGTATGAAAATTTGCTTACAAGTCAATTCGGACACGGGGAATTCAACGCCGTTGAGCGCATTTCCATATCTTGTTTAGTTTTTGAGATATAGCCTCCGGAAAAGTGAAATTTTTCGAATTTTTCAGTTTTTCTAAATGTGTACAAAAACTAAAATTAAAAAATAAATATCCAAAAAGTGATATTTATCTGATATATAGGATATATATCAGATAAATATTTTGATATTTATTATAAATATCATGATATTTACGAACCCTGGTTATTACAGAGATTAGAACCCGCTAATGTTGGTTATAAAGTAAACATGTTAACCACAAGTACTTGTATACTGTTATTGAATAAATAGCATCCATTCTGTTTGCGTAATTAGCATCCAAACATTCTCCCACTTTCTCAAACTTCATTGTCGTCATCGCAGTTCATTGAGATCCAAATTCGTACACGACATTTATTCGCCAACAAATTATCATAAGATGCCAACCTGTCACAGAGAAAATAACTAGTAAAAATATCATAGAATGACGTCATTATCATTGGCAACGAACACATAAACAGTAACACACCAAAGTACAAACAAAGATGTAACGTTGCTACACTACGAAGACGTTAAGAAAATGTTTACACGAAGTTTGGAAGATCTTGTGTCTTTGTTTTACGCAAGGGTAGGTTGGATGTTTCTCTTACACTTTCTCCGCAGGACTGACTAAGAAAATTAAACAACGAAAAGTTCAAGAAGTTAATAATAATTAAAACCAATTTTGATATATACTTTAAATGTTTAATATTTTTGTTGATGAGGCTCATTCGATCTCGAAACGTCGTATGAAGTCAATAAAGATTACTAATAAAATATAAAATAAACACTTGTCTAAGTCTCACAAAATTCAGCCTCCAAGTCACCTTATGAGGGCATCGTCAGAGGCTGGCCAGCACAGTTAGTAACCATAGACGCGTTTCGTTCTTATTAGAGCTCATCAGTAAAGCCCGGATTTGTAGGCAATTGCCTAGATTAAAATTTTAATATACTTCAGGCAATTTCGTTTTTCTATACATAGGTAATATGTTTACGTGTAATGGAAGGTTTTTTTTTCGTGCCTTAGAGCCTATTTTTTCTATATTTTGGTTATTGTGCCTCTTTTACCTTGTACAGCCTATTTTGCCTATTCTAACTTTTATTGAGCAGACAAGGTTTATCATCTACTTCGTTGACTAATTCAGCACTCGACAAAGTGTTTCAACCTAACCTATAATATTTAAAGTACTTACTTTCATCCAGTTTTTGTGTGTGAATTTATAATGCCGTTAATTTTTGTATAAAATTATTATTTTTTTCTAACGAAGAGTAGATACGAGTACCAATATTAGAAAAAGGATTCGTTTATTTTTTTTTAAACATTATTTACATTTAGGCTGCCTAAAATCCCGCCTATTTTAGGGTAATTACCGGCCTATATGCCTGCTTATTTGGGTGTTTTTAAGAGCTTTACTCATCAGTATGGTATAACCCACTCCTTCACCTAGAACAAAGTTCACATGAAGGAGCTGTATGACGAAGAACTGTGCCAGCAGAGACTTAGACAAGTGTTTAGTTTGTTATTTTATTATTAACCCTAGTTTCACCAAGTGAGCATTCAAATACAATTAATTTTGTCTTTGGTGTTTTTTTTTTAAATAAAGATTACTGTATTAATCCTTATATATTTGTATCATCTGGATCCCCACGTCAATCAATTTACATATGATATACTTTCGACAACCTTAACTTCTTTTTTAAGATTTGTAACTCTTGTTTTTGCGACGATCGTTCTAACCAAGTAGCCACAATTTCTTGATCAATAAAAGATCGGAAAGTTTTTTCCTGATGTTAAAGTTGCAATAAAAATGTTTCGTTTTTCTGTAAGAAATTCATAATACTGGATTTAAATTAAATCGTAAAAATGAAGTCTTGATGATAAATGGTGTTATTTTCGTATTTAGTTTGAAGGGCGCGCGTCGTTTTGACAAAGGGCAGTAAATCAGCACGTTAAAGTCTCATAACCCTAACGATAGGAAAGTGAAAAATTGGGGCAGCTCAAGAAACTGTTGCTTTATGTCGCAGTCAGACGAACGAATGGCGCTAATTAAATTTAGCATTCTGTTCTCTTGCGCTTGAGACGCCGGCGTCGTCGTCGTCGTCGCCGGCGATTGTTGACAACGATGCCTTCGCGTCCATTGACTCAGCAAATAAGGACAATAAAACATTGCAAAGAGTTTTTCATTATTGTTTTATTAATACAAACATAAATAAATAAATATATTTGTCCCGCGTGAGGGTCGCGCGGGTTGAGGGCCTGACTCGCAACCATAAGGTCGTGGGTTCGAGTCCCGCCCGTGGCGACCATGCAAAGGACATATCGGCATATGACCTTAGTAGTTGGTCCGATATATAAATTTTAAAAATTTAAATAAATATATCATCAAGCCTTTTACCCATTACTGGTAAGTGATATATTTTTCGCTTGAAGTGCGGTTACCAGCCGTCAAAGGATATTAGTGGAGGGAGAGCCACAGGGATAGATTTAAATTGGTGAAAATTGTTTGTCGGCTGTGGGGATCAAACCAGGGTTCTCAAGATCCACAAGCCGACTCGCTACCACTGACCCACCTACCCCATATACAAACAAACAAATTATTATTATTTATGAGGTAGTGGCTCAGTGGTATCGAGTTGGCCTGTGGACCTTGTGAACCCTGGTTCGATTCCCACAGACGACATCCAATTTTCACAATATTAAATCTACCCTGCGGCTTTCCCTCCACTAATATCTTTGGGGGCCGTGATTTAACGGCTGGTAACCGCAATTCTTGCGAAGAAATATATCACTTACCGAGATCTGCTTCGGCAGAATGCCACATCCAGTATTGGGTAAAAGGCGTGATGATATATTTATTTTACATTTATTTAAATCTACCCCTGTGGCTCCCCCTCCACTAACATCTTTAGGGGCCGTGATTTAACGGCTGGTAACCGCACTTCTTGCGAAGAAATATATCATTTACCGAGATCTGCTTAGACAGAAAGCCACATCCAGTAATGGATAAAAGGCGTGATGATATATTTAATTTACATTTATTTAAATCTACCCCTGTGGCTCCCCCTCCACTAATATCTTTGGGGGTCGTGATTTAACGGCTGGTAACCGCACTTCTCGCGAAGAAATATATCACTTACCGAGATCTGCTTAGACAGAAAGCCACATCCAGTAATGGATAAAAGGCGTGATGATATATTTATTTATTTATGCTACGCTGTACAATACGTACTTAATTCCAATTACAGTACACCGAGCCGCAGTGTGGTAATTCATATAATTTTTAACTTGAGTGAGATTCAAACTCGAGATCTTCGGATTCGATTTCCATATTAAATTTAAAATAATTTAAAAAGATTGTGTCCCAAAAAGGTTGGAGTATGATGAATGTCAAATTGAGAAGAATGTTGTTAGAAGAGTAGGTACAAAAAATAAAAATAAATAAATATATCATCACGCCTTTTACCCATCACTGGGCGTGGTACTCTGCCTAAGCAGATCTCGGTAAGTGAGATATTTTTTGCGTGAAGTGTGATTACCAGTCGTCAAATCATGACTCCCAAAGATATTAGTGGAGGGAGAGCCACAGGGATAGATTTAAATTGGTGAAAATTGTTTGTCGGCTGTGGGGATTCAACCAGGGTTCTCAAGATCCGCAGGCCGACTCGATACCACTGAGCCACCTACCCCGTACAAAAACAATAATAAAAATAAGATAAATAAATAAATAATTAAATAAGGCAAAGACTGTATCAAAATCTTTTGAAAGCACTATAGCTATAACTAATTTAGTATTACTGACTATTAAAAACATTGTTAATTGTTTATAAACAATTGTGTTCTACATTTTAATTAAGCTAAAAATATCTGATGTGGACACCACATGACTTCCTTGTACCCGTATTAAACTATAGATATTTTTTTAATTGCACATATTTCACATTAAATCTTTTATTTTTTGTTCTAATCCATAGCAAACTTAATTTTAAAAAAATCAAAAAATATATAATATTTAAATTTAGATATCTCGTTTATGCAAAAAGCTAATTAAAAAATTCTTAATGTGCTAGACGCAGAATTTAATTCTCTACAACTTTTATTTGCAGCATTTATTTCTAAAATTAAAATAATACCATTTTTTTCAAGGAAAACTGTTAGCAGGTTCATGTAATATGTCACTTCCGGTTAGTCTATTTTAACCAAAATCTATTATGTTATTTCCATTGATATAGTAGTCTTATATACCAAATTTGGAAAGTTTTAAATTATATTTGAATATAGTTTTTCATGAAAATCTATTATAGGCTTCAAGTAAAGTACCACTTCCGGTAGTTGTATAATTACCAAAAAGGGAGGTGCTCAACTAGATGTTATAACAGTCCTAAATATAAAGTTTCAATTTTCTACGGCTTACCGTTTTTGAGTTATGCGAGATACATACGTACGTACAGACGGCATGACGAAATTAGTCAAAATGGATTCAGGGAGGGCCAAAACACCTATTTCCGTTGATATCTGAGAACCGAAAATTTTCGCGATTACAATACTTCCTTTACTTCGTACAAGGAAGTAAATACCGGGAAGCTCTATTCGATTTAATATTAAAATATTCTATTACCAAACAATACTTTAGTCCAACTATGACAAATAACAAATGAAACAAATGCACGTAATTATGAAACACATTAAGAATTCCTCAACAAGGACACACACATATAATCACTAACACATACGTGCACGTAACGTTATCATTATCGCGACAAACGTATTTATTAATAATTAAGTGAATGAACGCTTAAGTCGTTTACGTATACGTTACGTTTGTGCTACGTACTGCATCATGCCACCTCGAGTGATAACTACTAGTTAATGTTGGCGTAAACATGGAATTAAACTTTATGAAGAATCTTTTTACGAAAATAAAACTCATTTTTACTTCCTTGTACGAAGTAAAGGAAGTATTGTAATCGCGAAAATTTTCGGTTCTCAGATTTCAACGGAAATAGGTACGATATTTTGACCCTCCCTGAGTCCATTTTGACTAATTTCGTCGTGACGTCTGTACGTATGTATGTATCGCTTAACTCAAAAACGGTATGCCGTAGAAAATTGAAGTATTTAGGACTGTTATAACATCTAGTTGTGCACCTCCATTTTTGGTCATTATATAACTTCCGGAAGTGGTACTTTACTTGAAGCCTATAATAGATTTTCATGAAAAACTATATTCAAATATAATTTAAAACTTTCCAAATTTGGTATATAAGACTACTATATCAATGTAAATAACATAATAGATTTTGGTTAAAATACGAGCTTTTACCCATTACTGGGTGTGGCACTCTGCCTAAGCAGATCTCGGTATGTGATATATTTTTGTCGCGTGATGTGCGGTTACCAGCCGTCAAATCACGGCCCTCAAAGATATTAGTGGAGAGGGAGCCACAGGGGTAGATTTTTAAATTGGTGAAAATTGTTTGTCGGCTGTGGGGATCGAACCAGGGTTCCCAAGATCCACAGGCCGACTCGATACCACTGAGCCATCTACCCCATAAACAATTTACATCAAATTAAATCTATCCCTGTGGCTTCCCCTCCACTAACTTCTTTGAGGGCCGTGATTTGACAGCTAGTAATCGCACTTCACGCATATAAATATATCAGTTATCGTAATCTGCTACGGCAGAGTGCCATACCCAGTAATGGATAAAAGGCATGATGATATATTTATTTATTTTTCTACTTCCGTTAGGAAATAGACGTTTTATTTCACTTATTTGAGTTAGGTAATGAACTGCATTATTTAACTAGCGAAATAATGAGGTAACAAAAAATTAAGATATCTTGATAGACGAATTCTGATGTGTTATTCTTTTTTTTTGAATTTATAACTTTCATTAATATGTCCCATTTAATGGGATATAGCGTGATGTTATGTATGTATGTATGTATTAATATGTCCAAATTTCATAATAAATAAAACGCTCTTTCGTATTTATTAGAACGGAAGTAGAAAAAATATTGTATGAAACTTGTAAGGAAATAAGGTTATTACCTTACTAGTTTCATAAATTCGAATGTTAATAAATTTCCTGTTGTCCTCATGAAAAAAATGCATAATATTTATATTAAAATTTTAAACTATTAGTACCTACATTTATTTATTATTAAAAATAAACTTTACCATAAATAGGAAATCGTATTTGCCAATGTATGTAACAAATATTAATTTAAAAATATATTACTATGAATATGGCTCAGTGGTATCGAATCGGCCTGTAAATTTGAGAACCTGGGTTCGATTATCACAGCCGACAAACAATTTACACCAAATTAAATCTATCCCTGTGGCTTCCCCTCCACTAACTTCTTTGAGGGCCGTGATTTGACAGCTAGTAATCGCACTTCACGCATATAAATATATCAGTTAACGAAATCTGCTACGGCAGAGTGCCATACCCAGTAAGGAATAAAAGGCTTGATGATATATTTATTTATTTATTTAAGTGTCGGTTTCTTTTGCGACGTAAAACTGTTAAAGTATAATTTAATTGTTGATATCATCTTATGTTTGTTTATCTAAATCAAAATGTTTCAATTTCGCTCAGTGCGAAAGAATTGACTTTAATTAACCCGATTTAAAAATATGTTATATGAAAACAAAACACGTGTACTAAATGTTTGTATCTAACAACTTCATAACTGAAGTACTGATGAATGATAATGTTTTTTTACATTATTAATATTCATATGTATTTAGTACCTACTTATTTATTCAAATGAATTGTTCAAATATTCAATATTGCTTGGAATTATTGTCTAGTCTAAGAATAAACAAGGTTAAATATAGGAAGTAAATACTAAAGGTATTTATTTATTGTTTTATTTTGTCGAATGGATTAATAGGTTTTCTGCTTTAATTCGATTATTCTTCTATAAAAAGTAATCAAAATATTTGTGTGTACGTGAAAAATATTGGCGAATTCAGTGGTACAAACAGTCTGTCAATGTCTTTTGTAGTACGTAAGTTTTAGTTTAATTTCTCATCAAAAATAAAGAATCTTTGTTGTTTCTTACATTACTAATTGATTACAATATTTATATATAAGTATGAAAATAATGACGAATACAATGCTACAAACCGTATGTCAATATTTATTGTAGATATTGGCTGGTACCACAAGCTCTGTTTTTGGGTGTTTTAAGAGCAGTGTATTTGGGTGTTTTAGCTATCTCTAACATGTTAAAACCGTGCTCTTAGAACACCCAAAAACAGAGCTTGTGCTACCAGCCAATGAGTTTAAATTAAATATCTTCTAAAAAATTATGTACATGTTCTGTCTTAGATTTTCTTTGCTAAATCATTTATGCTGCTTTCAAAATCGATTAATATATTGATATGATATATAATATAAAACTATAGCGATTTGACGGCTGGTAACTGTAGTTCAGAAGCATAAATATATTACTTACAGAGATGTACTACAGCGGAGTGCCACTGCCAGAAATGGTTCAAAAGCTTGATACATTTATTTTTTGTGAATTTTTGGTTGAACCGGTTCAAAAATCGATTTTTTTTTAAATTATGTTTCTATATAGTTCAGAGCATGAGAAATGTATGTCAATATCTCTTTTAGTTTTTGAGTTATATCGATTTTTGACTTTTTTAAAACTCAACTTTGAGAGCCCATATCTCGAAAACAAAAAGAGATATTGAAATGCGGTTTGAACGAGTGTATTCCTCTTGCGCTACTTAACTTATACTGACATTTTATAATTTTTGAAAATTTTTCATCTTTTTTTGAAAATTTTCTTTTCTCAATATTTTCAAAAGTTGAAAAGATAATGCAAATCTGAAAACACCAGTGAATTCCTCGCATGAAAATACATAGGTATGCAAATGTTTACAGCAAAATTCGCACGGATAAATTTTTTATTACAAAAAAACGAAAAATGGCCAAAATCCGTAAAAACACCAAGGGGTACCCCTTAGGAAATTTCCAAAAAATGACTATTTTCGATTTTTTATAATCAAAAGTTTATCCGCGCGAATTTTGCTCTAAAAATTTGCATATCTGTGTACTTTCACGCGAGGAATTCACTGGTGTTTTCATATTTTCATTATCTCTTCAACTTTTGGAAATATTGAAAAAAATAAATTGCAAAAAAAGTTGAAAATTTTCAAAAATGGTAAAATTTCGGTATAAGTTAAGTAGCGCAAGAGAAATACACTCGTTCAAACCGCATTTCGATATCTCTTTTCGTTTTCGAGATATGAGCTCTCAAAGTTGAGTTTAAAAAAAAGTTAAAAATCTATATTACTGAAAAACTAAAAGAGATATTGAAATGCGGTTTGAACGAGCGTATTTCTCGTGCTCTGAACTATATAGAAACATTATATAAAAATTTTCAATGTTTGAACCGGTTCAACCGAAAATTCACAAAAAATAAACATACCTTCACCCATTCTGCCAGTGGCACTCTATCGTTGTAGATCTCAGTAAGTAATACATTTATGCTTAAAAATACATAAAAAATATGACAAGTTAACTGGTGTGAATCATGTCACTATCTTCAGTAGTTCTGAAGATATAACTAAAGTTCTCATCAAAATGAAGAAAAATAAATTTCTCTCGTTATTATGTGATGACACATTGAAGTTGAGTTTTCTCCGTTCAAATTTAAACCCTTTCAGGTTGAAATAAAAGAAAAATCATTCATTTCACCGCAATCTCTCCCGGATAATCCTTCAATCTTTCATCGGGACTTCGTGGGACAATCCGGGAAGCCGTGCGTACTGTACGTGTCTGTCAAATCGCAAACTTCAAAAAGTTAATATCCAAACTCACTCAATAGCAATCACACTTCATCCCGGCTTTTCAAATAAGTAAACTTAATTTCCAATCTGTCGCTCCGCAATCACAACCTTCTTCATATTATTGACATGGAATCGGACTTGTGTACAGACAGCGTTTTTGCTCTACAGTTGCAGATCTAAAAAATAATGGGTAAAAGGCGTGATGCTATATTTATTTTAGTTTTGTTTTAAATGTGCAATACATTTTTATTTTAATCGGTAATCGGTAATTATGGCCAAAAATACTGCTTATAAATGTATAAATATATCACGTATCGAGATCTGCGTCGGCAGAGTGCCACACCCAATAATGGGTGAAAGACGTGATGATATATTTATTTTAGTTTTGTTTTAAATGTGCAATACATTTTTATTTTAATCGGTAATCGGTAATTATGGCCAAAAATACTTCTTATAAATGTATAAATATATCACTTATCGAGATCTGCCTCGGCAGAGTGCCACACCCAATAATGGGTGAAAGGTGTGATGATATATTTGTTTTAGTTTTGTTTTAAATGTGCAATGCATTTTTATTTTAATTAAAATCGGTAATTATGGCCAAAAATACTTCTTTTCAAAATTTTATATAAATATATCGTTTATCGAGATCTGACTCGGCAGAGTGCCACATCCAATAATGGGTGAAAGACGTGATGATAAATTTGTTTTAGTTTTTGTTTTAAACGTGCAATACATTTTTATTTTATTTCAAAGCTGTTTTATGGCCAAAAATACTTCTTTTAAAAATCTTATATAAATATATCACTTATCGAGATCTACTTCGGCAGAGTGTCACACCCAATAATGGGTGAAAGACGTGATGATATATTTATTTAGTTTTGTTTTAAATGTGCAATACATTTTTATTTTATTTAAAGTCGGTAATTATGGCCAAAAATACTTCTTTTCAAAATTTTATATAAATATATCATTTATCGAGATCTGCCTCGACAGAATGCCACACCCAATAATGGGTGAAAGATGTGATGATATATTTATTTTAGTTTTGTTTTAAACGTGCAATACATTTTTATTTTATTTAAAATCGGTAATTATGGCCAAAATATTTCTTTTCAAAATTTTATAAATGTATAAATATATCACTTATTGAGATCTGCTTCGGCAAAGTGCCACCCTCAATAATATATATATATATATATTTATTTTAGTTTTGTTTTAAATGTGCAATACATTTTTATTTTAATTATAATCGGTAATTATGACCAAAATACTTCTTTTTTAAATCTTATAAATGTATAAATATATCACCTATTTAGATCTGCTTCGGCAGAGTGCCACATTCAATACTGAGGGAAAGGCGTGATGATATATTTATTTTATTAATTTAAATCGTTATAAAAATTATTTTAATTGTCATATTTATGTTCTATTTTTAGTTCTTCAAATAACACAGTTGTACAATAAATCTGCAGTTGCAGATCCTACCAGTAGTAAAATTGTAGCTTCACATATGTCAGTATAAAGTATGATTTATTTGAGTTGTTTTTATGCACTAAGAACTAAATCAGCTAATATATAATATTGAAATGAAAATTAATTCTCAGATTAATTCTCTTACGATTTAAATTTATTACTTGAAAATATATAATCTTGATTTATGTAAAAAACGAATCAAATCCACATGTAGGTATGCGTGCATATATGTGCACAATTTGTACCGTTCAGCATGTAAAGTTTAATCCGACTTAAGCACGCTAGTATTGATTTAATAACAATCACGTATCCGATCGCAAAATAGGATTAAATTAAATTAAGTTCTGCAAAGTTTATTTAACGAAACGAGGCATTTTTCAAAAACGCACCAGAATTTCAATGAATATATTATTGATCACAAAACTTTTAATACTAATTTTGTATTATAAAATTAAGATGTCTGCTTAAAATGCGGAGACGACAAAATAAATTTAATTATCGCTTAAAAAAGTTTCCCATTTTGGTGAAAAATTGAGCGTATTCGGGAATTCAATCATTGGATGGACGACCCGGACATATAATTGGACTCGAGTTATTTATTGAAGTATTTAATTGATAAATAATTACACAGGGATATTTCCAAGTTAATTAATTACAAAATAAATTATGTCTGTGTATCATTTATTATTGTGGTGTATGGGACAATAATTTAATCAATTTAGTGTTATTTATTTCGTTTCAAATGTCACCCTTCGTTCATTTCTAAGGGTAGCAAGGTTTGACGGATGGTAGAGATAAATTAACATATTAGATTTTTGTTAATTTAGGAGGAAAATAATTTCATGTCATTTAAATAAAAATTAAATATAGAACTAAATAAATAAATATGTAAGACTGCTATGCAATGTTGCAAAAAAACCAACCATAAATAAGGGATGGAAATTGTTTCTTTCCTCCCAAGGGGAAAATAGCTATACATATGAGGTAGGTAGCTCAGTGGTATCGGGTCGGCTTGTGAATCTTGAGAACTCTGGTTCGATCCCCACAGCTGACAGATAATTTTCACCAATTTAAATCTATCCCTGTGACTCCCCCTCTACTAACATCTTTGGGGTTCGTGATTTGACGGTTGGTAACCTGACTGCACGTGAAGAAATATATCACCTACCGAGACCTGCTTCGGCAGAGTGCCACACCCAGTAATGGATAAAAGGCGTGGTGATATATATATATATATATATATATATATATATATATATTTTTAAATCTTTCCCTGTTGCTCCTCCTCCACTAACATCTTTGGGGTCCGTGATTTGACGGTTGGTAACCTGACTGCACGTGAAGAAATATATCACCTACCGAGACCTGCTTCGGCAGAGTGCCACACCCAGTAATGGATAAAAGGCGTGATAATATATATATATTTTAAATCTTTTCCTGTTGCTCCTCCTCCACTAACATCTTTGGGGGCCGTGATTTGACGGTTGGTAACCTGACTTCACGTGAAGTAATATATCACTTACCGAGACCTGCTTCGGCAGAATGCCACACCCAGTAATGGATAAAAGGCGTGATGATATATATATATATATTTTAAATCTTTCCCTGTTGTTCCTCCTCCACTAACATATTTGGGGACCGTGATTTGACGGTTGGTAACCTGACTGCACGTGAAGTAATATATCACTTATCGAGACCTGCTTCGGCAGAATGCCAGACCCAGTAATGGGTAAAAGGCGTGATGATATATTTATTTATTTATTTAAAAAGAAACAAACAGAGGAATACTTAGTGCAAAACTTGGCCACAAGAGGCGCTTTTTCTGACTAATAATTAATATTTATTTACTTTCAAATAAGCGCAGGACGATGCTTCCTTCATTTCTGTATTTTTTTATGGGGTAGATGGCTCAGTGGTATCGAGTCGGCCTGTGGATCTTGAGAACCCTGGTTCGATCCCCACAGCCGACAAACAATTTTCACCAATTTAAAAAATCTACCCCTGTAGCTCCCTCTCCACTAACATCTTTGAGGGCCGTGATTTGACGGCTGGTAACCGCACTTCACGCGACAAAATATATCACTTACCGAGATCTGCTTAGGCAGAGTGCCACACCCAGTAATGGGTAAAAGGCGTGATGATATATTTATTTATATTTATTTATTATCGTATTTTTTTGATATACTTTGAAGATTTCAACGAACGACCTCTTACTTCAATAAATACAAATTGTATCTCGGTTCTGTTCACTGGGCAACAATGGTCTGTAAGAGATCTGCAATTGTGGATCTTGGTACAATGCTGTATTTTCTTTAGATTAAAGGAACCGGTAGTTAAATTACAGTAACAAAAATGATGAGGCAATAAAACATTATCTACGTAAGTTAACAAATAATATATTAAGAAATATGTTGATTTATTTGATAGTTTTTATGTCATAAATTTTGTTTTCGCGCCACCGTCCGGCATTAGCAGTATTATATAACTAAAAATCGTCCGGAAACCATGTGTGACTTTTTATGGTTATATGTTGGCATCACTAGTATAGCGAACTCCTGAACGTACGAAATGTCATAATATTGCATTGGCGTAAAAATATTATGATAAAATATTCATAGTTGAGTATTTTCAATACAAGAAAACAGAATATTTATACATATATTTTAAACAAAATTGTAAGTAATTATAATCGAATTAGCAAAGTAAAATCCAAATAAAATATGTTGATTTTTTAGGTTATAATACAGGAATAACAAGTCGTGAAATAGACAAAGAAATGAATTATGTTTTATGTTTATTAAATAAACTGGACAGTGTAATTAAACTTATTGAAGATGTAAATTGATGAACAATAAATAATTAATTAAAATTAAAAGTACAGTTCTGACAATTAGATGACACCAACATAAAAAAATTCCCTGACATTTAGAATGTGAGTAATAAATTAAACTTTTTTATTAAATTTACAAAAACGTCGGCGCGAAAAATCTTGTGTATCACACGTCCAGAAACTATTTTGCGAGTGCTCGTATTTAAAGGTCTCGCCTGCGGCTCGTCCTTTCAAAATATACTCGCACTCGCAAAATAGCAGTTTCTGGACTAGTGATACAAATAACTATTGTAAAGCAACAATAGTATATTATTCAATGAGTAAGTAATATAAGCTATTACTCAAGAGAATGAAATTTGCAACACGAGCCGAAGGTGAGTGTTGTAAATCATTCGAGTGAGTAATAGGTATTACTTGCGAATAGAATACTATACTTTATCTACGACTATATGTTATTATGTAATAAGATTTTACAATTATTTTTTTATGTTACATTATGAATAAGTCAGATTGCTTAAATTTTTTATTTTTATTTTTATTTAATAAATATTAACACTATTTAACAATTTTGCGTATTCGCCAATCCATAAAAGCTTTATAAACTTGTTCATACTTTTTATTTTATTTTTCGGGCAGTAAATTTAAGAAACGTACGTGTGCGGCTGCTACAATATCTGGTGGAGTACAAATTTCACTTTGTTCGCTTTCAGAATCCATAACTCACATGTATAATCACACAAATTACAGTATTATTGTAAACAAAAACGTTTTAAACTAATTTTGACAGATAATTAACAATAACGCGTTTCACTGTTTCATAGCATACTTAACGCGCGGCAATTATCGTTATTTTTTGATTGGCTATTAAAGTGTTAAGTAATGAAAATTCAGACGTGTGATTGGTCGTGAAGTGTTGAGTAATGAATTATTACTTAACACTGTCAATAATGATTAGTATTCAGCATTCAGCATCTGTGGCGCTACAGCCCAAATCGGGCCTGGGCCTACCGGACACACCGAGCCGCAGTTTTTACACTGCCGTACTGCCGGTTTTCGTAGTCGAATGCTACATTATTTTAAGGCGTATAAATGACTAGCTTATAGCGCCCGAGTGTGATAAATACATGTAGCTGTATTTTATATTTTACGACAAATCACACATTGTCGACAGGCGGATTCGAACTGACGAACCTTGGCTCGGGTGACGTCACGGTATGTTAAGAGATGTGCCTTAACACGCTCGGCCACCGCGCCTGTTTGATTAGTATTACTTATCATAAATTTCATAAGTAATGAATACATTATTTAATAAGAGTAGATAAACGTTATTATTACTGTCCGCCCCCAGAATTGAAACAAATGCGTGTTAGTTCACCTGTTTACTTTTTCCAATCCAAAATATTTTTATCTTCGTCACATCTGTTGAAAATAACCATGTGTTATGATTAAATTTCTAGTTTAAATTTAACCGAATTGGCGTAAGTAACATTTCAGTATTTATGTAGTACAATTAGCACTTGTGAACACACCCATTTATTTGTGCCAAGAATCCACACAAGGTTGCACAGAATATGTCGTGGTATTCAAATCAAAACAGATATTAATGAATCGAGTTGGACACGTGGACTATGTTTGGGTGAAAGTATTTCATAAATAAATATATTAACATGCTTTTTGTATACCGGGTGGAACATCATACCTGTGTACATAGGCGAACATGAAAAAACAGTTTTTCTGTGCGCATTGCTCCCCAAATTATTTTAGCCAAAAATGCTTCAAATAAATGTTGTAGAGCATAAAATTCTGCATCTAAATCAATAAACAGAATTACATTTACATGCGTTGTAACGACAGAAATTAAATAAAAAAATATTAAAAATTACATTGAAAAAATCAAATAGCCATGGAAGTGAAACAAAAATAGATAGATGCTTGACGTTTGACAGATCTCCTGATTTAACACCTAGCGATTTTTTTTATGGGGTCATCTTAAATGTAAAATTTATAAGCAACGCCACCCAAATATTAATTCTTTGAGAGAAGCTATCGTGGATAAGTGCGCTTTAATCACAAATAGGCAGCTCGCTAATGTACGACATTCCTTCTACAATAGACTTTGTTATTGCTTGGCTGAAAATGGAGGTTTATTTGAATATTTATTGTAATAATAAATTGTAGTGATTATTTTAATGAGAGAATTATTGTTTGATATTTGAATTATAATAGATAGGTTATAATTTTTACATGACCAACCCTATAAGAAATAAACGTTTCATTGAAATGTACAATTGTTTATTTATTATTAAATTGTAATCATAGGTATGGAGTTTTTTGCATGAATTTTATTGAATGATTAATTTGTCGGGGGTAAAATATCAAATAAACAGAAAAACGTCAAGTATTTATCTATTTTTGTTTCACTTCCATGGCTATTTGATTTTTTCAATGTAATTTTTAATATTTTTTTATTTAATTTCTGTCGTTACAATGCATGTAAATGTAATTCTGTTTACTGATTTAGATGCAGAATTTTATGCTCTACAACATTTACTTGAAGCATTTTTGGCTAAAATAATTTGGGGAGCAATGCGCACGGAAAAACTGTTTTTTCATGTTAATCGCCTATGTACACAGGTATGATGTTCCACCCGGTATATTTAGAAGGGTAGCAAATCTACAATAGATGTATAAGTTAGGTAGGATCCGTAGAGAAATAAATAGGTTTCAGAAATAATCTTTGTATATTTGTTTTATTTAACAATATAGACGTTTCATGGAATGAAACCTTTCCATCTTCTAGCATTTAAAGTTCGTGTGTTCAAATCTTGCTGATTTAAACTTATATCTAAAAAATACGATTGTGTCTGAGTGATTTGGATTCTACTATAAGCTACTGTACTTGGGATTAAGTTCCTGTTGTGCAGAGTAACAAATAAATAAATATATAAGAAAAGGTTAGTACAATTATAACCCGGTGCTTATACATAGTTATCTAGGCATTTTATTTACTTATATACTTCAAGGATTATCTAGTTTTTTTTTTATTATTTAACAAAACCGGAACTAAAGCAGTTATAACCAGATAAAAACGGTTCTGAATTCTACTGTTAAAATATTTTATACTACATATAACAATCATTTATTTTATTTTATTGATTTCAATGGGGTAGGTGGCTCAGTGGTATCGAGTCGACCTGTGGATCTTGAGAACCCTGGTTCGATCCCCACAACCGACAAACAATTTTCACCAATTTAAATGTACCCCTGTGACTTCCCGTCCACTAACATCTTTGGGGGCTGTGATTTGACTGCTGGTAACCGCACTTCAAGTGAAGAAATATATTACTTACCGAGATCTGCTCTGGCAGAGTGCCGCACCCAGTAATGGGTAAAAGGCGTGATTATAAATTTATTTAGTTGTTGTTCTTGCATCACAAGCTAGTTTAATTCGAATTTTATTGACTTCATTATAACAAAATTTACATGTACCTGGTGGATAGGGTTGCAGAATTTTAATCCGAAGATCCCGAGTTCAAATCCCACTGTAGATAAAATTATATGAATTATCACACTGCGGCTCGATGATTGAGTTTGTTGTATAGAGTAACATAAATAAATAAATACAAAAATTGTTACTCTACTGTATTTTAATTGAAATGAATTATATATGTTTAATTAATTATAGTAATTTTAGTAGCAAGTAAGATCTGTAGAAATTGGTAGAAATTGATAGAAATTTAATGTACAATAAATCTGGTTTACTTTCAATATAATGAACAGAAATCGTAATCACATAAGTTCGATAAAATAGCTAATAACACCATTTAGATTCCTAATTACCTTCTAACCTTCCACCCCCTTCCCCCTACCCCCTTACTGCTTAGTAAGAGCATCAGACAAGAAAAGATCCCATCGCGGTTTCACAATTCACGCGGGCTGGAGGCCGCAGGGCCGTACCGCGCTCAATTAGCCCGCAATGGACTTCACCCTTTACCCTTGCACCCCGTTTCACCCTTGTGGCCGGAGGGCGGCTTCGTTACAGCGAATGTGAACTTTCCCTAATTGTGCGAGCGGCGAGCAGAGGCCACGTTCCACCCCCCATACAGGGGTGAGTTGAACACATGTCGCGATTTGGAAGTTGGCGGACCACGGAGTTAGATACTTGCGGGGTGAGAATCACCCTATTGCTCTATTTATGAGGGTTGGAACGATTCACTAGACTGCCGAGTGAATGTTACGTGTTTTCATCCCCAAACTGTGAGAATATTACCCCGCCTAGAAAATTTACTTCTATTCATTTCCTGCAAATTAAATACAATTGCGCCAATTTCAGCAATTGCAGATCTTATTAACAGACGTAGCCTAGTGCATATAACTAACAAGTAAAATATAAAATTTACTCATTACTGGGTAAATAGCTAAATATTCATACCTACAAAATCAGTCAGTTGAGATGGTTTGGTCATGTAGAACGTATGTCGAATGACAGATTGGTGAAACAGGTGTATGTTGGTGAAATTGAGGGTGAAAGTTTGCTTGGACGGCCTAGGAACAAGTGGATGAATATGATTGAAGGGTTGTTGCGTGAGCGAAAGAGTCTGAGCGTGAAGAATAAACGAGCTTGTATGAAAAGAATTATGAATGTGGTTGAAGCAAAAGTGGTGTGTCAGGATAGGAATTAATTGCGGGATAAATATGATGAATGAAGACAAGCGTATGATTCTTGATTTTAGATTAATTGGTTAGATGTTTCGAGTGTTTACCTGCAATTGTGTGGAGACCATCTTCAGAAACAAGCGCAGTGTACAGGAGCGAATGGATGAATGTTTGTTGTGTGTTGATGGATTTTGGTTGTGAGAAAAGAAAGAGTTTGTATGGAGGAAGTGTTAATGTGGTCGAATCGAGTATCGTGTGTCAGGATGAGAATGTTGACGGGTTCGTGCTACCCCATTTAATGGGATATAGCGTGATGTTATGTATGTATGTATGTATGTACAAAATCAAATCCATAATTTATGAAGATAAATGTTTTTAAACTTCATACTTTTCAATTACAATTAATTCGATTAATATTTTGTCTCTATATTCTATCGGTGCCTAGGGTTCAAAGAAAAATAGATAGACCCTGTATTTATACTATTTTTAGATGATTTTTTTTTTGTAATTCTTTACAAATATAATTTTGTATTAATTAACTTATAATGCAATTAATTGTAAATTGTACCGCAAATATTAAAAGATGCTTTCACTAATTGATAATTGTAATTACAAATCATAATTACTAATTGGATATCTGTGAACGCAATTGAATAAATAAATAATTAAATATATAAAAGAAATAACTAGTATGGCTTTGTAAATTAAAAAGTAATTTCTGTGCGGCGCCTCCACCAAAAATCATCATCTAAATATATATCTGTATTTATTATATATTACATATGTTATTATGAATTTCTGATACTAATTTTATACAGTTATTGAAATATAGAATATTTTTATATATTTACGGTTAGTTATGACTGACAGGTAAGCGCCCTTACTTCACAAGCTAGAGTTTACATATACAGGGTGTTTCAGGACTAGTGTAACAAACTTTAACAGCTTATTTCTGAGGTCATTTTGAGCCAAAAATGTCATATGAACATAGGTTCTATTCCTTCTAGTTACCAAAATACAAGAGGTTGAAGTTATATAAATAATACGAAATTTTCAAATTTTTGTAATCAAGATACTTTCGGAAAACAAGAATTTTATTGAAAAGTCATACCCTATTTGTCTTAATTAATTTTATTTATTAATATTAACGAGTACGATTTAGAGAATAAAACATAAAATGACACAATTAAATAGACACAGAACAACATAACCAAACATGGAATAGGTTAACACAATATGAAATAAGATAACAAATTTTTAAAAAATTACAGAAAGTGTTTAAAATGAGCGCCTAGAATTCGTATACATGTTAATATTAACAAATAAAATTAATGAAGACAAATAAGGTATGACTTTTCAATAAAACTCTTGTTTTCCAAAAGTATCTTGATTAGAAAAATTTGAAAATTTCGTATTATTTATAGAACTTCAACCTCTTGTATTTTGGTAACTAGAAGGAATAGGACCTATGTTCATATGACATTTTTGGCTCAAAATGACCTCAGGAATAAGCTGTTAAAGTTTGTTACACTAGTCCTGAAACACCCTGTATACAATATTTTCATGATCGGAAGTATAAGTACATAATACATTTACGCCCGCTGTACCGTTGCCAGTACTAAACTGAGCTTTTTCTCCCGTTGCTTATAACGATTACATATTTCAATCATTAATTTATTTATAATATTTAAAAAATGTAAAATAAAAAAATAGATATATCATTATGGTTTATTACCTATTACTTGGTGTGGCACTCTGCCGTAGAAGATCTCTGTAAGTAATATATTAATGCACGTGAAATATAGTTACCAGCTGTTAAATTGCAGCCTTCAAAGCTAATTTTAATGTGGTGAAAATTGTTTGTCGACTGTGGGAATCGAATCCGGATTCTCATTGTAAATATGATATATAAATTGTAGAGCATTCCACAATAAGATTACCTCCTAAAATGGGTGAATCTTGTATGCGTACCCCGTAATATGATAATAAAATTGACAGCAAGTTACTGAAAATAAACCAAGTAATGAAAATATTCTCCGCGGCCACCGCAGATCAGATTGAGTTAGGTAAGTATAACGTACATAATTAAGGAAGTTACTTTGTTAGTAAAGCGTGTATAATAGCGGATGTTGAATGCGCGTGTATTTTGTTATTGTTAGCATGTTGTTTTGCGCACAGCCGCTGTGGCTGTATTATTTAGGGGCGCAGAAAGCGTGGGTGGTAATTATACAAGACACGACACAATTTTAACTTGAGATGAATTTATGTCGAAGCGAGAACTTCTAATGTACTTAACTAAGATGATTACGTTATGCATAAATTTCATGCGCAAGAAAAATATTTAGATTTCATTATTTGCTACGGGTAAACAAACAACAGGAAATTAAACACAAGTACAATAACTTTAGTGAAATCTGTTTTTTTTTTATTACTTCCTTGTACGAAGTAAAGGAAGTATTGTAATCGCGAAAATTTTCGGTTCTCAGATTTCAACGGAAATAGGTGTTTTGGCCCTCCCTGAATCCATTTTGACTAATTTCGTCATGCCGTCTGTACGTACGTATCTCGCATAACTCAAAAACGGTAAGCCGTAGAAAATTGAAACTTTATATTTAGGACTGTTATAACATCTAGTTGTGCACCTCCCTTTTGGTTCATTATACAACTAGCCGAAGTGGTACTTTACTTGAAGCCTATAATAGATTTTCATGAAAAACTATATTCAAATATAATTTAAAACTTTCCAAATTTGGTATATAAGACTACTATATCAATGGAAATAACATAATAGATTTTGGTTAAAATAGACTAACCGGAAGTGGCACATTACATGAAGCTGCTAACAGTTTTCCTTGAAAAAAATGGTATTATTTTAATTTTAGAAATAAATGCTGCAAATAAAAGTTTTAGAGAATTAAATTCTGCGTCTAGCACATTAAGAATTTTTAAATTAGCTTTTTGCATAAACGAGATACCTAAATTTAAATATTATATATTTTTTGATTTTTTTAAAAATTAAGTTTGCTATGGATTAGAACAAAAAATAAAAGATTTAATGTGAAATATGTGCAATTAAAAAAATATCTATAGTTTAATACGGGTACAAGGAAGTCATGTGGTGTCCACATCAGATATTTTATGGGGTAGGTGGCTCAGTGGTATCGAGTCGGCCTGTGGATCTTGAGAACCATGGTTCGATCCCCACAGCCGACAAACAATTTTCACCAATTTAAAATCTACCTCTGTGGCTTGCCCTGTACTAACATCTTTGGGGGCCGTGATTTGACGGCTGGTAACCGCACTTTACGCGAAGAAATATATCACTTACCGAGATCTGCTACGGCAGAGTGCCACACCCAGTAATGGGTAAAAAGCGTGATGATATATTTATATTTATTTATTTATTTTTTACATTTTTGATCCTACAATTTGTTATAAAAATGTCATAATAGCGACAAGCTCTCGCTTGTAAGGCGAGAATTCTAAGTACAGAGCCACAACTACATATAATTAATGATAGAACGCGAAAAAATATATCACTTATAGAGATCTGCTTAGGTAGAGTGCTATATTCTGTGATGGGTAAAAGGCGTGATGATATATTTATTTTATTTATATTAAAACTACCTTTCTGGATTCCCTTTACTAACATCTCTTTGAGGGGTGTGTTTTGACGGCTGGTAACCACACTATACGTGTGGAAATATATTATTTACTGAGATCTGCTGCGACAGAATACCGCACCTAGTAGTGGGTTTTATTTATTTATTTACTTGTGATTTTAATTGACAGGAATTTAATCCCAATTACAATAGCTTATAGAGGAGCCCGAATTACAATTATTTATATATTTGCTACTCTGTACAACAGGAATTTAAAACCATTTATAGTAGCTTATAAAATAGAATCCGAATTACATATATTTATTTATTTGTTACTCTGCACAACAGGAATCCGAACCAGTGAGACAAAATAGATTTTTTTCTACTTTCGTTAGGAAATAGACGTTTTATTTCACTTATTTGAGTTAGATAATGAACTGCATTATTTAACTAGTGAAATAATGAGGTAACATAGCAACAGATATCTTGGTAGGCGAATTCTGATGTGTTATTTTTTTATTTTTTGAATTTATAACTGTCATTAATATGTCAAAATTTCATAATTTTAAAAACGCTCTTTCGTATTTATTAGAACGGAAGTAAAAATAATATTGTATGAAACTAGTAAAGAAATAGGTTATTACTTACGCCTTGTTCTACAAATTTCACATGCGTAAGGTAATAACCTTCATTTCCTTACTAGTTTCATAAATAGCTATTATATAATTATTATTACAATACTACAAATATGCATTTATCTCATATTTTATGACAAATAAATGAACTATTTTAGTGTTTTTAAGTATAATTTAAATATTAATATATTAGAAATTACTCTCAAATCAGTGACACTAAAAATGTTTACTTCATGTAAAGCGCTTTGCGAATTTTAAAATAAAATTCTGTTTCACCTATATATATATATATATATATATATATATATATATATATATATATATATATATATATATATATATATATATATATATATATATATATATATATGGGTTAAAATAAATGCCATCATAAGTTGTGAAACACTCTGTATAATTTCGACATTTTCATCGCTTCAATATCGTATATCACGCTATTAATTCGCCAGTTATCTAGACATAGTAGGCTAGTCTAATAGTTAAACTAAGTATGTATATAACCTAATCACATGTGTTTATGAATACGTATTAAGTGGTTACGTGTTCAGAATTCAGCGAACAGGTCGGTGAAACTTGAGAAATGCAAACATATGAGTCCCTGAGGATTGTACGCGCTCAGACGCAATCGTTCACCCTTACAACCTCCACCCGCCCTTAAAATAACACCCTGATGTGAAACAGCCCACTTACATTTTTCATTTTGCGTAGAATCAGCACATTGAAGTTACAACGATATACTCTCATGGTTAACTGTAAAATTGAATTATGCAGAAGGGGATTTTCAAAAGTATCAGGTTACCGTTTTAATTTTGTAAATATCTAGACTGTCTAGACGGCGAATAAACAATAAACTCAAGTAAAATATAGACAACACCTACACAATTTACAATGTTTACTTTAATTCACTTAGGAATTGAAATTATTTTCATCTACAATATTATATACAGGATGTGTCAGGACTAGTGTAACAAACTTTAACAGCTTATTCCTGAGGTCATTTTGAGCCAAAAATGTCATATGAACATAGGTCCTATGCCTTCTAGTTACCAAAATACAAGAGGTTGAAGTTCTATAAATAACACGAAATGTTTAAATTTTTGTAATCAAGATACTTTTGGAAAACAAAAATGCGCGCAAATAGGGGATGGGAAAGTTGGCTTCTATTTGGATATCTGTCTGCATATTCAGCAGTACTATAACCATCCATTATGAAACAAAAATACAATCAAAAGTACAATAATTTTTCATTTTGAACACTTGTTGTAATTTTTAAAAAATTTGTTATCTTATTTCATATTGTGTTAACCTATTCCATGTTTGGTTATGTTGTTCTGTGTCTATTTAATTGTGCCGTTTTATGTTTTGTTCTCTAAATCGTATTCGTTAATATTAATAAATAAAATTAATTAAGACAAATAAGGTATTACTTTTCAATAAAATTCTTGTTTTCCGAAAGTATCTTGATTACAAAAATTTGAAAATGTCGTATTATTTATAGAACTTCAACCTCTTGTATTTTGGTAACTAGAAGGAATAGGACCTATGTTTATATGACATTTTTTGCTCAAAATAACCTCAGGAATAAGCTGTTAAAGTTTGTTACACTAGTCCTGAAACACCCTGTATAATGTCCCATCATTCCGTGTCGGAACATAGGAGCCGGGCACACCGAGCCGCAGTTTTTACACTGCCGTACTGCCGGTTTCTTTAGTCAGATTATTTAAGGCGTATAAGTGACTAGCTTATAGCGCCCGAGTGTGATAAATACATGTAACTATATTTTTATATTTTACGACAAATCACACATTGTCGACAGGCGGATTCGAACTGACGAACCTTGGTTCGGGTGACGTCACAGTATGCTAAGAGATGTGCCTTAGCACGCTCGGCCACCGCGCCTGACATCTACAATATTGCTGTAATATATTTACTGACATAGGGGGCTCAGAAGTATTATTTATTTATTTAAAGACTTTTTGGTCTTGAAATCAGTCAAAAATGAATGTTACAATGGCTAGTAGCACAAGCTCTGTTTTTGAGTGTTCTAAGAGCACCGTTTTAACATGTTCGAATTTGGGTGGGTCATGGAGTGAATTTTGTCTCGGGGCAGGGGGGGGGGGGGTATTGCCCATCTTCTAAATATAAAAAAAAACATTTGTATTTGCTCATATTATATTCCTGCTTTAAATAGTTTTTACAATCACATTAAATCGTCTTTGGAATCGCATTAAATCACATTAAATCATCTTTGGAATCACATTAATTCACATGAAATATCACATTGAATAATATTAAATCATCTTTAGAATATACTTAGATAACAAAAAAATTTTTTCACCTCAAAAATTTCCCCTAAGAACGCCAACACTTTTTAAATCATACAGTTTCAATATCTAAACGGTTCTTCGATAGAATACAAAAATGATTGAATTAGAAGTAGATTTTCTAAGTGCAAATGTCGGTAGTCACATACTTGACTAGGTCTTAAATAGAATACCTCTCCCATCTGCGGGTCGAAATAATATCTCCACAAAATATTGGTTTTTGGCTATTTATTAGAATAATAAATCAAACAATAGTTCTTAATTATCTTAGAATGTTAAGTTCTTAACTAATATTTTCTATTTAATTTGTTTAACAAATTGAGTTATCGTAAATAATGACATCATTATTATGTATTAGGGCCAACATTAAAAAAGTCCATGCCCCCCATGACTCCCCCGCTGGATCCGCCCCTGCGTAAAACACCTAAATACATTGCTCTTAAAGTCGAATCGGCCTGTGGATTTGAGAACCCGGGTTTGATTCTCACAGTTGACAAACAAATTTCACAACATTAAAACTACCCCTGTGGCCCTCCTCCATAAATATCTTTGGGGACCATGATTAGACGGCTGGTATTTTTACGCGAAGACTTATCAAATTCTGCTACGGCAGAGTTCTACCCTCAGTAATGGGTAAAAGGTGTGGTGATATTTATTTTTATATTTATTGCTACAAGCTATTGTTAAAGAAAATATATGCGAATTTCAGGTTTTTATTGAGATTAATCACCATTTTAATTTAGAATATTAAAATCTTAACAGAACAATTCTCTCATTTAAATTTTCATATTTAATTCTTTTATTCGTAAAGAAACAATGAAAAATTATTCTCAATTCATTTCAGAATATCTCAGACGTTTTTAAACAAAAACCTTTTGAATTTTGAAAGTCTTCTTAAACTGATGAATAAGTGCAAGGCAGTTTTAAGCAACACTAATCATTATTTTAAGGATCTTTTGTTTGTCCTTAAAACAGTTCTTATTTATTATAGTCCTAAAATGATCAGAACAGAAACTATTAAGAAATAATTACACATAAAATATGTGGAAATTTATCAAGAATAAATACCAAGTTAACTAATTCGTCTTATTTATATATTACATATTAAAGATTGATTTTCATGGTTGAAAAATAATTAGAATTTAAACATATAAATACAGTTATAAATATGGGGTAGGTGGCTCAGTGGTATCGAGTAGATCTTGAGAACCCTGGTTCAATCTCCACAGCCGACAAACAATTTTCACCAAATTAAATCTATCCCTGTAGCTTCCCCTCCACTAACATCTATGAGGGCTATGATTTGACAGCTGGTAACTGCACTTCACGCGAAGAAATATATTACTTACCGAGATCTGCTTAGGCAAATTGCCAGACCCAATAATGGATAAAAGGCGTGATGATATATTTATTTATTTATTTATAGATCTACTCCTGTAGCTCCTTCTCAACTAACATCTTTGAGGGCCGTGATTTGACGGCTGGTAACTGCACTTCAAGCGAAGGAATATATTACTTACCGAGATCTGTTACTGCAGAGTGCCACACCCAGTAATGGATAAAAGGCGTGATGATATATTTATTATATTTATAAATATTGATATATATTTCGATCGTATTTTTTGCGAGCGAGATTTGAACGCACTCTTGTTTGATTCGTAAGTTTTACCTACCAAGCTTCAATCGCCTATGAAATAAATAAAAATAAATAAAAATTGTGAAACATAGCCAAGTGTTTACTTTATACTTTTATTAAACCTTGTTTCACCAAGTGTTGGATGACAATTAATTTTGTCTTTGTTGTTATTGACATGACCAGTTCCACAAAACTTCTCATGTCATCTTACTAGTTTGTTAGAGATCTTATTCTCTGCTGGCACAGTTCTTCGTCACCCGCTTCTTCACATGAACTTTGTTCTAGGTGAAGAAGTGAGTTATACCATACTGATGAGCTCTAATAAGAGCGAAACGCGTCTATGGTTACTAACTGAACTGTGCTGGTCAGCCTCTGACGATGCCCTCATAAGGTGACTCGGAGGCTGAATTTTGTGAAACATAGCCAAGTGTTTACTTTATACTTTTATTAAACCTTGTTTCACCAAGTGTTGGATGACAATTAATTTTGTCTTTGTTGTTATTGACATGACCAGTTCCACAAAACTTCTCATGTCATCTTACTAGTTTGTTAGAGATCTTATTCTCTGCTGGCACAGTTCTTCGTCACCCGCTTCTTCACATGAACTTTGTTCTAGGTGAAGAAGTGAGTTATACCATACTGATGAGCTCTAATAAGAGCGAAACGCGTCTATGGTTACTAACTGAACTGTGCTGGTCAGCCTCTGACGATGCCCTCATAAGCTGACTTGGAGGCTGAATTTTGTGAAACATAGCCAAGTGTTTACTTTATACTTTTATTAAACCTTGTTTCACCAAGTGTTGGATGACAATTAATTTTGTCTTTGTTGTTATTGACATGACCAGTTCCACAAAACTTCTCATGTCATCTTACTAGTTTGTTAGAGATCTTATTCTCTGCTGGCACAGTTCTTCGTCACCAGCTTCTTCACATGAACTTTGTTCTAGGTGAAGAAGTGAGTTATACCATACTGATGAGCTCTAATAAGAGCGAAACGCGTCTATGGTTACTAACTGAACTGTGCTGGTTAGCCTCTGACGATGCCCTCATAAGGTGACTCGGAGGCTGAATTTTGTGAAACATAGCCAAGTGTTTACTTTATACTTTTATTAAATAAAAATAATTTATGAAAATTCCTGTTAGAAAAAGATGCGATTACCCATTTACGGAATAACATTTATATAGTAAGGTGAATGTTATAGTCCGTCGTGAAATTTGGAGGAGCGGATATGAAGCACAGTTAAGTTTTACAGCTGAAACGTGAGATGAAAGACACGATCATTCCGTTTGTATCATAAAAGTTATAGGTGATTAAATCAAGTAGACTTCAGTTGGAATGCACTTGGCGTTCATTTACAACTTCTACTACACTTTTCTCCCTCCTCTCGCTTCTTTATCATTTAAAGAGAATATAAAACTAACATGTTTTCTTACGATTTAAATATTATAGCGTATCATTACTTCACCGAATAGCTCCTTCATGGAAATAAGAAAAGTTCAACTTGATTCTTACTCAATATCTATTTTCAGGGCCGTCCTAAGAACCTTCCGCGTTCTAGATCAGCGGTTCTTTACCTTTTTCTTAACGCGGACCCTCAAATTTTCAATAGTTATTTGTGTATTAAGAGCGTAAAGTGATTCTTTGTTACTCGAACACGGTAATTGCAGCGCGAGCCGATGGCGAAACACTTTACGCTTGTGATACACGAGTAAACACATAAATAAGAGTTTCATACAATATTTTTTCTACTTCCGTTCTAATAAATACGAAAGAGCGTTTTTGAAATTATGAAATTTTGACATATTAATGACACATTAGAATTCGTCTAACCAAGATATCTGTTGCTATGTTACCTCATTATTTCACTAGTTAAATAATGCAGTTCATTACATAACTCAAATAAGTGAAATAAAACGTCTATTTCTTAACGGAAGTAGAAAAAAAACAATTTTGTATCCCTGGTAACTATTGAAATAAGCGCACATGTAATATCTTTTTCGCGCGTTGCTATTGGAGACTCGCGAAAAAGATATTTTTCGATTGTTCCACAGAAAACGTCAACTTTACGATGACAAATGATAGTGCAATTGTCAACTTTTCATAGCAATCGTAGAAAAATATTATTCGCGGCCCCTCCTCCAGTTTCTGCTAAAATTATGAATATTATATTGAATTTTAAATAAGAACTGATATAATAAAGACTTTAAATAAAGAAAATTAATTATATTTAAAAGTGTTTACGTTTAAGAAAAAAAAAATAAAGAGTTCATTTTGTGCTTTGATAATGGTAAAATACGAATAAATATATCATCACGCCTTTTACCCATTACTAGGTGTGGCACTCTGCCGTAAGCAGATCACTGTAAGTGATATATATCTTTGCGTAAAGTGCGGTTACCTGCCGTCAAATTACGGCCCTCAAAGATGTTAGTTGAGAGGCAACCACAGGGGTAGATTTAAATTGGTGAAAATTGTTTGTCGTCTGTGGGAATCAAACCAAGGTTCTCAAGATCCACAGACCGACTCGATACCACTGAGCCACCTACCCCATTTTTTTTTTAGGCAAAATAAATGAGTGTAACTGGAGGTAACTTTTGGGGGCTCTTTGATATCGTAGTTGAGGGGCAACCACAGGGGTAGATTTAAATTGGTGAAAATTGTTTGTCGCCTGTGGGAATCAAACCAAGGTTCTCAAGATCCACAGGCCGACTCGATACCACTTTGCCACCTACCCCATTTTTTTTTTAGTCTAAATAAATGAGTGTAACTGGAGGTAACTTTTGGGGGCTCTTTGATATCGTTTCATGGACCCTTTGTTATGAATGACTGTTCTAGATAAATAATTATTGTCATGACCGCCGTTATCATTATTTATGTTATTTTATAGAGAATTTGTTTTATTTAAAATAGAATTTTGAATCCAGTTTATGAACGCTCTTTCACATTCATTCTTCTAATATTATTCTACTGAATTGCTCAGTATATACCAACATATTCCTCAATAAACAATGAATAATCCTGTTAGTAGATAGCTAATTAACAGTAACTTTTGTTGATTTTGTGCTCATTATGATTGTTAAAGCAATTATAAAACCTGATTCGAACGAATATTGAAATAGTATTATGTACATTAACATGTTTATTACCTGTATTATTGTGCAGTAATAATGTAATATTTATTTAATGCTAAATTCTGTGTAAACAATAGTCATTCAAAATTTTGATATTATCCACAAAAATAGCGAACCATTTAATAATCAATACATTTGATAATTAGTCAACGTTGTTCATTTTGTGTTTATGGAATATATTAATTCAATACAAATAATAAATATATCATCACGATTTTTACCCATTACTAGGTGTGGTAATTTGTCATGGCAGATCTCAGTAAGTGATATATTTTTATATGTGAAATGTGGTTACCAATTGTCAAATCACAGCTCTCAAAGATGTTAGTGGTGGATGAGTCACAATATATTTTTTTCTACGATTGCTATGAAAAGATGACAATTACGCTCTCATTTGTCATCGTAAAGTTGACATTTTCTGTGGAACAATCGAAAAATATCTTTTTTGCGCGTCTCCAATGGCAACGCGCGAAAATGACGTTAAATTCGCGCGTCTCCAATGGCAACGCGCGAAAAAGATTATTTCAATAGTTACCAGGGATACAAACAAAACAGAAACTTGTCATATTGACAGTTAACAAAACGAATTTAGTTTTAGTCATATACCTACGTTTTTTAATAACTTTAAGATGTAATCGTAGAAAAAATTATGTGTGTATCACGAGCGTAAAGTGTCTTTGTTCCTCTTGCACTATTGCAGCTCTCACCTTCGGCTCGCGCTGCAATTACCGTGCTCAAGTAACAAAGAATCACTTTACGCTCTTAATACACAAATAACTATTTTTATATCTAGGCCGAAAAATAATTGTTTGTGTGCGTCTAAGATAAAGTTTTTCGGTCGAGGTAGACTATTTTCTGAGCGAACCAAATTATTTTCGTGTTTTTATTATTATTTATGATAGTTTAAAAACATCAAAATTTATTTTCAAATTTAATTTAGAAATGATGGTTACTATAAACATGAATGTGAAACCAAGGCCGAAAAATAATTGTTTATGTGCGTCTAAGAAATAGTTTTTCGGTCAAGGTAGACTATTTTCTGAGCGAACCAAATTATTTCGTTTATTATTATTATTTATGATAATTTAATAACATCAAAATTATTTTCAAATTTAATTTCGAAATGATGGTTACTATAAACATGAATGTGTAACCAAGGAGACGTTGTCAGAAAAAAATATAATTTATTTGTTTATCGACAGACTTTTGTAATCGTATTTTTTATTAAATATAATAGTAATTTAGTGGATACTAAGTTCAAACTTGGGTTTGCTAATTAATTAGCAAGAAGTCGAGCATTCAAATCTTCAATTTGTATCAATTTAATATGATTATGTCTAAGTTCCTGTTAAATAAATAAATATCCCCATCTCCATTTTGTAAAAATCTGACAATCGTTTGAAGTTCCTTACGTCTGTTTCCGGTGGTGGTGGTTCCACTTACTTCCGGTTCCACTGCCTGTAATTTGCTTATTAAACAGAGGCAACGTCACTTCCGTTCAGAGCGCTCATAATTGCGCAGCGGCGACGCCACGAACTAACGAAATTGTCGTTATTAAATTGAAACACATTCGACATGCAGCAACACAGTGCTATTACTGACTTATTGGTTGATAAGTCAGGAATTGACGTCTGTAATTTTACTAAATTGTGTTTGAGGTTAACGGAGCTAATTGTATTTTGTTCTGGTAACACTTTGCTATAATCTTAACTTGCAAACTTTGTAGACGCTTCAATCAAGTAGGCATTTCTAAACATCTAACTGTAAAACTAAACTTGTACCTAACAAAAGAAACTGATGGGCACAGCCAGCGCCGATTTAAGCCTAAAAAAAACAGAGAAATTTAGTAGTAATTTCTCTGCTGTCCTTTTTAGTATAACATAAATAATATGTGGTAGATGGCTCAGTGGTATCGAGTCGGCCTTTCGAATTTTTCAGTTTTTCTACTTTTACGAGGCTATATCTCGAAAACTAAATGTGATATGAAAACGCGCTCAACGGCATTAATTTTCTCGTGCTTCAGTTAACTTATAAACATAGTTTCAGCGATTTTTATTTTTTTTCATTTTTCCGCCAAAAAAATCGCAAAAAGCGGTTTTTTAACATTTTCTCGAAAACCAGAAGTCATATGCATTTGAAGATTGCACCACTGGATTCGGTGGGTCAAAATACATAAGTATGTAAATTTTCGTTTTAATAATCCTACGATTAAGGATTTTTGGTAAAATTGAATTAAAATCTGAAAAAACCAAAGGGGTACCCCTTAGGAAATAATTAAAAATATTAAATTGCTTAAAATTGTGTGAAAATTTGCTTACAAGTCAATTCGGACACGGGGAATTCAACGCCGTTGAGCGCATTTCCATATCTTGTTTAGTTTTTGAGATATAGCCTCCGGAAAGTGAAATTTTTCGAATTTTTCAGTTTTTCTACTTTTCCGAGGCTATATCTCAAAAACTAAATGTGATATGAAAACGCGTTCAACGGCATTAATTTTCTCGTGCTCCAGTTAACTTATAAACATAGTTTCAGCGATTTTTATTTTTTTTCAATTTTCCGCCAAAAAAATCGCAAAAAGCGGTTTTTTAACATTTTCTCGAAAACCAGAAGTCATATGCATTTGAAGATTGCACCACTGGATTCAGTGGGTCAAAATACATATGTATGTAAATTTTCGTTTTAATAATCCTACGATTAAGGATTTTTGGGAAAATTGAATTAAAATCTGAAAAAACCAAAGGGGTACCCCTTAGGAAATAATTAAAAATATTAAATTGCTTAAAATTGTATGAAAATTTGCTTATAAGTCAATTCGGACTCGGGGAATTCAACGCCGTTGAGCGCATTTCCATATCTTGTTTAGTTTTTGAGATATAGCCTCCGGAAAATTGAAATTTTTCGAATTTTTCAGTTTTTCTACTTTTACGAGGCTATATCTCGAAAACTAAATGTGATATGAAAACGCGCTCAACGGCATTAATTTTCTCGTGCTTCAGTTAACTTATAAACATAGTTTCAGTGATTTTTATTTTTTTTCATTTTTCCGCCAAAAAAAATCGCAAAAAGCGGTTTTTTAACATTTTCTCGAAAACCAGAAGTCATATGCATTTGAAGATTGCACCACTGGATTCAGTGGGTCAAAATACATATGTATGTAAATTTTCGTTTTAATAATCCTACGATTAAGGATTTTTGGTAAAATTGAATTAAAATCTGAAAAAACCAAAGGGGTACCCCTTAGGAAATAATTAAAAATATTAAATTGCTTAAAATTGTATAAAAATTTGCTTATAAATCAATTCGGACACGGGGAATTCAACGCCGTTGAGCGCATTTCCATATCTTGTTTAGTTTTTGAGATATAGGCTCCGGAAAAGTGAAATTTTTCGAATTTTTCAGTTTTTCTAAATGTGTACAAAAACTAAAATTAAAAAATAAATATCCAAAAAGTGATATTTATCTGATATATATCCTATATATCAGATATTTTGATATTTATTATAAATATCATGATATTTACGAACCCTGATAAAAGGTGATTTGTTAGAACATTACTTGCGAAAATTATATTTTCCTCACTCAATTTAGTTGTGATAGTAACTTTTGTACTCGTTTTACAATCAAACCCTTTTGTTCGATGCATATTTTTATTTTTGTATATGTCGTCACGTATTGGCACAGAGGTCACCCCCACCAACTCCCACTCTTTTTGTAAGGGCAGTTTACTTGAGGGGTTCGCAGAAGTGTCTCAATGTCATTCTTACAATAAACACCATTCGAACCACTACAAGCTCTCTTATCATTTATGGTCCTTCGAGAATAACACAAACACCTTTCCTCACTAAATAAATAAATAAATAAATATATCATCACGCCTTTTACCCATCACTGAGTGTGGCACTCTGCCTAAGCAGATCTCGGTAAGTGATATATTTTTTTCGCGAGAAGTGCGGTTACCAGCCGTCAAATCACGGCCTCCAAAGATATTAGTGGTGGAGGAGCCACAGGGGTAGATTTTTTAAATTGGTGAAAATTGTTTGTCGGCTGTGGGGATCGAACCAAGGTTCTCAAGATCCACAGACCGACTCGATACCACTAGTATTACAATATACTATTACAGATCTAAAAATATAAATTTTTCATTCGATGGAATAAAAACATTTTTCTAAAAAACTCTATAGTTTAGAAAGTTTGACAGCGGGAAATGTGAAAATAATTCCTAGTACCATTTTGTAAAATCCATAACGAACATTTCAAATTCATAACCAATTTATAACATCATTCCAAAAAACACAATTAAAATATTTTATGAAAAACTGCATAATTCACCAGCAAAACAACAAATGCTTGTTTGCGTTGCACACGAATTAGCATTGACTGCGTTGAGTCGTGTTAGGGGACGTTATGTGATCCATTGGCGTCCATGGGGGCGGTCCCAGCCCTCATTACCCCGCAAGTGCGGATAAATTTCCGCTGCAGTGGTGGACACGCGACGCTCAAAGGTTTCTTTGCTTACGTCAAGAGCTCGAGAGGTTGTCAATGACGAAAATCACTACGAAATTATAATTCGTGAGAACATGGAAAAATTCACAACTTTGATACCCTGTAACTTGAAAACTAAAAGAGATATGGACTTCCGGTTTAAACGGTTCAATTCTACGTATTTTTTTGTATATATCTAAATGTTTGTATTAATTTAAATTTGTAAGTAAATTTTTTAGAATAATTTTTGTAAAAATTGGGAAAAACAGCTAGAATTAAAATTTTAGCCCGCTGTATCTCAAACACTACAAGAGATATTAAAATGCGCTCAACGACATTGAGTTTCCCATATTAGAGTTGACCTATAACCGCATTTTTAGTTTTTTTTAATTTCAAAATATTTTTTTTATAATAACAAAAGAACGGAAAGAGTTACGAGCTTGCCAACTTCATTAATGTATACTTTAATAATAATAATAAATAATTCAAATTGTTGTAAATTTGGTTATAAGTCAATTGGAGTACGAGGAATTCAATGCCGTTGGGCGAATTTTGATAGCTCTTTTAGTTTTTGAGACATAGGTTGTTAAATTTGTTTTGAAACCATTTAGTTTTGTAACAATAAACAAAAAATCTGAGCATAAAAAGTAGTGTATTTTATTTACAAAACTATGCTGAATCGAAGGGTGAAAACCGCATGTCAATATCTATTTTAGTTTTTAGGACATGGCATCTTAAAGTTGAGCTTTTTTTTAGAAAATTTGTAAATTTAGCAAATTTTCTGGATTACCTAATAACGTAGAGTAAAATGGGGTAGGTGGCTCAGTGGTATCGAGTCGGCCTGTGGATCTTGAGAACTCTGGTTCGATCCCCACAGCCAACAAACAATTTTCACCAATTTAAATCTACCCTTGTGGCTCCCCCTCCACTAACATCTTTGGGGGCCGTGATTTGATAGCTGGTAACCTGACTTCACGTGAAGTAATATATCACTTACCGAGATCTGCTTCGGCAGAGTGCCACACCCAGTAATGGGTAAAAGGCGTGATGATATATTTATTTATTTAAAAAAAATATATATATATACTGAATCTATTGGTACAAACGCATATCAATATCTTTTGTAGTTTTAGAGATACGGGTCCTTAAATTTGAGATACTTTTATGAAAATCTCTAACTGAATGCATAATTGAGTAGAACATGTTTGAATAGCTATCTAAAGGTCAAAAGGTCTTAAAGCACTCGGAGAATCTTGTAGTCCGTCCCTGTCTTCCGGCAAATAATTCCTCCAATCCAGTATTATCATTGTTAACAGAACTACTTTGAGTTGATAAGCAGTTATGAATCATGGCAAGTACAAGAGATTCCGACATTGATTTATAGGTACATAAAGCAGGTCTCCAGGGCCGTAATGCAATAATTCAAGCTCCTCCCTAAAAATTAATCTCCATTCAAATCAATACTTCAACAGCAAAAACTCAGCTTTGAAATTTCACAAAAAAACGGAACAGACAAATAAATAAACATTATAAAAACCTGCAAGACGGAAAAAATTATATCGCGGTTAAAATGGGTTTGAATATTCATACGCAGAGTGTTTCCGGTTCCTGTTTGAGGAGGGGGAAGGCTATGCCAACTACGATGGTACTATGTACTTGGTTTTAAAAAAATATTAGAACAATAAATCGTATCTACATTTATGTTTGAAAAATTTAATTTCTAAAAGCAGGCAATAAAATATAAATAAATATATCATCACGTCTTTTACCCATCACTGGCAGATCTCGATAAGTGATATATTTCTTCGCGTGAAGTGCGGTTACCAGCCGTCAAATCACGGCCTCCAAAAATATTAGTGGAGGAGGAGCCACAGGGGTAGATTTAATTTGGTGAAAATTGTTTTTGTATATATATATATATATATATATATATATATATATATATATATATATATATATATATATATATACCAGGTGTCTACTTTCTTTTCCGAAAATAGGAAATTCAATGTTAAAATTTTGATTTAGTGATATCTTTTTACCTATTAATTTTAGAACAAAATTGTACGAAAGAAAAATGTTCAGAATGAAAAACTGCATCCATAGAATATAAGTTTGTTGTTCAATTGTATCTTATGTCCGAGTTAGAAGCAAAAGAAAATACACGCTTTAAAGCAATTATCAGAGTGCCATGAGAAATAAAACAATAATTTGTTTGTTGTGTCTGATATTAGCTTACTCTAATTTATTTATTTATTCGAGCATTTAATTTAATAATAAAATTAATTATAACAACTATTATTTTCTTTTTTCTATATAATCTAGACAAATAAATACTTATTATTAAGTTATCTAATTTGTTTTATTTTTCATGACACTCTGATAATTGCTTTAAAGCGTCTATTTTCTTTTGCTTCTAACTCGGATATAAGAAACAATTGAACAACAAACTTATACTCCATGGATGCAGTTTTTCATTCTGAACATTTGTGTTTAGTACAATTTTGTTCTAAAATTAATAGGTAAAGATATATCGCTAAATCAAAAATTTAACATTGAATTTCCTATGTGCGGAAAAAAGTAGACACCCGGTATATACCTCATGAGGAAACTGTAATTTTACTTTATATGAATAGAAAGTCTTCGAGAAAAACGTCTTTTATTTTTAATGCAATTGGAGAACAAATACTTTTCTAAATATGATAGCTCCGCAATTACAGAATTTTGTGAGACTTAGAAAAGTGTTTATTTTGATATTTTATTATTAAACCTAGTTTCACCAAGTGAGCATTTAAAGACAATTAAATTTGTCTTTGTTGTTTTTTATTTAAATTGCTATTTCGTAGCTTTTGCTTTTTTCGGTAGATGGCATTACTGGTTCGATAGAACTTCTCATGTCATCTTACCGTTCTTTAGAGATCTTATTCTCTGCTGGCACAACCCTTCGTCACCAGCTTCTTCACGTGAACTTTGTTCTAGGTGAAGAAGTAGGTTATACCATACTGATGAGCTCTAATAAGAGCGAAACGCGTCTATGGTTACCAACTGTGCTGGCCAGCCTCTGACGATGCCCTCATAAGGTGACTTGGAGGCTGAATTTTGTGAGACTTAGACAAGTGTTTATTTTGATATTTTATTATTACAGATCTCTATCAAAACATCAAAAACTTGAAAAAATTCAAAATGTTGTATAAACTTTACATCTTTTATGATGTGCAAACGACGTGTGAACACATCATCCCTGCCACTCTGTCAGACAAATTCAGATGCAAATTCTCAACAGTGCATGTGAACAAGCCTTTATGTCAGAGGATGGCGCGTTCACGGTAAATACATGATTGCGGTATTAACTTTGATGCATGATGCAAGTATTAAAGTACCAAAGGATTTTACGAGTATTTTGGAAGGTGAATTCACTGAATTGAAAAATTATTTGGCTTTGTTCACAACCGATTTTAATTTGGAACTTTGGTACAAGGATGCACAGTTTTAATTACGATTACAAATTAATTTCTTGATAGAAAATAACAAAATGAGGACAGTGGAAAAATGTATATAAAAATGGAACGAACACGACTGCAATACAAATCACATTTTAGTTGCAGGAGGTCATTGTACTATATATTGGCTTTGCCATAGGAGAATAACATCGCAAATAACTTTTTAATTAACAGGAAAATTGTTGAAATTTATTTATTTATGCTACTCTGTACAACAGGAAATGACTCTCAATTTCAGTGTAAGACTCACTGAGCGGCATATAATTTTTAGCTTGAGTGGGATTCAAAATCAGGATCTTCGGAAATGATTATATAGACCAGCAGTTCTTTTTGGCACCTTAAAATTTTCCAAATATTTTCCACGGCCCTCAATGTCTATTGATAAATAAGGATTGATATAATAAAAACCTCAAATATATAAATTAATGATGTTTAAAAGTGTATTATATATATACAGGGTGTTTCAGGACTAGTGTAACAAACTTTAACAGCTTATTCCTGAGGTCATTTTGAGCCAAAAATGTCATATGAACATAGGTCCTATTCCTTCTAGTTACCAAAATACAAGAGGTTGAAGTTCTATAAATAATACGACATTTTCAAATTTTTGTAATCAAGATACTTTCGGAAAACAAGATTTTTATTGAAAAGTTATACCTTATTTGTTTTAATTAAAAATTGTTGTACTTTTGATTGTATTATTGTTTCATAATGGATGGTTATAGTACTGCTGAATATGCAGATATGATTTGTATTTATGGATTATGTAATGGTAATGCCCGTTATGCGTCCAGAGAATACCAAGACAGATATCCAAATAGAAGCCAACTTTCCCATCCCCTATTTGCGCACATTTTTGTTTTCCGAAAGTATCTTGATGTTCATATGACATTTTTGGCTCAAAATGACCTCAGGAATAAGCTGTTAAAGTTTGTTACACTAGTCCTGAAACACCCTGTATATATATATATATATATAGATCAATTTATTATTTATTGTATATAATATATTAAATTCTAATTCTAAATGGTTGTAAAGTATTTGATACATTTATAAGAATTTCATAATGAAATACTTTTCTGAACTATATTCTGAGTTTAATTAGATTTAAATTATTCACCACAGCATTGTATATTGAAAATGAGCTAGGTATTTTACTTGATATTTTAAATATTTACCAACTAAACATAGTTCTAAGGAAACATATTTATAACTCGAGAAAATTGAAACATGACAAAAATTTACAATCAATAAGAATAATCGTATGTACAAACAATAAGATTTACCGGTTTGTAAACTGCTCCAACATATTCAGCGGGTCGAAATATATATGTATACAAATTTTTATTAATTTTTTTTAGAGCAAATATTCAAAAATTGCTTAAAATAAAAATTGTTGAAAATTTGGTTATAAGTAGAAATGGGCGAATATCAAATGTCTCGAATTGTCCTAAAATTATTAATAATTATTTAATTATGTTCTTTTCATTATTTGAATGAAATTGTTAAGATAAAATAAAATTAAAACAAAAAGTACAAACAAAAAAGAAAAGCAAAAGACGAAAACTTCAAATTTAAGGTGAAACGTACGGACTGATGTTGGCGAAAAACAAATTTGAAATATGGTATGTCTTCATGGTTTTGAAACAAAATATCTTTGTTATTAATAACTTCAAAATATTGTAATAGCTTTAAGTTTATGTACAAATGATAAAGAAAAACATAGTCAGAAATTGAGGTCAACATATGGCGCGATATTCGATTTATTCGAATGTTCGCTATACTGACGTTAATATTCGAAAATCTCTGTCAATATTCGCGGCATTCGACTATTCGCGGATGATATTCGCCCATCTCTAGTTATAAGTCAATTCGAATACGAGGCATTCAATGCTGTTGAGCGCATTTTTAAAGCACCTTTAGTTTCTGAGAAATAGCTTGTTAAAGTTGTGATTTAGGCAAGTTTTGAAACCATTTAATTTTGGATTAATAAACAAATAATTAGGGCTTAAAAAGTAGTGTATTTTATTTAGAAAACTATGCTGAATCGAATGGTTGAAAACGCATGTCAATATCTTTTTTAGTTTTTAAGATATGGCGACGTAAAGTTGAGCTTTTTTTTGAAAAAAAAAAAAATTTAGGTAAATTTGTGGATCTTTTTTTTTACATAAATTTTATTCTAGAAAATTTATCTAATAACTTAAAGTAAAGCAAATATTCAAATATATGCTGAATCTGCTGGTGAAATCCACAAGTCAATATCATATTTAGTTTTTGAAATATAGCTTCGTAAATTTGAAATAAATATATAAATATATCATCACGCGTTTTACCCATTACTGGGTGTGGCACTCTGCCTAAGCAGATGTCGGTACGTGATTTTTCGCGTGAAGTGCGGTTATCAGCCGTCAAATCACGGCCCTTAAAGATATTAGTGGAGGGGGAGTCACAGGAGTAGATTTAAATTGGTGAAAATTGTTTGTCGGCAGTAGGATTGAACCAGGGTTCTCAAGATCCACTGGCCGACTCGATACTACTGAGCTACCTACCCCATAATAATAATAATAATAATTTATAATTGCTGATATTTGAAATAAATAAATAAATATATCATCACGCCTTTTACCCATTACTGAATGTGGCACTCTGTCGAAACAGATCTCAATAAGTGATATATTTCTTCGCGTGAAGTGCGGTTACCAGCTGTCAAATCATGGCCCTCAAAGATATTAGTGGAGGGGGAGCCACAGGGGTAGATTTAAATTGGTGAAAATTGTTTGTCGGCTGTGGAGATCGAACCAGGGTTCTCAAGATCCACTGGCCGACTCGATACCACTGAGCCACCTACCCCATTATTTATTTTCCCTGAATTACTTATTTATTTATTTATTTACGTTACGCTGTACAACAGGAATTTAATCCCAATTACAGTTCAGGGTCCGCACTCACCGAGCCGCAGTGTGATAGTTTTTATATAATTTTTAGCTTGAGTGCGATTCGAACTCGGGATCTCCGGATTCGAATTCCGTATCGCATTACCATCAACCAGCTGTGAGTACAATATAAATGTAGGAATAAAATGACTTTTCTGTAAATTATTATTTTTTAACAACAACAAAGACAAAATTAATTGTCATCCATACACTTGGTGAAACTAGGTTTAATAAAAAATATTAAATAAACATTTGGCAAAGTCTCACAAAATTCAGCCTCCAAGTCACCTTATGAGGGCATCGTCAGAGGTTGGTCAGCACAGTCTATGGTTACTAACTGTGCTGGCCGGCCTCTGACGATGCCCTCATAAGGTTACTCGGAGGCTGAATTTTGTGAGACTTTGCCAAGTGTTTATTTAATATTTAATTTTTTTTTTGTAAAAGTTTAGAATTTTTCTCGTCTTCGACAACAAAAATCAGAACAATTTAAATTGGTAAAAATTGTTTGTCAGTTGATAATTGAAATTGTTAAAAATTAAAATTTAAAATGGATCCTAAGTTTAGCTCAAAACAACATGTAGAGAACAAATACGAGCTTAAAGAATAGATGTCTTGAAATAGAGAGAAAACAAGTGAAGACACATTGATATTTATTCTAGTTGATATAAAAAGTCGTTCCATCTCAATAGATCACCCGTTTTACCCATTGATCCATTTCCCAAGTTAACGTCACTTACTTTTAAATTAATAAAACTGTTTTTCTTTTTCAGGTGAGTATCCTTTTCTCTTCTTCCGCTGACTGAAGTTTCCGGTAACCGTAAGTGAAATAAAAACATTTCCTGCACGATACTGCCAACATTGTAGAATGAAATTCCACTAGACACGAATAAACGTTCTATGATATTAGTGCTGGCGGTATAATGTAATTGATTCAACATACTGATATCGATTTTCGTGGAAAATAACCCCGGTTACTATAGCCTTATGGATATTGTTACGAGTATTTTGCGATAGCGAGACTGATTCACACGAGAATGGAAATAATATTATTTATTGTAGCGTGTAATACAGACCTCTTAAATGTTATTATATACTGCTGTAGTGGTTATGTAGGTAGAACATTCGCGAGTAGAACTTCAATTAATAAATATTTAACTGCTTATGAGTGGTTTGGATATTACTAACATGTTTTTTGAGTTCGGGTTTTAATTTCCTAATTGTTTTGAGTAGAGATGGGCGAATATCAAATTTCTCGAATTCGAATATCGAATACGAATATTAATCAGATCGAGTACCTCGAATATTCGAATACTCCTAAAATTATTAATACTTATTTAATTATGTCCTTTTCATTATTTGAATGAAATTGTTAAGATAAAATAAAATTAAAACAAAAGGTACAAACAAAAAAGAAAAGCAAAAGACGAAAACTTCAAATTTAAGGTGAAACGTACGGGCTGATGGCGAAATACAAATTTGAAATATGGTACGTCTTCATGGTTTTGAAACAAAATATCTTTGTTATTAATAACTTCAAAGTATTGTAATAGCTTTAAGTTTATGTACAAATGATAAAGAAAAACAGTCAAAAATAGAGGCAACATATGGCGCGATATTCGAGGTATTCGAATGTTCGCTATACTGACGTTAATATTCGAAAATCTCGAATATCGAATAATGTCAATATTCGCGGCATTCGACTATTCGCGGATGATATTCGCCCATCTCTAGTTTTGAGCTTATTAACGGAGAATATAATAAAAGTATATATTTGTTTTATTTCGACTGTTTATATTTTCTATTAATTATTTATTATTGTTAATTTATTTAATTATAATAGAGTCTTGAAGAAGGCTAAAGTGTTAGCCGAAACGTCGACTTAATAATAAAAAATAAAAATTGACTGAATTCCAAAAAAGTCTATCATTTCACAATATAAATTAATTAATATTGAATAAAATATAATCAATTTATCAATACTCTAATAACAAAAAACATATAGCTCTAATTAATGTATAGAAACATAACTTTAATTAAAAAAGATAATTTCATATCAGGTCCTGAAATATTCAATCAATATAATATTTTGTATAGCGGTTCGATTTCAGGGGTCTTAATTAAATAGGGTTGAATAATTTTGCAAAAGTTTCATACAAGATTTAATTGCGGTATTGATGTACTAAATATGATCAATTTATTTAAAAGAAGTTATAGAAATGAGTTTATAATTACGTTACTAATTAATTATTAAATGAATATGCTCTGCAATTACATATCGTAATAGTAACAATCTTGTTCACGTATGTTAATTGTAAAATATAATAGTACCAGACCGATAATTATTATTTTTTCAACATTACTTGTGAAAATGATATTTCCTTTAGTTAATTTAGTTGTGATATTAAAACCGTTTTTCTACTTCTGTTAGGAAATAGTCGTTTTATTTCACTTATTTGAGTTAGGTAATGAACTGCATTATTTAACTAGTGAAATAATGATGTAACATAGCAACAGATATCTTGGTAGACGAATTCTTTTATTTTTTGAATTTATAACTGTCATTAATGTGTCAAAATTTCATAATTTCAACTCTTTCGTATTTATTAGAACGGAAGTAGAAAAAATATTGTATGAAACTAGTAAGGAAATAGGTCATTACCTTACTTATGTGTTTACATAACTCGGCTACGCCTCGTTCTGCAAATTTCACATGCGTAAGGTAATAACCTTCATTTCCTTACTAGTTTCATAAATAGCTATTCCCTCACTAGTGATGAAAGTAAATAACTTTCCTTACTATAATTTAATAGTGAGGGAAACGGTTGCTATCATAACTAAATTGAGTGAGAGAAATGTCATTTGACATGGTGACCAAGGAAACGTGATGTGCATTTTCAAATACAGTTCTTTTGATTTATATAAAATAATTATTAAATGTAATTTTCACGTACGTTTCACGTGCAAAACTCGCTATCACCCTTGCTTCAATATTCGTACTCGTTTTGCAATTGAACCCTTTTCTTACTAGTATTACAATATACTATTTCACAATCTTGACAAAAAGTATAATTTTCTTCTCATTTGAGAGAAGAAAGTAATACTTTTCTTGCATTGATTGAACAAATTAAGATAACGAAAAATGTTAAGTTTTATGAATTATTTTAAAAATATAAATAAATGTCTGAAACTAACTTCAGCGCGTGACTAAAACGTTCGAAGCCCACGGCTTGACAATATGCAATTCAGATGTTATTTAGCGCCATGGAAACCAGTAGGTTAAATTACATTTTAATAAAGGGAGTAGAAAAATTAGTTTGTTCTTCATTCAATTAATTTTGAATAATTTTGATTTGGAATTGAATCCGGAATATATATGACCTCAGCCATCGTCTTTATCAGCCTATTTATTCATTCCATTAATCATTGAATAATTTAAAACAAGATAAGTATTTTTTTTCTTTGTGTAATAAGACAAAATAACAAGAGGTAATGAACAGTATCTCAAAGAAAATGATACAATTTTTCTGTAAAATTGTGCAATATTTTAAAAATTAGAAAGTTTCTTTATATACTGCAACAGTTCATAATCCTAAACGGTCCAATATTTCATTAGTTTCTCCAAAATAATGAAGTTTCTTCATCCAGGAAGCCTTGGCTTCAGTTAATAATTAACTGTGTAAAATACTGCAAAATTTCATGCGACATTAATTTTATATTTTAAAACAGGCTCAGAAACATATAATTCATGTTTTTTGCTCCCTTTTGACTTAAGCTTCGCAATATCTCCTCGTAAATTTCAACTGATTTATTTTTGTCAGTTTTGTTTGGTCCACAACTTCACATAAGCGGACAATTATTGGATTATGTTGAAGAAATATTATTCTTTAACTTTATGATGTTTTATTTTTTACTGTTTACCAAGAATCGTAAAGTTACAATTTTTTTCTGCGCTGTTTTTTGTTTTAATCTAATTGTGGATGGACTGTTGTGGTTTCAGGGTTAGAGTTATCGACTTACAAGCAAGGGAATACAGGACTTTATATTTCTGAACAATAGGAAGGTACTTTAATTGAGATTCATCTTTTTTTTGTGTAAGATAAAATTTGAATTTATATATTTCTTTTTATTTGATACTTAAATACTTACATAATGCAATTATAGCAGGATTTTTGAATCATTCTCTAAAGGTCAACGAAATCTGTTACCCTCAATTTAATCAATATTTCATTTGACATATCCAAACCCTTGAAAATACCCTGAATATCTATCAAATCATATATAAAATAAAATAAATATATCATCACGCCTTTTACCCATCACTGGGTGAGGCACTCTGCCTACGCAGATCTCGGTAAGTGATATATTTTTTCGCGTGAAGTGCGGTTACTAGCCGTCAAATCACGGCCTCCAAAGATATTAGTGGTGGAGGAGCCACAGGGGTAGATTTTTTAAATTGGTGAAAATTGTTTGTCGGCTGTGGGGATCCTGCAATTAATTCCTATCCTGTTACACCCACTTCATCCATATTCATAATTCTTTTCATAAAAGCTCGTCTCATCTTTACGCAACAGATCACCAATTATATCCATATATTCATTCCTCAGAATCCTAGATCGCCCACATTATTATTCACCATTAATTTCACCAATCTTTCATTTAACATACGTTCTACATGTTCAAATCATCTCAACTGACATACACTCATTCTTCTAACAATATTCTTCACAATCTTAAAACTTTTGTAGCATTCACTGAACATTTATTCATTTGACTAACTTGGGGTAGATGGCTCAGTGTGGATCTTGAGAACCCTGGTTCGATTCTCCGACAAACATTTTTCACCAATTTAAATTTACCTCTGTGGCTCCTCCTCCACTAACATCTTTGGGGGATGTGATTTGACGGCACGAAGAAATATATCAGTTACCAAAATCTGCTAAAAGAAGACTGTTACACCCAGTAATGGATAAAAGGCGTGATGATATATTTATATAACAACAAAGACAAAATTAATTGTCATCCAACACTTGGTGAAACAAGGTTTAATAAAAAATATAAAGTAAACACTTGGCTATGTTTCACAAAATTCAGCCTCCAAGTCAGCTTATGAGGGCATCGTCAGAGGCTGGCCAGCACAGTTACTAGCTCTTATTAGAGCTCATCAGTATGGTATAACTCACTTCTTCACCTAGAACAAAGTTCACGTGAAGAAGCTGGTGACGAAGAACTGTGTCAGCAGAGAATAAGATCTCTAACAAACTGATAAGATGACATGAGAAGTTCTGTGGAACTGGTCATGCCATCTACCGTCACCAGCTTTTTCACGTGAACTTTGTTCTAGGTGAAGAAGTGAGTTATACCATAATGATGAGCTCTAATAAGAGCGAAACGCGTCTATGGTTACTAACTGTGCTGGCTAGCCTCTGACGATGCCCTCATAAGGTGACTTGGAGGCTGAATTTTGTGAAACATAGCCAAGTGTTTACTTTATATTTTTTATATATTTATATACTTGGTTTTATACATTTTTATAATTACTTTCATATAAGCTTGTTTTATCTTTCATTTTAATTTGTTCACGCAATCTTTTACTTTCTACATTCCCAAACAATTCTCTATTGACGTACACGTATAACATTCTTAATTTTAAATTCATTGTATGCACCAACCTATTCTAAACAAGTTCATGTATTTATTCACCATATATTCAATTAATATTTCATTCTAAGTAGGTGGCTCAGTGGTATCGAGTCGGTCTGTGGATCTTGAGAACCTTGGTTCGATCCCCACAGTCGACAAACAATTAAATCTACCCTTGTGGCTCCCCCTTCACTAACATCTTTGGGGGCCGTGATTTGAAGGTTTTTTACGCGCATAAATATATCACTTACCGAGATCTGTTTCGGCAGAATGCCACATCCAGTAATGGGTAAAAGGCGTGATGATATATTTATTTATTTCATTCTACTTATGTAGTCACTCCCTTAAAAGTATCAACTACCCCAAACCCTTTCAACTTCTTGTAAAACTCTGTTCCCTCTCCTCCCTCTGCTCCTCTCCTGCAGGGTGATATTTCCCGCTCATCGAAGCCACGCAATCAGCAGCTCCAAATGAAAACGGGCGATTTGCCGTCACGTTTTTCCTCTACACTCTAGAGTGTCTAGAGTGAACTTGCGGGGGTGGACGAAGGCGGCAGAGATAAAGATACCACCGCTCGGTGGTGTGACCTAGACAGATTAAGAAAGGGGTGAAGGGTACACCCTGAGGTAACCGTGACAGGTTTGGGGATGGTGCTAGTGGCGACTAACTCGGACGCGAGAATTGCGCCAGTACCTTGGTACAGACACTATACATATAAAAATAAATAAATATAAATATATCATCACGCCTTTCATCCATTACTCAGGGTGGCGACTAACCTGGAAAACCGGGAAAAGTCAGTGAAAAGTCAGGGAATTTTATTCCATGTCAGGGAAAAAAGTTTTTTGTTCTTTAAATTTTTTAATTTAATTTTAGAAAACTACAAACTTTTATTTCAAAATGTATTTAGTTATTTTTAGATTTTATTGGCAGAATACCCTTTATTAGATAGATAGTATACCTTTATTGGCAACAAATACCCTTTATTTCTTCTTAAGAATGAGAACCGCCATCTATGAAAATATAACCGAAGGATGTTTACTAATTGAAAACTGTTTTGTCTAACGTTTCTACCGCGCTATGTTTTTTCTGTATGCAATATTTAAGGTTGTGTCTTTGCCTGTTTAGAAAGACAAATTGATTTTGCTTTTACTATAAATTTAATTAAAAAAAAAACAATTATATTACAATATATGATATAATATATGAATTGTAACCATAAATTCATAAATAAGTCAATATTCTAGAAGTCAGGGAATTTTTTATAAATAAATAAATATAAATATATCATCAGCCTTTCATCCATTACTGGGTATGGCACTCTGCTAAAGTAGATCTAGGTAATTAATATATTTCTTCGCGTGAAGTGCGGTTACCAGCCGTCAAATCACGTCCAATCCTAAAATCAAACCTAATTTAGTGAGTATTCTGAAAAAAGAACCCCAAAAAATTGGTTTAGTTAGTAAAATTTTGGGAATTAGAATTAATTCTCAAAAAAGACATATTTATTTATTTAATTGTGGGGTAAGTGGCTCAGTGGTATCGAGTCGTCCTGTGAATTTCAGAATCTGAGTTCGATTCCCACAACTGACAAACATATAAGCATTTTGTTCAAAATAAATTTTTATTTATTAAACTTATAAATATTATTGATATAAAAAAGGTAATATACTAAAATCTAATTTTTCATTATTAGTAATAAAACTAATGAATAACAGACAGGATATTTAAAACAGGATAATTATCACCAACAGTAATTAATCATTGTTAATATTATTTATTATAATAAAGTAGTGAAAAGTATCTGTTGTAAAGTATAAGTTGCAAATGCGCATCCTGGATAAAGATGCTCATTTCTCCAGTTTTAAACGCGCAAAGTTTGTTCCGAGATTGTTGTACTTATAATTAGAAGCAACGGGTTTTCAGACGCAATGAAATTATGTACACTTTCAGCCTGAAAACTTGCGTAGATGTCTTGAAATTTTAACATCGTGTTTCTTTTTGTTTGGACAAGCAAACAGTCATGTTATGCTAACTTTCACAACTGAATTTCACCCTAAATTTTCTCTACAATACTTTGTTAAATTATTTTTTCTTTTTTCACTCCTGAAATATCTCTCATTAAAATCTTACACAACCATATAGCTACTCTAATTGGCAGACATAGTTTTCTTCCACATTTAGTTTTTTTTAAAATTTTTTAAGCTGCACAATAGGAAATTAAATATTAGTAAACTCTAGTTTTTGAAGCGACCACTCTAACAAAAGATTCTTAACTAAACTATAGACATAAAATAATTAGTTTTTACTAAAATATATATGCATAAAATCACAGTATTCACAATTAATTAAACTGTTATTGAATTTAAAATGAAAAATGATTCTCATCTTTAAACTCATCAATTAAAATTAATAATATTTTGCTAAAATATGAAGTTAATTATGACAAATCCAAATCTGTAAACAGATTTAAAATATCTGTTATACTTTTGAAGATATGGATGATCAAAAAAATTAAGCAGGAATTTTTCAAAGTTAATTTACTGCCGAATGGCTCAAAATTTTGTACTTAATTTTATTTTGTAAGTACAAGCAAATTACGATAATTTCAATAGTGTAAACAGAATTTAAATATCTTTTGTAGTTTTAAAGATATGGGTCATCAAAAAAATCAGCAGGAATAAACAAAAATTCTGTTATATATGACCAAGCAATTTTTTCCTCAAAAATTGTTCTATATATCATATTTAACAAATATAAGTCAAAAATTGTAACTTTAATTTATTTATTTATTAGTACAGAAAATATTTTAAACTAAAATATTTTTTACAGTATATTTTTTACTATAAATAAATAAAATAAATATATCATCACGCCTTTTACCCATCACTTGGTGTGGCACTCTGTCTAAGCAAATCTCGGTAAGTGATATATTTTTTCGCGTGAAGAGCGGTTACCAGGCGTCAAATCACGGCCTCCAAAGATATTAGTGGTGGAGGAGTCACAGGGGTAGATTTTTTAAATTGGTGAAATTTTTTTACTATATGTTTATTATTTATATTAACAAAATAGATTTGAATTTCGTGCCATATCTTGATATTATAAAGAACATTCTTACTAATTAGTGCTCGTACTTCCGAATAGGTAACGAACAATGACGAACCAGATAGCGTCAGTAGCTGATTGAAATGTCGGTGTTAATGAATACCTCGTGTTTGTGAAGTGAATTTTTATTTGTTTTCGTGGAAAATAGTGTTTGTGTGTGAACTAAATATATGTGTAGACTTTCCTAATCAGTGCTAGCTGTTTTTGGACATATTTTTGGGGCTGTAAATCATAGAATTCTGGCAGAAATGGTGAGTCTTGTTAATTGCTTATCAATAATTTGTGAAGGTTGATCGATGCCATTTTTGGTTGTTTGTCAGTGGTACTAAAACTAAATTGTAGGGAAACGTTGGAAATTTTTCTCATACACTCAACATAAATATATAATTATTTTATTTAAAAAGATATTAAATTTATCTAAACTATATGAAACGTATTTCATTACTTACTTTCTTTACTTATAAGAGGAAAGGATTTAAATGTAATAATTACAGTTTTTAGAATTTATTGTTTACTGCATTACTTAGGTTACTTTAGGTAAATTGTGTGTGTAATATTACAAATATAATTTCGAAATGATGGTTAATATAAATAACAAGTTATTTATTTATCTACGATATTTTGTAAGACCACTCTAGACAAGGGAAAAAAGGTCATTTTCAAGATTTTTTTAACGAAATCTAAACGTGCTGCTTAAGAACTGTTTCTGGATCTTTATTTAGTGCTCTTTAAATTTTATTTAAATTTTTTTTAAAGAAAATATTCAAAATTGTCGTCAGAAATTTAAAAAAATGGCGACTCCTCTCGGCGCGTAGGGCAAATCGGGCGAAAACATTCCGGGAACAGCAATAGACCTGAATCAAAAAGGGATATGTTTTCTTAATCTCTGATGTATACTCTAAAAAACTACGGGCTGGATTTTGAAAATTTTGATTTTTAACAAAATGGCGCACGTTTGAAAAAAAAGTTCATTATTCGGGACTAAACTGTATAGAAACGACCATAAAAAACGAATGAAGCACTTTTAAAAAAGCCCCCGTAGTTTTTGAGTATTTTATATCTAAAATAAGAAATAAAAAGATTCAGCACGATCCATCAATTAGTATTTCAGATTTTTTTCGCCGATTTTGAAAATATGATTTCGAGAAAAACGCGGTTAAAGTTTCTAATAGATATATGCTTTTTCCCTCTGAAATACTTCCGCGCGGCATTTAAATTAATTGTCCCTTATTCCTAAGGGTTTAAACTATAATTTAAGCAAATAAAAAAAATGCATTTTTAAAAATTTAGAGTGGCCTTACCCTTTAAAGTAATTGACAGCCCAGTTATGAATTTTTGTCGGTGTGTTTACAAAAAGTTAAATTTTGTGGACTATATTGAGCACGTAAATATCAAGTTTTTGTTTGGTAGTTGCGGGAAAAATATGAAACACGTTTTTGGCAAGACTTTTGTATACTTATTTTAAATATCAGTTGCTTAATGTTGCATATTTAAGGCAGTACAATGATCGACAATTAAAAAATTGTTGGTTAAAAACTACTATCAATTATTTTTCCTGTGAGTACAATATAAATAAATAAATATATCATCACGCCTTTTACCAATTACTGGGTGTGGCACTCTGCTTTTAGCAGATCTCAGTAAGTAATATATTTTTTTTTTGCGTGAAGTCCAGTTACCAGTCGTCAAATCACAGCCCCCAAAGATATTAGTAGAGGGGGAGTCACAGAGGTAGATTTAATTTGGTGAAAATTGTTTGTCGGCTGTGGAGATCGAACTAGGGTTCTCAAAATCTTCTGAGCCACCTACCCCACAAGTAAATAAATATGTAGGAATAAAATGGCTTTTCTGTAAATATGTTTTTTTGTAAAAGTTTGCAATTTTTCTCGTCTTCGACAACAAAAATCAGAACAATGTACATATCTATGAAAGTGTACCAATATCTCTTTTTATTTCATACGAGAACATTTTTCACCTTATAGACGCTTGTTTTCAAGCACAGCTTAGCATATGTGATGTCGAGAATAAAGCTCCGAAGAAAATAAACTTTCTTCATAGCTCTTCTTGTCTGCAATGTGTTAAAAACTTGATTTATAAAGCGTATGATTTTCGATTTATTTGGACAAAAACTTTCCTCATAATTTATGTATCTGATTCGAGGTTCAACAGATCTGTTTTTTATTGTCAGCTTGATGTGAATCTTACGAGGAAAGAATAATAATTTTCACCTGTGGCTTGTGATATATTGCGCTGGGAACCGCATATCATGGAATATTTTAGCACTATAAATAAACGAAAATGTTTTTTCCATATTTGTAAACAGATCTATAAATAACTTATATTTTCTTTGGGTGCCGAACTGCTTATCGTATAGCGTATATACATATTTTTTATTACTTATACAAGCACTGGTAATCCAGGGTATCTTTTAGGACAGAGGTCACCAGATCTTGCGCCAAACGATTTTTTTCTTTGGGGCCACTTTGAAAAGTAAATTTTATAATGGTGGTAGAATGAGTGTAGAACAATTAAAACGTAGAATTAGTATTGCATCGCATGAGATTCCTCCAGAGCAAATAAATAATGCTATAAATTCATTTTATAATCGTTTAGGCTAATGGGGGTAATTTTGAACAGTTATTGAATTAAAATTCCTATTTAAACTAAATAAAATTTTCTTGTTTGGTAGTTGTGATTTGACAACTGGTTACTGTACTTAACGGCTTAAAATGTATCGTTTATTAAGATCTGTTATTGCAGAGCTGCCATGTTCATGAATGACCAGAATTTTGACATATAAACATGCAGATGTGAATTCCTGGTTGAACCAGGAGCACGAGAAATGCACTCGTTCAAACCGCGTTTCAATATCTCTTTTAATTTTGGAGTTACAGCGATTTTTAACTGTTTTTAAAGTTCAACTTTGAGACGCTATAACTCAAAAACTAAAAGAGATATTGAAATGCGGTTTGAACGAGTGTATTTCTCGTACGTTACTTAACTTGTACCGGTATTTTGAAAATTTTGAAAATTTTTTACTTTTTTTCGAAATTTTCTTTTGTCGATATTTCAAAAAGTTGAAGAGAATGTAAATATGAAAACACCAGTGAATTCCTCGCGTGAAAATACATAGGTATGCAAATTTTCAGAAGAAAATTCGAACGGATATATTTTTTATTACAAAAAATCGAAAATTGCCGTTTTTTGAAAATTTCTTAAGGGGTACCCCTTGGTGTTTTTACGGATTTAGGTCATTTTTCGTTTTTTTCTAATAAAAAATGTATCCGTGCGAATTTTGTTGTAAAAATTTGCATACCTATGTATTTTTACGAGAGAAATTCACTGGTGTTTTCAGATTTTCATTATATTTTCAAGTTTTTGAAATATTGAAGAAGAAACATTTTGAAAAAAATTGAAAAATTTTAAATTTTTTCAAAATACCTGTACAAGTTAAGTAGCGCACGAGAAATTCACTCGTTCAAACCGCATTTCAATATCTCTTTTAGTTTTTGAGTTATGGGCTTTCAAAATTGAGCTTAAAAAAAAGTCAAAAATCGCTGTAACTCAAAAACTAAAAAAGATATGAAGATGCGCCTTGCGCCATTCGATTTCTCGTGGTCTGAATTATATAGAACCACATTGTAATAATTTTCGATTTTTGAACTGGTTGAACCCAAAATTCTCATGTGTATGTACGAGCTCTTAAACGAAGAATTTGCGAACAAACCTCTACACAAAAGAACTTTTGGATTGTTTTGAGGTTCTAAATTTATACCTAACATTTAGTTAATGTAATTTAAAGTAATTAAAATTCATTTAATTTGATTAAACTTAAAATGTTTCTTTTAGACTATAGACTACTACACTTCAATGCATTGCTGAAAATATTATTTTCCCTATGTTTACTTTTAAAATAAACGCTCTAATGTATTGCTGTCAAAATTTTTAACTGTAACTGTGGTAATGATATATTCATATGTTTACTGATAAGAAAAACTCCCGGTATATATATTTTACCACATTAAAATAATCCCTCTGGTTCTTCCTCTATTAACATATTTGAGGAGCATGATTTGACGGCTAGTAACCGCATTTTATGCGTATTCACTAACATTTTTGGGGGCCGTGATATGACGGCTTGAAACCGCACTTCACGCGAACAAATATATCACTTACCGAGATCTGCTTAGGCAGAGTGCCACACCCATTAATGGGTAGAAGGCGTGATGATATATTTATTTATTTATTTTTATTTAATATATCATTTACTGAGATCTGCGTCAGCAGAGTGCTACACCCAGTAATGGGTAGAACAGAAAATATAAATTTTTATTTCGCTAAATTAACAAATTCATCAATTCAATTTTATATTATTCATGGAATATATAGTAAATATAGCAAAAACTTTATGTGCATATTAGTGTTTTAAAATTGAACTAATTTAAAAGCACTTTTAATTTGATTCGTGTGGTAACACTGATTTTCATTTTATATATAGCTTCCTGTCAATTGATTTATTTCTGGTTTATATTTTAACATTTTGATATTATAAAAATTTTAGATGAAACGTCATAAAAGTCATGACGTATTTCATTAATTCAATGAGGCAACTACGACTGTGTTTAATTCAGGGACCCAAATTGAATTTCGTTAATGATATTTTTTATTTTCAAATATAGAAACCAAAAACCAAAACTTTATTGGTTCTATTATTTTGATTTTAAAACCGATTTAAACCGGTATAAATAACGTACTGAACCGAAAATAGAATACCTACGAAGAAGAATATAAATTAAAAAATATTAAATAAACACTTGGCCAAGTCTCACAAAATTCAGCCTCCGAGTCACCTTATGAGGGCATCGTCAGAGGCCGGCCAGCATAGTTAGTAACCATAGACGCGTTTCGCTCTTATTAGAGCTCATCAGTATGGTATAACTCACTTCTTCACCTAGAACAAAGTTCACGTGAAGAAGCTGGTGACGAAGAACTGTTTTTGTCTATTTTGTCTTTGTTGTTATTTAAATGTTTGTTACAAGTGAGGTACAAGTTTGAGATACTATAACTTTAAAATGAAAAGAGATATTGATACGCGGTGTTTGCTATGAGATTCGGTGTTGTTTTCTGTACATATTTTTATAAATATACAAATTATATTTATTTTGAAATTTATTTTGAACCGAAACGAAATCGAAATTAATAATTAAAAAAACCGAAATTTATATAATTTTACTAAAAACCGTAATCAGTAAACGAAACCGAAATTGCACTGATATACAAAACATAGCTGAACCCCAAAATCCATATCCATACCCAGTAATGGATAAAAGACGTGATGATTCTACTGTAATTGGAATACAATTCCTGTTGTGGAAAGTAGATTAGACAATATTTCCTACAACATTTTAATTAGTATTTTTGCAACAGCTCTGCAATTTCAGATTTGAATCAATAAAGAAACTAAGTTTGTAATTAAGCGATAAAGTATAGAAAATCTCAAAGACTGATCCCTTTCTGAGAGCGTGAAATAATTTCCAGGGCTAACTGAGCGTAGAATCGAATTTTAGTTGAATTGTGATGTAGCATCCATCCCATATCTTTTCCGAGGCACCTTCACAGCCGCCGCGATCCTTGCCTTTGTGTCCTGTTATCAACTCGGAGTTTTTCATATTCTATTCACATGTGTTTTTTGTGGGTAGACAAAAACTTTGTGTGGAGAAGTTTTTACGGAGTTTTGAATATCTAACCGAGCGAATGTCGACAGAGGTTCGCGATTGTGCATCTTAAATCTAACTGATAAATGATGCGATTAAGCTCGTATGCTAGTGGTACGGTAATTGCAGGAATTAATCGTAATCTCTGTTGTTTTCTGTTTATACAACAGAACAACAGAAGTGAAATGCAATCATGCAAATTCGTTCACAAGAACTATATTATAATTAAATTGTGAATTAATTTTAAATAAAAAATAAATAAATATATCATCACGCCTTTTACCCATTACTGGGTGTAGCACTCTACTCTGAATTAATTTTAAATAATAATAAATGGTTCTTTTTAAATTCGCCATGGTAAATTCTTGAGAAATAATGTTACTTTAATTTTAAATGTTATTTTTTACAATTAAACAACTTTCAAAACAATGGCTGGTAGCACAAGCTCTGTTTTTGGGTGTTCTAAGAGCACGATTTTAACACCCAAATACACTGCTCTTAAAACAGGCAAAAACAGAGATTGTGCTACTAGCCTATGTAATTTACTTGATTTGAAGATGGGCCCAATTAATAAATACAATAAAAAGACCAGTAATATATTTACTACTTTCAAGAACTATATGGAGTAGGTGGCTCAATGGTATCGAGTCGGCCTGTGAATCTTGAGAACCTTGGTTCGATCCCCACAGCCGACAAACAATTTTCACCAATTTAAATCTACCTCTCATGATTTGACGGCTGGTAACCGCACTCCACGCGAAAACATATATCACTTACCGAGAACTGCTTAGGCGGAGTTCCATACCCAGTAATGCGTAAAAGGCGTGATGATATATTTATTTTAAGAACTATATTAGTTTTTAATTGGAAATTAGACAAGGATTAAATAAAAACTCTTCAATACTCCAACGTTTCGGTAATATTACCATCCTCAGAGGAACTACAAGAAATCATAATAATAATAATAATTAATTTGACAAATTTTGAAATAATTCTTTCTTATATTTTTCCTTTATTGTTAGAATGAAATAAAAATGTACTATCTATAGGTGCAGTTATCCTGTTTTGTAATTAGGATTAGTTTCTGGTTGTGCCTCTTCCTTGCAACAAGTGAATGTTGTTGATTTCTACTGGAGTGATACTAAACTAATAATAAAATAGCAACTTTGAAAGAAATAATACAAAAATGCAATTCAGTTTACAGTTCTCGAGAAATATAAAATATCAACTTTCTTCCTGCTGGCGAATGCTTCCGAAGGAATTCGGTCATTCTCGCTAGCATATAAAGACAAGTGAATGTCGCACGTCGCATGCAATTCGCGCATTGTCCCCACAGCACGAACGCCACTGTTTATATTGGATTTCGTTCAATATCTCAGTGTACATAAAAAAGTCTTCAACAAGACGACAATCAAATTGTGAACGCTTGAATTGCCGCACATATTTTTAAATTGACTGATCGTGAAGCCTGGATTTCAGAATTTGTTAGACTGTTTTCTTTTACGCTCTATGGACTCTATTCCCAGCAGGCATATTCAGAATTTTTCAAACTGACTTCTCAGAATCATAGAGTGCTTTTCAAAACTTTTTTATTTGTTGAGTACCACTTTATTCTCCTGTCAAACGTTCATCAATTATTTTATCAAATATTACTTTAAATTTAATACTCTAAATCTTTTATTTCTCTAAAATATTTCAGAAACAGTTGACAGCGGAAACTATAAATATGAGTCATAACCATCTGGGATTTATATACTTTTAAATACTTTTAAAAGCTGAAATTTGATGTGTCTTCGAAAGAACTACACTCATGAGAAGGCTGGGGAATATAGATTCGTTTGTTTCTCGTGACGTGTAACCGATTATGATTGGCCGCTAGCTTTTGTTTCACGGCATACTTTGTTGATAAATCGAAGCTTTAGGCTGAAAACAAATTTCCGCTGTGCTATCGCGAAGCTCTAGAGAGCGCAGTCAAGCTTTTGAAAGCTCTTTTTCGAGTATTTTGTTACAATGTTTTCTCTGAAAAATATACCGTCTTAGAAACATTTGAATACGATCCTTTTCAATTGAATTTAGCGCACATATATTTCCAATAAATTATCAGCAAGGGATTTTACAAATTGTCAATATCTTTTGAAAATTCTATGCTATTAAAAGAGTGGGTGTACTTCAATTCGGACATTTGGTTTCGTTGTTAGAGAAGTGGGCGTAACTGAAGATTTACGAAACAGGTGTACAGGAGCGAATGGATGATGGATTTTGGTTGTGAGGAAGGAAAGAGTTCGTATGCAAGAAGTATTAACGAGTATCGTGTGTCAGGATGAGAATGTTGACGGGTTCGTGCTACCCTATTTAATGGGATATAGCGTGATGTTATGTATGTATGTATGTTGAATGAAAGATTAGTTAAAGATTATTTCCAAAATAAATGTAATATTACAATGGTTCGTGCATCCCCATTTGATTGAAACTTTTTTCAATTGTCGAATAAATATTCTGCAGGCTTTTGTAAATAACCCAATACAAATTAAACAAACCCCAATTAATTACCTAGTGTGAATGTGGCTTTCAGTATAAACCCCTATTACAATAGCAGAATAGCACAAACTAAAAATGCATTTGAATCCAGAGTTGAAAACAGTTTATCACTACGTTCAATTGTTCGGGCAGTGGAATTTAAAACCCGTGCACAAGTTGCTCAATCAGAGGTGTATTAAGGAGCATTTCACAAGAAAGTTTGTAGAAATATGAAGTCAATTTCCAACACGTGGGACAATCAAATCACGGTGTGATTCAACGAACAAATAGCGAATTTTGTTGATTCAAACCAAAGATGAAAACTTGGACAAACTTTAATGGCAACTACAAACTACCAAACATTTTATTCTTAATTTATACTATGTTTTTACTAATAATAATGTGACTTTATGGTTAGAACAATCGTCTGAAAAGTTAGAGTTTTCTAAATTTAACTTATACCCAAAAATATGATTGTAACTTACTGTAATTGGAATTAATTTCTTGTTGTTTAAATACAAATATAAATAAATATAGTTTATATATGTATGTACGTTACCAGCCGTCAAATTACAGCCCTGAAAGATGTTAGTGGAGGGGAAGCCTCAGGGGATAATTTTAATATGGTGAAAATTGTTTGTCGGCTGTGGAAATCGAACCCGGGTTTTTAAATCCACAGGCTGAAACGTAACAAATAAATTAATAATGCTAAATAATTGTGACTTTGTGGTTAGAACAATTATCTTACAAGCTAGAGTTCACTCAATTAAACTTATAACAAATAAATAAATATATCATCACGCCTTTTACCCATTACTGAGTGTGGCACTCTGCCTAAGCAGATCTCGATAAGTGATTGTTTTCTTCGCGTGAAGTGCGGTTACCAGTCGTCAAAACACGGCCCTCAAAGATATTAGTGAAGGGAGAGCCACAGGGGTAGATTTAAATTGGTGAAAATTGTTGTGTATAAGCTACTGTAATTGGAATTAATTTCCTGTTGTGCAGAGTAACAAATAAATTACATAATACTAAAAGATTGTGACTTTTTGGTTAGAATAAACTTGTGACAAGCAAGAATTCAACAAAATAGGATTGTGTCGGAATGGTTCGAATTCCACTCTAAGCTTTTGTAATAGTAATTAATTTAAATAACAACAAAGACAAAATTAATTGTCATCCAACACTTGGTGAAACTAGGTTTAATAAAAAGTATAAAATAAACACTTGGCTCAATTTCACAAAATTCAGCCTCCAAGTCACCTTATGAGGGCATCGTCAGAGGCTGGCCAGCACAGTTAGTAACCATAGACGCGTTTCGCTCTTATTAGAGCTCCTCAGTATGGTATAACTCACTTCTTCACCTAGAACAAAGTCCATGTGAAGAAGCTGGTGACGAAGAACTGTGCCAGCAGAGAATAAGATCTCTAATAAACTAGTAAGATGACATGAGAAGTTTTGTGGAACTGGTCATGCCATCTACCGAAAAAAAGGAAAGCTACGCAATAGCAATTTAAATAACAACAAAGACAAAATTAATTGTCATCCAACACTTGGTGAAACTAGGTTTAATAAAAAGTATAAAATAAACACTTGGCTCAATTTCACAAAATTCAGCCTCCAAGTCACCTTATGAGGGCATCGTCAGAGGCTGGCCAGCACAGTTAGTAACCATAGACGCGTTTCGCTCTTATTAGAGCTCCTCAGTATGGTATAACTCACTTCTTCACCTAGAACAAAGTTCATGTGAAGAAGCTGGTGACGAAGAACTGTGCCAGCAAAGAATAAGATCTCTAACAAACTAGTAAGATGACATGAGAAGTTTTGTGGAACTGGTCATGCCATCTACCGAGAAAAAAGGAAAGCTACGCAATAGCAATTTAAATAACAACAAAGACAAAATTAATTGTCATCCAACACTTGGTGAAACTAGGTTTAATAAAAAGTATAAAATAAACACTTGGCTCAAGTTTCACAAAATTGAGCCAAGTGTTTATTTTATACTTTTTAGTAATTAATTTTGTTTTGTTTAATAAATTGATGAAATGTCTTATAGTAGAATGTTGATGCTTTGATTTGTTCATTAGTTAAATGGTAAATTCAGTTTAGAAATTAATTATTCAGATCTCCAAAGATGTGTTAAATTCATAGTATATGCTATTCTGCATATATAATTCAAACCGTCACAAGCAAGATCATTTGCATATGCTATACATAGCGTCATTAATACAGTTAAACATTCATTGTATTAGCAAATATTTGTATGTAGTCCAAACAAATCATTAACTAAATACATACGCGCTCCAAAAACATTCAACTATTACCAATAGAATTTTAGGGACTTTGTAAACCCCTCAACTGCCATCTGTGAGTACTAATACAAATTAGTCATGGAAAGTATTACTTTTATCTTAATTTATGGAGTAGGTGGTAGGCGCGGTGGCCGAGCGTGTTAAGGCACATCTCTTAGCATACTGTGACGTCACCCGAACCAAGGTTCGTCGGTTCGAATCCGCCTGCCGACAATGTGTGATTTGTCGTAAAATATAAAAATACAGTTTCATGTATTTATCACACTCTGGCGCTATAAGCTAGTCACTTATACGCCTTAAATAATCTGACTAAAGAAACCGGCAGTACGGCAGTGTAAAAACTGCGGCTCGGTGTGCCCGGCCCCTATGTTCCGACATTGGAATTATGGGACTCATTATTATTATGGAGTAGGTGGCTCAGTGGTATCGAGTCGGCCTGTGGATCTTGAGAAACCTGGTTCGATCCCCATAGGCGACAAACAATTTTCACCAATTTAAATCTACCCCTGTAGCTCACCCTATATTAATATCTTTGTGGGCCGTGATTTGGCGACTGGTAACCGCACTTCACGCGAAGAAATATGTCACTTACCGAGATCTGTTTAGGCAGAGTGCCACACCCAGTAATGGGTAAAAGGCGTGATGATATATTTATTTATTTATTTTTACCAAAACTACCGATTTAAAATAGAATAAAAATGTGTTGCATATTTAAAACTAAACTAAAATGAGAATGTACCACACGTCACTGTCAACCAATAGGATCACGAATTTGTTTGAAAATGAACCAATGAAATGTACATTTCGTCGAAAATTCATCGCTGGTGCAATTGATATCGGAAATACCACTGTTAATAATATCCTTGGTTACGAATAAAATAAATGATATTTTCAATATTTTCATAAACGTCAATTCTACATTTGTTCAGTGTACATTTAATATTCAAAATTTTCACTGTAATAAGTAAATAAATAGCTAACTATTCTTGTTAATTAACTCTTGTTTGGTAAATTCTCAAGCCGAATACAACTCGTAGTATGAAAATTGACAGATAATATTTTGACATAAATATACATTCGTTGTTACGGGGTAAGAATAAAATGCTGAACAGTGCTGATCGCAAAAACGCTGACCGACGTTAAAGAGAGCTGAAACCCCCTAACCCATGGTAAATATCCGCTGACCAATACTAAATAATAACAAATAGAGCCATACAAGTAATATTTAGTATAGTTTATTTTGGCATCGCGACGCCGACCGACGCTGACCGGCATTAATACACGCTGGCCCTGATAAAAAATGATAAATATTCGCTGACCAATACTAAGTGATATTAAACAGAGTCATACAAGTAATATTTAGTATATTTTATTCCGGCATCGCGACGCCGACCGACGCTGATCGGCATTAATACACGCTGGCCCCGCTAAAAATGATAAATATTCGCTGACCAATATTAAATAATATCAAATAGAGTCATACAATTAATATTTGGTATATTTTATTCCGGCATCGCGACGCCGACCGACGCTGACCGGCATTAATACACGCTGGCCCCGCTAAAAAATGATAAATATTCGCTGACCAATACTAAGTGATATCAAACAGAGCCTTACAAGTAATATTTACTATATTTCATTCCGGAATCGCGACGCCGACCGACGCTGACCGGCATTAATACACGCTGACCCCGCTAAAAAATGATAAATTTTCGCTGACCAATACTAAGTGATATCAAACAGAGTCATACAAGTAATATTTAGTATATTTTATTCCGGCATCGCGACGCCGACCGACGCTGACCGGCATTAATACACGCTGACCCCGCTAAAAAATGATAAATATTCGCTGACCAATACTAAGTGATATCAAACAGAGACTTACAAGTTTTATTTAGTATATTTTATTCCGGCATCGCGACGCCGACCGACGCTGACCGACATTAATGCTCGCTGACTTCGCTAAAAAATGATAAATATACGCTGACCAATATTAAATAATATCAAATAGAGTCATACAAGTAATATTTGGTATATTTTATTCCGGCATCGCGACGCCGACTGGCGCTGACCGGCATTAATACACGCTGGCCCCGCTAAAAAATGATAAATATTCGCTGACCAATATTAAATAATATCAAATAGAGTCATACAAGTAAAATTTTGTATATTTTATTCCGGCATCGCGACGCCGACCGACGCTGACCGACATTAATACACGCTGACCCCGCTAAAAAATCATAAATATTCGCTGACCAATACTAAATGATATCAAACAGAGACTTGCAAGTAATAGTTAGTATATTTTATTTTGGCATCGCGACGCCGACCGACGCTGACCGGCATTAATACACGCTGGCTCTGATAAAAAATGATAAATATTCGCTGACCAATACTAAGTGATAACAAACAGAGCCTTACAAGTAATATTTACTATATTTCATTCCGGCATCGCGACGTCGACCGACGCTGATCGGCATTAATACACGCTGACCCCGCTAAAAAATGATAAATATTTGCTGACCAATACTAAGTCATATCAAACAGAGACATACAAGTTTTATTTAGTATACTTTATTCCGGCATCGCGACGCCGACCGACGCTGATCGGCATTAATACACGCTTGTCCTGATAAAAAATGATAAATATACGCTGACCAATATTAAATAATATCAAATAGAGTCATACAAGTAATATTTGGTATATTTTATTCCGGCATCGCGACGCCGACTGGCGCTGACCGGCATTAATACACGCTGGCCCCCGCTAAAAAATGATAAATATTCGCTGACCAATACTAAGTGATATCAAACATAGACTTACAATTTTTATTTAGTATGTTTTATTCCGGCAAGTCTCTGTTTGATATCATTTAGTATTGTTCAGCGAATATTTATTATTTTTTATCAGGACCAGCGTGTATTAATGCCGATCAGCGTCGGTCGGCGTCGCGATGCCAAAATAAAATATACTAGATATTACTTGTATGACTCTATTTGATATTATTTAATATTGGTCAGCAAATATTTATCATTTTTTAGCGGGGCCAGCGTGTATTAATGCCGGTCAGCGTCGGTCGGCGTCGCGATGCCGGAATAAAATATACCAAATATTAATTGTATGACTCTATTTGATATTATTTAATATTGGTCAGCGAATATTTATAATTTTTTAGCGGGGCCAGCGTGTATTAATGCCGGTCAGCGTCGGTCGGCGTCGCGATGCCGGAATAAAATATACTAAATATTACTTGTATGACTCTGTTTGATATCACTTAGTATTGGTCAGCGAATATTTATCATTTTTTAGCGGGGTGAGCGAGTATTAATGTCGGTCAGCGGCGGTCGGCGTCGCGATGCCGGAATAAAATATACTAAATAAAACTTGTAAGTCTCTGTTTGATATCACTTAGTATTGGTCAGCGAATATTTATCATTTTTTAGCGGGGCCAGCGTGTATTAATGCCGGTCAGCGTCGGTCGGCGTCGCGATGCCGGAATAAAATATACTAAATAAAACTTGTAAGTCTCTGTTTGATATCACTTAGTATTGGTCAGCGAATATTTATCATTTTTTAGCGGGGTCAGCGAGTATTAATGTCGGTCAGCGGCGGTCGGCGTCGCGATGCCGGAATAAAATATACTAAATAAAACTTGTAAGTCTCTGTTTGATATCACTTAGTATTGGTCAGCGAATATTTATGATTTTTTAGCGGGGTCAGCGTGTATTAATGCCGGTCAGCGTCGGTCGGCGTCGCGATGCCAAAATAAAATATACTAAATATTACTTGTATGACTCCATTTGATATTATTTCATATTGGTCAGCGTATATTTATCATTTTTTATCAGGACCAGCGTGTATTAATGCCGATCAGCGTCGGTCGGCGTCGCGATGCCGGAATGAAATATAGGAAATATTACTTGTAAGGCTCTGTTTGATGTCACTTTGTATTGGTCAGCGAATATTTATCATTTTTTATCAGGGCCAGCGTATATTAATGCCGGTCAGCGTCGGTCGGCGTCGCGATGCCGGAATGAAATATACTAAATATTACTTGCAAGTCTCTGTTTGATATCATTTAGTATTGGTCAGCGAATATTTATGATTTTTTAGCGGGGTCAGCGTGTATTAATGTCGGTCAGCGTCGGTCGGCGTCGCGATGCCGGAATAAAATATACTAAATATTACTTGCAAGTCTCTGTTTGATATCATTTAGTATTGGTCAGCAAATATTTATCATTTTTTATCAGGACCAGCGTGTATTAATGCCGATCAGCGTCGGTCGGCGTCGCGATGCCGGAAAAAATATACTAAATATTACTTATATGACTCTATTTGATATCATTTATTATCGGTCAGCGAATATTTATCATTTTTTAGCGGATTCAGCTTGTATTAATGTCGGTCAGCGTCGGTCGGCGTCGCGATGCCGGAATGAAATATACTAAATATTACTTATATGACTCTATTTGATATCATTTAATATCGGTCAGCAAATATTTATCATTTTTTATCAGGGCCAGCGTGTATTAATGCCGGTCAGCGTCGGTCGGCGTCGCGATGCCAAAATAAAATATACTAAATATTAGTTGCAAGCCTCTGTTTGATATCATTTAGTATTGGTCAGCGAATATTTATGATTTTTTATCGGGGTCAGCGTGTATTAATGTCGGTCAGCGTCGGTCGGCGTCGCGATGCCGGAATGAAATATACTAAATATTACTTGCAAGTCTCTGTTTGATATCATTTAGTATTGGTCAGCGAATATTTATCATTTTTTATCAGGACCAGCGTGTATTAATGCCGATCAGCGTCGGTCGGCGTCGCGATGCCGGAATAAAATATACTAAATATTACTTGCAAGTCTCTGTTTGATATCATTTTGTATTGGTCAGCGAATATTTATCATTTTTTATCAGGACCAGCGTGTATTAATGCCGATCAGCGTCGGTCGGCGTCGCGATGCCGGAATAAAATATACTAAATAAAACTTGTATGTCTCTGTTTGATATCACTTAGTATTGGTCAGCAAATATTTATCTTTTTTTAGCGGGGTCAGCGTGTATTAATGCCGGTCAGCGTCGATCGGCGTCGCGATGCCGGGATAAAATATATATTAAATATTACTTGTATGGCTCTATTTGTTATTATTTAGTATTGGTCAGCGGATATTTACCATGGGTTAGCGGGTTTCAGCGCTCTTTAACGTTGGTCAGCGTTTTTGCGATCAGCACTGTTCAGCATTTTATTCTTACCCGTTGTTACGGAAACAGGAAACACAACTCGTGCTTCGCACTCGTTATGTTTCCATTTCCATAACAACTCTTAATTTATGTCAAAATATTTTCAGCAATTTTCATACTACTTGTTATATTTTATATGAATATATCATCACGCCTTTTACCCATTACTTTCAAGATCCGCAACTGTAGAACAAAGATGCTGTATCTATTCCAGTCCGCTTAAGAAACATTTGATTGCAGAACGACAAATTGTTTTATTGTTAATTAATGTCGTACAACTTTCATAACAAAAATCTGATGTGGACACCACATGACTTCCTTGTACGCGTATTAAACTATAGATATTTTTTTAATTGCACATATTTGACATAAAATCTTTTATTTTTTATTTTTTGTTCTAATCCATAGCAAACTTAATTAAAAAAAAACACAAAATATATACTATTTAAATTTAGATATCTCGCTTATGCAAAAGGCTAATTGAAAAATTAATATAGTTATTTAAATAAAAAAAACTGATGTGGACAACACCTGACTTCCTTGTACACGTATTAAACTATAGATATTTTTTTAATTGCACATATTTGACATTAAATCATTTATTTTTTGTTCTAATCCATAGCAAACTTAATTATTTTTTTAAATCTAAAAATATATAATATTTAAATTTAGATATTTCGCTTATGCAAAAGGCTAATTAATTTTTTTTTTAATGTGCTAGACGCAGAATTTAATTCTCTAAAACTTTTATTTGAAGCATTTATTTCTAAAATTAAAATAATACCATTTTTTTCAAGGAAAACTGTTAGCAGCTTCATGTAATGTGTCACTTCCGGTTAGTGTATTTTAACCAAAATCTATTATATTATTTCCATTGATATAGTAGTCTTATATACCAAATTTGGAAAGTTTTAAATTATATTTGAATATAGTTTTTCATGAAAATCTATTATAGGCTTCAAGTAAAGTACCACTTCCGGAAGTTATATAATGACCAAAAAGGGAGATGCACAACTAGATGTTATAACAGTCCTAAATATAAACTTTCAATTTTCTACGGCTTGCCGTTTTTGAGTTATGCGAGATACATACGTACGTACGTACGTACAGACGTCACGACGAAATTAGTCAAAATGGACTCAGGGAGGGCCAAAATGCGTATTTCCACTGAAATCTGAGAACCGAAAATTTTCGCGATAACAATACTTCCTTTACTTCGTACAAGGAAGTAAAAACTAAGTTTAAAAATAAACCTAGTACGAGCAAGTAATGTTTTGAGTTGTTTTTATCAAGATATGACCAAAGTAATGTTATAAACTAGTATACATCTAAAAATAAAATATGAGAGAATATAATTTGAATTTATTTCGGTGATTAGAATGTTGAAGCGTACACACGCGATGTATTCCTCTTCTGTGACAGTTACGAAGCATCTCCCAAACTGCGCTACTAAAAACTTAGCATAAATGTTGTCAAATTCAGAACTTCGCGAGTGTAATTAAAATGAGCACGTCGCTACAACGTAAAAGTGCAATTTCGTGTAAATCTAACTGATATAAATAAGCACAAACTCCACCAAGATGCTAATCGTAAAAAACTTCACGGTATTTTCCTAATTTGATATTCTGACTTTTCAACCTTGGGCTAGAAACAAACTTAATAGCTTTTGAATAACCGTAACAACTCTAAGCTTTATATTTTGTTACATATAAATAAATATATCATCACGACTTTTAGCCATTACTGGATGTGGCACTCTACCGTACCAGATCTTAATGTATTAAATAAATTGTCCACATATTCATTTCTTTGAGGAGGTGAATTATTATTTATTCTACTCTGTACAACAGGAACTTAATCCCAATTACAGTACAAAGGTCTGAACGCACCGTGTGTAGAAATATGTATGTAACATAAGAAATACAATAGTAAATAAATAAATATATCATCACGCCTTTTACCCATTACTGGGTGTGGCACTCTGCCTAAGAGTTAGCGCATCCACCTCAATTTTACTTTTGTTAATTATTTTAGAAATAATATTTCAATTGTAATTTTTATTTAAGGCATTTTTTATGGGGTAGGTAGCTCAGTGGTATCGAGTCGGCCTGTGGATCTTGAGAACCCTGGTTCGATCCCCACAGCCGACAAACAATTTTCACCAATTTAAAAAATCTACCCCTGTGGCTCCTCCACCACTAATATCTTTGGAGGCCGTGATTTGACGGCTGGTAACCGCTCTTCACGCGAAAAAATATATCACTTACCGAGATCTGCTTAGGCAGAGTGCCACACCCAGTGATGGGTGAAAGGCGTGATGATATATTTATTTATTTTATTTATTTTGTATAAAATTATTTAGAATATTTTATAGATGAAAATATATTTATTTCTAGATCGTCTGGCGTCAATTGAACCAATTTTATGATTTAAATTAATTTATAATGTGTATACTTTTAGTACTATTTGTCAGTTTAGAAATAAGATATATGATTGAACCAATTTTTATATAACTTATTCATTTGTATCTACAATGAATTCTCAAATAATCGAATAATATATCAATTTGAAAGCAATTTCTATACAAGTACATAAAAATATAACATCAAAGAAATGATTTTAATATAAATAGAAGGTTTTTGTTAAATCCGCTATCAAAAAACAATTTTCAAAAGTAATTTCCAACAAAGAAACAATGAATTCGTTTTAAAGAAAAAAAATTATGTAAATCTTAATTTTATTTCACTACTGGTAAGAAATTTTTTTCCAGTTTTATTATTCTTTAAAAATATTGTTAATATTTTTTATATTTTTATTGTAGCTTGACAATGGCCTAAATTTTTGGCCGAAACGTCGCCTTATTTATTACTTAATAAAAAATGTATAATTGATTTTAACTTTTTTATTAATTTTGAAAAAGCCTGAAATCCAAATAATATAAAAATTTAAAAAATCTACTATTCGGCTTATTAAAAAAGAAGTAAAATCGCTTGATTTTACAAAATTTAAAGAAAAATAGAAATACAAATTGGGTAATAAAACAATAATTACGTAATATTTGAACATATTAATGAGTTTAGCAACACTACCGTTTTTAATGGGCGAAATTACCTTTATAATTAAGTAATAAAGCGCACAGCATCCCAACAAATCTTAATTAAAAGTTTGGTAGTGACATAATGAACATAAAATGTCCCTGGTGTCATAAACGTCGCCAGTAAACCGTCAAATATGACAATAATAAACCACGAGTTCAATAAAACAGTTGACAGTGGCGGGCATGACAACGCTCATTGCGAAATATTTGCTTTTGTTCCACCAGCTGTCAGATTTCCACAGCCGGCCGCAATGAAAATGTTAATTTAAATTTAAAACAGCATTTTTTGCTATTTGTTCGCGTAGCGGATATCTGCGTGAATGTTATTGTGCTGTTTGGCAGTTGTTTCTAGTGTGACAACGGCTTATGAATGGCTATTGTAGTCTAGGAGTGCTATTGTGTAATAATGTAAAATTAACGCCGGATTGCAAGTAATTGTAAGCTGTAATGGTGCATATACGTTCGGGAATTTCGAGTAATGATAGCTAAATACGACTGAATTTAGCCACGTACATTTTCCTCAATTAGGACAACCAGATTTCCACTACAAGCTACACATTTTTCATTTTATCACCTCTGACCCGCTAGCAATAACTAGAATTAAATTCCTGCTTCCTAATTTTTCATTGTCAAACGTTTAGAAATTACAGAAAAAAGCTATACATATCTGCTTATTTCTTTTGAAACATTTTCTTTATAAATATTTTTTCTACGATTGCTTTGAAAAGTTGACAATTACGCTCTCATTTGTCATCGTAAACTTGACGTTTTCTGTGGAACAATCGAAAAATATCTTTTTCTACGATTGCTAGATTATTTCAAAAGTTACCAGGGATACAAACAAAACAGAAACTTGTCATATTGACAGTTAACAAGACGAATTTAGTTTTAGACGTATACGTACGTTTTTTAATAACTTTAAGATACAATCGTAGAAAAAATTATGTGTGTATCACGAGCGTAAAGTGTCTTTGTTCCTCTTGCACTATTGCAGCTCTCGCCTTCGGCTCGCGCTGCAATTACCATGCTCGAGTAACAAAGAATCACTTTACGCTCTTAATACACAAATAACTATTTTTGTTCGTCTCCAATGGCAACGCGCGAAAAAGATATTAAATGTGCGCTTATTTCAATAGTTACCAGGGATACAAACAAAACATAAACTTGTCATATTGACAGTTACCAAAATGAATTTATTTTCAGTACGTATACATATTTAAATAATTTTAAGATGGAATCGTAGAAAAAATTATGTGTGCATCACGAGCGTAAAGTGTTTTTGTTCCTCTTGCACTATTGCAGCTTTCGCCTTCGGCTCGCGTAACAAAGAATCACTTTACGCTCTTAATCAGGGTTCGTAAATATCATGATATTTATAATAAATATCAAAATATCTGATATATAAGATATATATCAGATAAATATCACTTTTTGGATATTTATTTTTTAATTTTAGTTTTTGTACACATTTAGAAAAACTGAAAAATTCGAAATATTTCACTTTTCCGGAGGCTATATTCCCCGAGTCCGAATTGACTTATAAGCAAATTTGAGGCTATATCTCAAATACTATTTGATATTTTTATATAATGGATATATATCATTGCAAAAATATGACGATATATATCAAAATAAATATCATGATATATATCGATCGATATATATCTTCGAACCCTGCTCTTAATACACAAGTAACTATTGTCATGTTCTTGTCAGAAAGTAACATTTTCTTTTCCTCAATTCAGAGAAAAGTGATACTTTTCATCCTTAGGCAAGAAAGTTAAGATTATTCCATAGCAACTGAATAAATAACGATATGATTTGACATTAGTAACATCCAAATTCGAATTGATTTATATCTAACTTAAAGGGGTAATTTTGTTTAAAATTCTCACCCCTTGAATCCAGTGGTAAGTGCATATATTTTCTAGTGTGTGAAATATTTAGCCTTCAGCTCGACAAATAAAACAGCATCTTCGGGAAGAAATGCCTCTCTTTCTTCCCTTCATAAACAAACAACTATTAAATACTGAACAACAAAAATTGGTGGAGGTGCTGTTCCATATATCATAACAGAAGTATCCAACAACTATTCTCTCTCTGTCACTCTCTTTTTATGTCGAATTCAAATGTGTGAAAGTTTTGTGAAATTCCGAGTAGAGCGTAGTTTCCAGTGGTGCTAAAACTGTTAGATTCGGCGGTTGGCCGCGGAAGGTATGTGTAATTAGCTCTGGCTCGGATCAACCAGGCGGCGACGGAGACGACGGAGACGACGACGTGTTAGCGAAATGGCGCCGCCAAACTTTGTAATTAATTATTAAGTTAACGGCACCCAAGGCACTTGCACACACACACATATATACACGTACACACTGAGAGGGTGTGTATGCGATAGTGTTCTGTTAGTACAGCGATGGGTGTATTGTTCGCACTAACGACTTGTCAATGTCAAAAAGATTCGCCAAGGTTAGTCATTGATACCGCTTTGCAATTGCAGATCTTTGTACATAATATATCCGGCAGTACGGTGGTGTGGATATTATTACGGAATTCGAATCTAGAGATCCCGAGTTCGAATCTTACTCAAGCTAAAAAATTATTATACTACCACACTGCGGCTCGGTGAGTGTTTTTGAGTTACAGCGATTTTTGACTTTTTTTAAAGCTCAACTTTGAAAGTCCATAACTCAAAAACTAAAAGAGATATTGAAATGGGGTTTGAACGAGTGTATTTCTCGTGCGCTACTTAACTTGTACATATATTTTGAAAATTTTGATTATTTTTCAATTTTTTTCGAAATTTTCTTTTGTCAATATTTCAAAAAGTTGAAGAGATAACGTAAATATGAAAACATCAGTGGTTTTAATTAAAAAAATGAAATTGCTTAAAATTGCATGAAAATTTGCTTATAAGTAAATTCGGACACGGGGAATTCAATGCAGTTGAGCGCAATTTCATATCTTGTTTAATTTTTGAGATATACGCTCCGGAAAATCTAGATTCTTCATTTTTTTGAGATTTTCTACTTTTCCGATGGCGATCGCAACTTCATATTTAGCTTAGGTTTTAAAATATAGCTTCAGAAAAGTAGAAAATCTCAAAAAAATTAAGAATCTAGATTTTCCGGAGCGTATATTTCAAATATTAAGATATGAAAATGCGCTCAACGGCATTGAATTCCCTGTGTCCGAATTGACTTATAAGCAAATTTTCATGCAATTTTAAGCAATTTCATTTTTTAAATTATTTCCTAAGGGGTACCCCTTTGGTTTTTTCAGATTTTAATTCAATTTTCCCAAAAATCCTTAATCGTAGGATTATTGTAGCGAAAATTTACATACATATGTATTTTGACCCACTGAATCCAATGGAAAAATGTTCAAGTGCATATGTGTTCTAGTTTTCGAGCAAATGTTAAAAAACTGGTTTTTGCCATTTTTTTGGCGAAAATTTGAAAAAATTTAAAATGGCTAAAAATTAGCTTAAAAGTTAATTGAAGCACGGGAAATTCAATGGCGTTGATCGCAACTTCATATTTAGCTTAGGTTTTAAGATATAGCTTTAGAAAAGTAGAAAATCTCAACAAAATGAAGAATCTAGATTTTCCGGAGCGTATATCTCAAAAATTAAACAAGATATGAAATTGCGCTCAACGGCATTGAATTCCCCGTGTCCGAATTGACTTGTAAGCAAATTTTCATGCAATTTTAAGCAATTTCATTTTTTTAATTATTTCCTAAGGGGTACCCCTTTGGTTTTTTCAGATTTTAATTCAATTTTCCCAAAAATCCTTAATCGTAGGATTATTGTAGCGAAAATTTACATACATATGTATTTTGACCCACTGAATCCAATGGAAAAATGTTCAAGTGCATATGTGTTCTAGTTTTCGAGCAAATGTTAAAAAACTGGTTTTTGCCATTTTTTTTGGCGAAAATTTGAAAAAATTTAAAATGGCTAAAAATTAGCTTAAAAGTTAATTGAAGCACGGGAAATTCAATGGCGTTGATCGCAACTTCATATTTAGCTTAGGTTTTAAGATATAGCTTTAGAAAAGTAGAAAATCTCAACAAAATGAAGAATCTAGATTTTCCGGAGCGTATATCTCAAAAATTAAACAAGATATGAAATTGCGCTCAACGGCATTGAATTCCCCGTGTCCGAATTGACTTATAAGCAAATTTTCATGCAATTTTAAGCAATTTAATTTTTTTAATTATTCCCTAAAATCCTTAATCGTAGGATTATTGTAGCGAAAATTTACATACATATGTATTTTGACCCACTGAATCCTTTTGGAATGTCTGGTGATCTAGGGGGGGGGTGTCCCGAAGAATATTCGAAGGTCACCCAAATAACGGACACCCTAATATATATATATATATATATATATATATATATATTTAATGAAAAAATCAATTGTGTTTGAGCTGTTCAAATATAAACTAATGTAGGTAATTGATATTAAAGTCTTGTTGGAACAAAATAAATAAATAATTTTTTATATTAAATATGATCTAGTACGCATTTCTGACATAAATATTTAAAACTAACTTAAATATAAGTCTAGCCAACCTTCCATTGAATATTTTAAACATACCCTAATATTAATAACAATAGCATCCTCGATTGGGTAGCAAAATCAACAACATAACCATCATAACACAAATACAAGTAAGTTTGAGCTTTTGTAGCCTGAAGCGCATCAGGAATATCTGGAAAATAGTGTGTATATTCCTGCTGAGCTCCGGCAGGATCTCCGTCGGTAATACAGTAACCCACACGCGAGTAGTTACCGGCTGAGCAGAGGAACAACATTAAAAAGTGCGAATGCGTTTTTGAGAATATTACATTGACGCTGTAGTAGTTGTGTTATGTCTTATGTTAACGGTTACGTTGCAGTTAAGTTTATGCTTTATAGAGCGTTTGGTTTTATGGGGTGATTATCAGGGCTGGATTAAGGAAGTTTACATACTTGCAATTTCGACTTGCTCAAATTTTACTACACATTTTTTTTTTAATTTAATGGTTAAATAAATATTGTGTATTTAGTGTTCCTGTATTTTATGATAGTAAAAATGTGCTTAGTACGTCTCTGGAATTATGCATTTTGTCTGCGTGTAACAGTTTATAGCATAAGCTATGAAACTATGTAACAAATATAAAAATGAAGTTTTTATTGTTCTGGAAACATCATCTGTATATATTAACTTAATAGCTTACTATATTAACGTAAGTAGTGAAAGAACTAAATTACTAGGTACGTGTTTAGTAAGTATAGGAATATTATAATTTTTAATAGCTATTACATTCAATAGAAACTGTAATAGTATATTATAGAACAAGTTTTATAAACATCTTTTTAGTTATGAGTAAAGCCCGGATATTTAGGCTCTTAAAAACACCCAAATAAGCAGGCATATAGGCCGGTAATTACTCTAAAATGGGCGGGATTTTAGGCAGCCTAAATGTAAATAATTTGTTTTTAAAAAATGAACGAATCCTTTTTCTAATATTGGTACTCGTATCTACTCTTCGTTACAAAAAGTAATCATTTTAAACAAAAATTAACGCAATCTGAAAAATAATAATGTAGGGTTCTCGTTTTATTAACTATTATGCAAATTATATAGTATACTTTAATTCACAAAATATTACGAGCAATTGCTCTATGAAATTTTCGGAAAGGGACTGTCTTCGGTCTGTCAGAACTTGCTTGTAACTTGAAAACTTCGTTCGACATCACAAAATGTGACAGAGGCGTTCTTATATTTAGCCATATCGTCTAAAGTTACCTCAGCTCCGGTGATTAATGGCAACGACACAATTGAATTGCCACGTAAAATTTTGACTAAAAAACGTTTTTTCTTTCGGCATTTTAAATTCACACACAAAAACTTGATTAAAGTAAGTGCTTTAAATATAATATGTTAGGTTGAAACACTTTGTCGAGTGCTGAATTAGTCAACGAAGTAGATGATAAACCTGGTCTGCTCAATAAAAGTTAGAATAGGCAACAAAAATAGGCCAAATAGGCTGTATAAGGTAAAATAGGCACAATAACCAAAATATAAAAAAAATAGGCTCTAAGGCACGAAAAAAAAACCTGCCATTACACGTAAACATATTACCTATGTATAGAAAAACTAAATTGCCTGAAGTATATTAAAATTTGAATCTAGGCAATTGCCTAAAAATCCGGGCTTTAGTTATGAGTGTACAAAAAACGAGTATCTAAAAAGTTTATAAAACGAGTCACATACTATACATTTTATACTATTGCAAATTAAGGCAACAACAAATTTAAATGGGGTAGGTGGGTCAGTGGTATCGAGTCGGCCTGTGAATCTTGAGAACCCTGGTTCGATCCCTACAGCCGACAAACAATTTTCACCAATTTAAAAAATCTACCCCTGTGGCTCCCTCTCTACTAATATCTTTGAGGGCTGTGATTTGACGGCACTTCACGCGACAAAAATATATCACTTACCGAGATCTGCTTAGACAGAGTGCCACACCCAGCAATGGGTACAAGGCGTGATGATATATTTATTTATGAATTATTTTAAAAGTAAGGTAAAGTTACAGTTAACTTCACCCTGTATTTAAAATATCAGTTGTTATTTTCAAGCCGTGACTAAAACGTTTGAAGCCACAGCTTGTCAACATGTAATTAAGATGTTATTTAGTAGTATGGAGATCAGTACGTTAAATGACATTTTCGTAACACATGCACAAGAAACACGTTCTTATTCCCTAATTTTAGAGAAAGAAACACTGCTTTTCTCCCCTAGGGAGAGAAACATTATGTTTCTCTCCCTAGGTAGCATGTTTCTCTCCCTAGAGACTACGATTATTAGCTGTTTGCGGCGTTTCCTAGGTAACTAGTTACCCAACCCATATTTGACATTTGTCCCGATAAGACAGTAATTTTTGTCCACTTCTTACGAAAAGTATAATATGCTTTTTTAACATATGACTTCGACTGAACGTACAGTAATGAAGATTCGAATGGTTCGAATCCAGGCGTCATCCGAATTTTTCTTTCATAAAAATTTAACTTTAAAATTATCTTCATTACTGTACGTTCAGTCGAAGTCATATGTTAAAAATTAGTTCGTGGAATGATTCCCTATAAATCAAAACTGTGTCGCTGTAGACGAAACCCGTTGTCAATGCCTATCATAGATATAGGAGTCTTTGGGATCGATGCTACGTTAGACACTATGACAGAAGAATTCGGTTGATGCCATACGTCGGACACAGGTGACGTGGTGTAGCGGTTAACATCTCTGCCCGGCAAGCGGAGGCTCCCTGGTTCGAATCCAGGCGTCATCCGAATTTTTCTTTCATAAAAATTTAACTTTAAAAATATAATATGCTTCACGGGAGGGCGCGATTATCCCTTGTGTGAAGTTGACAAACCGAGACGTAAGCGAAGGCCGAAGACATGATAATAATCGCTTGTTTCCCTCCCTTGATGCATAACATACTATTTAATAACGGTAGTAGAAAACAATTAAATAATTATCTGTAAATAATCATTCTTTAAATGCATAAAGTGCAGTAGTAGTACGACAATGGCAGGATCATGAAAGTTTATGGGTTTAAATCTCTTTAACTTTACTACCAAACGATACAATTGTATCTAAATGATGCTATTGTATTGCGGCACCTCCACCAAAATGTTGACTATTTTACTTGTTTGAATTGCAAATAATGTCCTACTGTAATTGGGATTAAATTCCTGCTTAACAAATATATAAACAAATAAAAATGGAGCAATATGGAATGTATTATAAGCTACTGTAATTTAATTTAAATGAATTCATTTTTTTGGGGCAGATTTATTATCCTTTGGATTAATTTTATTAAGATTTTGAATTTGTAAATGTAAAATAAATAAATAAATATATCATCACGCCTTTTACCCATCACTGAGTGTGGCACTCTGCCTAAGCAGATCTCGGTAAGTGATATATTTTTTCACGTGAAGTGCGGTTACCAGCCGTCAAATCACGGCCTTCAAAGATATTAGTGGAGGAGGGGCCACAGGGGTAGATTTTTTAAATTGGTGAAAATTGTTTGTCGGCTGTGGGGATCCAACCAGGGTTCTCAAGATCCACAGGCTGACTCGATACCACTGAGCCACAGTTTGTAATTTTATTTTGTCAAAAATACGAAATAAAAAGATAAAATAGGTTATTAAAAAGTAAGTATACAATATTTAACGGGCACAATTAAGTAGCTATACGATTAAATATCACTCCAATCTGTTGCCGGCTATTAATATTTAGTAATACATTCTTTTTATGTGTTAAAAAGAATAACAAGTTGTCGTGTTGCTGCACCGGGTGTACTTACAGTTTCTTGTTGGAGTTATGGCGCCCATTTGCGTGTGCCCTGCCAAATGGCGCCTCCGCCCATGCTTTTACGTCTCTATACGGCCAGTACGATACGAATTTGTCTTCGGAATTGCTCTCATTATGACTGTCAAGTTTTTACAGTATTCTTTTGACAATATTGGGAAGCAGAAGTAATGTGATGCATAAAGCATGCGCATGTTATTTTTATTCTTTTGTTTTGTAGCAGACGTATGGCATGTCTTGAACTGATATTACGTTTTTAAATTTATAATGTTGGTATTGCAATTTGTAGCTGAATGGGAGGTAATTTCGAACTGCTGATTCAGGACGTATGTATGTATGTTTGTAATGTGGGTGTGTGTATATGTATGAGTGTAATTATAAAGATTACTGTTTTTTAATGGCGGCTAAATTCGCTGGGGCCGAAATGAATTATGGGATTTGTGAAAAATTTTTGCTTTTGCGTTAAGTGAGTTGATGGCACGTGGAAATTATAAAAAACTTTTGGGAGTTGCTTTTTTAATGTGGCTACTTGGATTATAAATTGTGTTTGATTAAAAAAAATTATGATTTTCGGAATGCGTGCTTAACGGTTTTTTTCACTTTTATCTCTTTTTTATGACTTATACAAAAACATAATATCATTTTAATTTAATACCTTCAGAAAATAGATTGCCAAAAAAGTTCTTTTCAAATTATTGCATTCTTCTTCTGCACAAATACTACACGATGGTTTTTTGCTACCATCTTTTGTTGTATTCATACCGTTAGTGGATAGAACAATCGCCACACAAGCTAGAGTTTTACATCAAATTAAACCCAATAATACAACTGCGCCTTCTATTAGTATAAGCTACTGTATTTGCCATTAATATCTAATATTTTTTTAATAGTTGTTGCACCAAGATGGCGCTTTAGCATCACAAAAAATCTGATGTGGACACCACAAGACTTCCTTGTACGCGTATTAAACTATAAATATTTTTTTAATGCACATATCTCATATCTGACATTAATTTTTTTTCTTATTTTTTGTTCTAATCCATAGCAAACTTAATTAAAAAAAAACAAAAAATGTGCTAGACGCAAAATTTAATTCTCTAGAACTTTTATTTGAAGCAGTTATTTCTAAAATCAAAATAATTCCATTTTTTTTTAAGAAAAACTGTTAGCAGTTTCATGTAATGTATCACTGCCGGTTAGTCTATTTTAACCAAAACATATTATGTTATTTCCATTGATATAGTAGTCTTATATACTAAATTTGGAAAGTTTTGGATTATATTTTGATATAGTTTTTCATTAAAATATATTATAGGCTTCAAGTAAAGTACCACTTCCGGAAGTTATATAATGACCAAAAAGGGAGGTGCACAACTAGATGTTATAACAGTCCTAAATACAAAATTTTAACTTTCTATGGCTTACCGTACATACGTACGTACAGACGGCACGACGAAATTAGTCAAAATGGATTCAGGGTTGGCCAAAATACGTATTTCCGCTGAAATCTGAGAACCGAAAATTTTCGCGATTACAATACAAGGAAATAAAAAGAGTTTTCAAATTTAACAGCACTGACTTGAAAGACAATTGAGCCCGAGCGGTTCTTTTTTCCCTATTATAAACTACCGTAATTAATATTAATTTGTAGTATAATAAATAAATAAATAAATAAATATATCATCACGCCTTTTACCCATTACTGAGTGTGGCACTCTGCCTAAGCAGATCTCGGTAAGTGATATATTTTGTCGCGTGAAGTGCAGTTACCAGCTGTCAAATCACGGCCCTCAAAGATATTAGTGGAGAGGGAGCCACAGGGGTAGATTTAAATTGGTGAAAATTGTTTGTCGGCTGTGGGGATCGAACCAGGGTTCTCAAGATCCACAGGCCGACTCGATACCACTGAGCTATCTACCCCATAATGATAGTACTTTTAAATTACAAACAAGAGTTCACGAATTTAAACTACGCTAATTTCATTTCAACATATAATTCAAAAAACAAATGCATCCGAGTGGTTATAATTCGGATAAATTTATACAAAGTAACAAATAAATAGCCTAGCGTTTTAGCCAATGGCTCATGGTCTGAATAATTTAGGTAAATAAAAATTATCTAATTAAAATATACCGATCAAAATACATTAAGCAAATTAAATAATAAAATTGAGTTAGACAGTAATCTTTTAAATCAATTAATTTTTCGTGTAACAATTGTCAATATTCATTAGTATTTAATAACCTAATTTCCAGGTATACTACATCCCTAGAGAAACCTTATTATCTTGTTAATTACACTATATGTCAATATCAATTACAAATAATTACAGAGTAAAATGATCTATTTATTTAATAAACTATTTATTCCGTGGCTACAAATACAGCTGTAGTTATTATTTCCAAGCATGTTTCAAGAATATTATAGAGGTATTTATCTGTAAGTAACCTAGTGATTTCGTGTCATAAAGTTGGTAATATTCTTAAAGGGCTTCATTGTTTTTTATTCGTGGTTTCCCCGGTATATAGCTGTCGAAAAGATAAAACGGTGATTTTAAATGAGAAAGTATGAATAAATGAATAAAATTTGTCTCAAATAAAGAGCCCTAGAGACTGCGTTTTGATCATATAGTCTCACTTTACCGACGAATAAAACTAGGAGGTGTGGAGTGGCAACACTGACATCAACACTCACTAAATTTTACTCCGGGAAGTTAAAATTTTTTATATTACACATATATTTTCTTGAATGATGCTTTAGCTTAAACTGTCTTGTATTTTTTTTCAACAAATTTCGTTATCGAATCCAAACCATTTAGACAAACTCTTTTATTTTATATAAGATGAAGTCAGCGGGATTAGAACACAAGATCTTTTGCTGATGGATACAGTTATTAGTAAAAATGTAAAGCTATATAATATTTGATGTATTAATTACAAACAAAAATATTTTTAAAAAAAGTATAAAATAAACCTAGTTTTACCAAGTGTTGGATGACAATTAATTTTGTCTTTGTTGTTATTTAAATTGCTATTGCGTAGCTTTTCCTTTTTTTCGGTAGATGGCATAACCTGTTCCACAGAACTTCTCATGTCATCTTACCTGTTGTTAGAGATCTTATTCTCTGCTGGCACAGTTCTTCGTCACCAGCTTCTTCACGTGAACTTTGTTCTAGGTGAAGAAGTGAGTTATACCACACTGATGAGCTCTAATAAGAGCGAAACGCGTCTATGGTTACTAACTGTGCTGGCCAGCCTCTGACGATGCCCTCATAAGGTGACTTGGAGGCTGTATTTTGTGAAACTAAGCCAAGTGTTTATTTTATACTTTTTATTAAACCTAGTTTCACCAAGTGTTGGATGACAATTAATTTTGTCTTTGTTGTTATAAAAATATTTTTTCCGAAATTCGCAAAAATAATTGCACAGTATTTGAAGCAAATATTTTTCATAACGTAGTATAATTAGTAAACATTAAACATTGAAAGAATTGTTACACAATTTCAATTAAATTAAATAATTTTTTTTCAATTACTTGTGAATATGACATTTTTTCCACACAATTTAGTTATGATAATAACTGTTTTTCTCACTAGTGATGAAAGTTAATAATTTTTCTTGCTAGTGAGAGAAACAGTTATTATTACAACTAAATTGAGTGAGGGAAATGACATTTGACATGGTGACCAAGGAAACGTGATGTGCATTTGTAAATACAACTTCTTTGATTTATGTAAAATATTTATTAAATTTCTTGTATCGCAAACTTAAAATACTTATTTTTGATTCTAGATTGCGAAATGTTACTTTTGCGTTCGCAAAAGTATTTCGCAATCGAGTATCAAACAACGTTTTTTCGAAAACTTTGTCTCAAAATTAGTAATAATGTAATGAGAAAATTTTGACGTTTAGGATTAATTAATGTGACATCTAATGTCTCTATGACAACAATGTATGTAATATAATTGCTATCAAATCTGGTATTCTCTGACCAGCAATTGACAGCTGGTTGGCAATAGAAACCAAACAAACGTTCTAATTTTTTTCTGCGATTTATTGGGATTCGCATTGCATTTCTCAAGAAACTATTCCAGTACACCAGTTAGCTTCCTCAAGCGGGATAAATATGAATAATTGCTCAATTGGAACATTAAATATAAATTTTGTTAAAGAATAGAAGTATTGTTTCTAAGCAAAAAAATTATTCAATTGTGAGCCTTTCTTCTATCAAAAGTCTTTTGCGTTCTGTAGACAAAAAACACTCATTTCGCGTGTTGATAGTTGTCATGTAAATTTTAACTTTATATGACAGTATTCGAAAAATGCAATTTTCACATATAATGTTAAATTGTAATATACTATTAAAGTTTGATAATTTTTACAGTACATGTAATAATATATACCCTTAATTTTTTAATAAAATATCAAACTAAACACTTGTCTAACTCTCACAAAATTCAGCCTCCAAGTCAACTTGTTCTAGGTGAAGGAGTGGGTCATATCGTACCATACTGATGAGCTTTAATAAGAGCGAAACGCGTCTATGGTTATTAACTGTGCTGGCCAGCCTCTGACGATGCCCTCATAAGGTGACTTGGAGGCTGAATTTTGTGAGACTTAGCCAAGTGTTTATTTTATATTTTATTATTAAACCTAGTTTCACCAAGTGAGCATTCAAAGACAATTAATTTTATCTTTGTTGTTTTTTTTCTTAATTTTTTTGCATTAATTTTGGAACACCTTGTATATCCGACATATAAATCAAAATTTGTTGACATAATTCAATTTTTTTATGAGTATACTTCTTGTAAACTGATATAATAAAAAAGGGTTTCTTTTCGTCACGACATATTTTATTTGAATACGTCAAGACCTTTCATACACAGAGGTCAGTAAAAAAATGCAGTCATGCTTAAATAATATAAAAATGAATTTTCCTTTGTTGAAAATGTAATATTTGTTGAAAACTTGAATCCAGTTTGTCTGGCAATATGCAAATTTAGATATTTCAGTTTTGTATCTTGCTTATCCAATCTGTCATTTCTATATCGATTCACATACTTCAGCGTCAAATAAAAAAGAAAAACGGAAAAACTCTAACCCTCATTTGTTGCGGAACTCGGTCAACGATCTTATAGTTTTCCTTCAGGCAAGCCACACATTTTCTACAAACGTAACAACCTATTAAAATGGAAAATCTATTTCATACTGTAAAATTTTCATTAATTATTTTACTGAAAAATACTTTAAACAAGTTATACAAAGTTTACTTGTCCAAAATTTTTATTTCAATAATTACTTCTTTGTACGAAGTAAAGGAAGTATTGTAATCGCGAAAATTTTCGGTTCTCAGATTTCAACGGAAATAGGTATTTTGGCCCTCCCTGAATCCATTTTGACTAATTTCGTCGTGCCGTCTGTACGTACGTATGTATCTCGCATAACTCAAAAACGGTAAGCCGTAGAAAATTGAAACTTTATATTTAGGACTGATATAACATCTAGTTGTGCACCTCCCTTTTTGGTCATTATACAACTACCGGAAGTGGTACTTTACTTGAAGCCTATTATAGTTTTTCATGAAAAACTATATTCAAATATAATTTAAAACTTTCCAAATTTGGTATATAAGACTACTATATCAATGGAAATAACATATTAGATTTTGGTTAAAATAGACTAACCGGAAGTGACACATTACATAAAGCTGCTAAGAGTTTTCCTTGAAAAAAATGGTATTATTTTCATTTTAGAAATAAATGCTGCAAATAAAAGTTTTAAAGAATTAAATTCTGCGTCTAGCACATTAAGAATTTTTAAATTAGCTTTTTGCATAAACGAGATATCTAAATTTAAATATTATATATTTTTTGATTTTTTTCTAAATTAAGTTTGCTATGGATTAGAACAAAAAATAAAAGATTTAATGTCAAATATGTGCAATTAAAATTATTAAACTATAGATTAATACGCGTACAAGGAAGTCATGTGGTGTCCACATCAGATTTTTTTATCTAGGTGTATAATATACTATTTTCCACAATGTGCTTTTAAAATGATCTTATTTATAAAATAAGATAGTCTCTTACCGGCTTTAGTGTGTCAAGTGTCTTAAGTTAGCTGTATTTGAGTTATTGATTAGAATAGCGAAACAGCGAGTCATTTCAAGGGCTGTTCATCTTTATTAACGTGTACTTCGCTTCGCTATAATTAATTTGCGCATTGGTGTAAGACATAATTGGCAAAAAGTTTGTTTTATTAACTCACTAAGAGTTAAATGTTTTCACTGATACAGAAATAATGTTAACAGTGTAGCCAACTGTTACGAAATAATAACTGTTTCTGTTCTAGACATAATAACGAATGAATTTTGATACGACTTATGAAGATATAGTAAGTAATAAATATATCATCACGCCTTTTATTTAATTACTAATATTTCAACTGTTTAGTCTAGGATATATTTAGTTATTTGTTTGTGTGCACAACAGGAATTTAATTCCTATTACAGTGGCTTATAGTGTAATCTGAACCACTCAGATACAAACGTATTCTCATAACTAATATAATTGCTGATAATATTACGAGTTATATTTTGCGTGAGAATTTCACAAAAATTCCTTTTTTCTACAACCATTAAAAAAAGTAGGCGTTATTGAACTTATTTTTATTATGAAAGTAGCAGATTTTTGCACTAGTGCAAAAAATGTGAATTATTTCTGCACTAGTGCAGAAAAGTAATTTAATATAAATAAACTCTATACAGTATACTTTCTATTAATATTTATGGAAGCAAATTTAATGTTGCAGCATTTGCTTCTTCTATAATGTCTATAGAATCTAATACGTGTTCGCCACTCGATTCAAACATTTTTAAAATTTAAAATAATTGAGTTTGTTTGTCATTGTCAGTTGTCATTTTTTTATTTTTTTTATCAAAATATGGTTTATGGTTATATAAAAAATAGTGTACGCAACTCGTGTAGAAAGGGGTTTTTTTGAACCACTCATTCAAAAAAGCCCATCTTTCTGCACTTGATACGTAAATAACTATTGTTGAAGCAGTTCCCCATTGAGAATTTGCCATTTAGATACATTTTTTTTTATTGATATATGGGATAAGTGGCTCAGTGGTATCGAGTCGGCCTGTGGATCTTGAAAACCCTGGTTCGATCCCCACAGCCGACAAACAATTTTCACTAGATTTAAATCTACCCCTGTGGAAAAAATATATCACTTACCGAGATCTGCTTAGGCAGAGTGCCACATGCAGTAATGGGTAAAAGGCGTGATGATATATTTATTTATATTTTTTTATTGATGTTTATGAAAAAAACATTTATTGGTAACCAAGGAGATTTAATTACAGTAATAAATTATTACTTATTAATTTCACTAGTGGAAAACTATTAAAATTAATTAGTGATTCTTTTAATTCCCTTATATACGTGGTAAATTCTCTTGCTCGTGAGAGGGTCGTTTTAACTATTGAAGCACAATACCAACAATATATTTGTTTATCATGAAGTGTAGATACCAGTCGTCAAATTATGACACCCATTGATAGGGAGATAACCGAAACTGGAGTTATTCAAATATGTATGAAACTGCCACCATTTTTGAAAATTTTATTTATTTATTTATTTATATTACGCTGTACAACAGGAACTTAATTCCAATTACAGTACAGGGTCTGCATTCACCGAGCCGCAGTGTGGTAGTTTATATAATTTTTAGCTTGAGTGAGATTCGAACGCGGAATCTTCGGATTCGAATTCCGTATTGCTATCCACACCACCGTACTGACGGACATTATATAAAATGGTATAAGTGCATTAAATTCGGTTACCAGCCGTCATATCACGGCCTCTAAAAATATTAGACGAGGATAATTTTAATGTGAGAAAAATTGTTTGTCGGAATCGAACCCGGGATAAGAATCTGAGGAGTGAATGTTCTAGGATTCATGCTACCTCATTTGATGGGATATAGCATTACAATTTGAGTATCTATGAAAACAAAAGTCAATAGCAACGGTCTGAAATTGTTCACTTTCTGTTACGAAATGAGGTTAAAAAAGTTAATTTTTTTATTGATAAATAAATATCATGTCACCATCAATTATTTGTCGATGTTGCAGATCTAAAAAGGTATTGTTGTACATGTACCAGCTGTCAAAATATCTTCCTGAATGAAAGCTACAGAACCAGTATTAATTTGTTGAAAATATTATAAATTTTGTTAAACTAATATTATTTAAATACTCTGTTGATATACCCTGCCAAAAACGTTATGTTTCCTTTAGAACTGAATAGAACAATATTAGTATATCATACCAAGGCCTAGTGGATTAGCATTACCAACCATCCCTATATTACTCGGAAACAATTTCCTCTAACAAAATCCTGTACAAAATCAGATATCCTTATATTACCATTTCGCATACACAGTCCTTCAGACGTCATGTGACGTGGCATGACGTCACAGGGTGACCACAGGGGTGGGGGTGGGTGCATAATCTTAAGTTGGAAGTTCGACTAAGTTGTAATAACGTTTTCTCGTATCGTTGTGGAGTATCCGGTTGTGGAGAATATCGGAATACATAACGCTGTTGCGGACTAGGGCAGGATTGTGGCTACCAGTGGCGGGTGTTGAGGGGGCGGGGTAGGAAATGGAGAAATTTGGGGATGGTATGGCTTGGGGAACTTTGGGAGGACTGTTGGAATTTTTATTTCGTCCGGTTTTATAGTAATTCCTTAATTATTAGAAGCATTTTTCAGAAGGAATAGTATATTATGCATCAAGGGAGGGAAACAAGCGATTATTCCCGCGTGTGAAGTTGGCAAATCTAGACGTAAGCGAAGGCCAGAAGGCTCGAGCTGAAGTCGAGGTTTGCCAACTTCACACAAGGGATAATCGCGCCCTCCTGTGAAGCATATTATACTTTTCGTGCACAAAATTACTGTCTTATCGGGACAAATGTCAAATATGGGTTGCGTAACTAGTTACCTAGGAAACGCCGCAAACAGCTAATAATCGTAGTCTCTAGGGAGAGAAACATAATGTTTCTCTCCCTAGGGGAGGAAAGCAGTGTTTCTCTCTTTAAAATTAGGAAATAAGAATGTGTTGCTTGTGCATGTGTTACAAAAATGTATTTCTTTTCTTTTTCCCAGTTTTGTTGTGACAAATCATGAATCATAGTCATGATTTGACAGTAGGTAACTGCACTTTTTGCGTTTATAACTTACCGACATTTTCTACGTCAGAGTGCCACACCCAGTAATGGGTTAAAGGCGTGATTTATTTATTTATTTATGTTACGCTGTACAACATGAATTTAATCCCAATTACAGTACAGGGTCCGCACTCACCGAGCCGCAGTGTAATAGTTTATATAATTTTTAGCTTGAGTGAGATTCGAACTCGAGATCTCCGGATTCGAATTCCTAAAATGTCTACGCAATCTTTTACCGTCAATTTCACCACTCTCAGTAATAGTCGTGAAAATATATTTTTCTACGATTGCTGTGAAAAGTTGACAATTACGCTCTTATTTGTCATCGTAAAGTTGACGTTTTCTGTGGAGCAATCAAAAAACATCTTTTTTGCGCGTCTCCAATGGCAAAAGATATTATGCACGTGCTTATTTCAATAGTTACCAGGGATACAAACAAAACAGAAACTTGTCATATTGACAGTTGACAGAACGAATTTATTTTCAGTACGTATACGTTTTTTAATAATTTTAAGATGCAATCGTTGAAACAATAATGTGTGTATCACGAGCGCAAAATAAACTATTGCAGCGCGAGCCGAAGTGTTAGAGTAACAAAGAATCACTTTACGCTCGTAATACACAAATAACTATTTTTACTTCCTTGTACGAAGTAAAGGAAGTATTGTAATCGCGAAAATTTTCGGTTCTCAGATTTCAACGGAAATAGGTATTTTGGCCCTCCCTGAATCCATTTTGACTAATTTCGTCATGCCGTCTGTACGTACGTACGTATGTATCTCGCATAACTCAAAAACGGTAAGCCGTAGAAAATTGAAAATTTATATTTAGGACTGTTATAACATCTAGTTGTGCACCTCTTTTTTTGGTCATTATACAACTACCGGAAGTGGTACTTTACTTGAAGCCTATAATAGATTTTCATGAAAAACTATATTCAAATATAATTTAAAACTTTCCAAATTTGGTATATAAGACTACTATATCAATGGAAATAACATAATAGACTTTGGTTAAAATAGACTAACCGGAAGTGGCACATTACATGAAGCTGCTAACAGTTTTCCTTGAAAAAAAATGGTATTATTTTAATTTTAGAAATGAATGTTGCAAATAAAAGTTTTAGAGAATTGAATTCTGCGTCTATCACATTAAGAATTTTTAAATTAGCTTTTTGCATAAACGATATATCTATATTTAAATATTATATTTTTAGATTTAAAAAAAATTAAGTTTGCTATGGATTAGAACAAAAAATAAAAGATTTAATGTCAAATATGTGCAATGTAAAAAATATCGATAGTTTAATACGCGTACAAGGAAGTCATGTGGTGTCCACATCAGATTTTTTAACTTTAAATTTATGTAAATATGTTTCATTTACAATTACCCGACTATTTTGTTTTAAATAAATCAGTGGTCAGATGTCAATTTCAGATTCATTTTAAAAGAAATGTTTTTATTAAATCCATTTATCGATATCTTCCATGATTAATTTAAAACGAAGGATAACATGAAAATTAGACTTGTATTTAAGTTAATGGCCACATTATAAATAGATAAATAGACGTATTAACTGATGACCAGGTAATTTAGTTACATTAGATTCCATTGATTTGATTGTACTACGCATTATCTGTATCCTTTTAAGATAATTGTATACATGACATATATCAATATGTATTCATGCCAGCACTTATTATAATATGCAATTTAACAATTTTATCTAATCATATTTTTTAACCTAAAATAAATATAACTCACGTTTACATACAAGAAATCATATCGAATATTTAACATCAATATCAAATATTTTTTAAAGACATATAACCTTGATTTGCTTTCATTAATTTTTATGAATGAGTCCCATCATTCCGTTTCGGAACATAGGGGCCGGGCACACCGAGCCGCAGTTTTAACACTGCCGTACTGCCGGTTTCTTTAGTCAGATTATTTAAGGCGTATAAGTGACTAGCTTATAGTGCCCGAGTGTGATAAATACATGAAACTGTATTTTTATATTTTACGACAAATCACACATTGTCGACAGGCGGATTCGAACTGACGAACCTTGGCTCGAGTGACGTCACAGTATGCTAAGAGATGTGCCTTAACACGCTCGGCCACCGCGCCTACTCATTAATTTAAACTAAGTCAATATTTTTTATTTTGTCGATGTTTTGGCCAACACATTTTTCAGGACAAAATATTATACAATTTTTAAAATTTTATTCTTTACTGTAATTCAATTCCTGTTTTACAGCAAGCCTTTTACCTGTTATTGGGTGTGGTATTCTTCAATAGCAGATCTTGAAAAGTGATTTATTTATGCGCGTGAAGTGCGGTTACCAGTCGTCAAATTACCATCACATAGGTAATTGTAATGTGTTAAAAATTGTTTGTCGGCTGTGGAAATGTAACTTGAGTTTTCAAATTTATAGTTCGACTCGATACCACACCCCAAACATTATAAGAATAATTTAAATTCATTTATTTTGTATAGCCAACTCTCAAATTCTCGCTCATATAATTTTCATGAAATCATTGAAGTTAATTTTAACAGGATTCAAATTGGGATTAATACAATGATTTATTTTTCCACAACAGGAAGTAAAAGTCGGTTTATATAGTATCAAAATTAAAACAGAAATAATATATTTTAACCCACTGTTCCGTTGTTAAGAACGACGGGACAAAAATGAGCTTTTTTTTCCCGTTGCCAATAACGATGAAAGAGAAAGTGCATTTTCGTAAAACATGCACAAGAAACACGTTTTTATTCCCTAATTTTAGAGAGAGAACCACTGCTTTTCTCACCTAGGGAGAGATATATTATGTTTCTCTCCCTAGGTAGGATGTTTCTCTCCCTAGATAGATTAGCTGTTTGCGGCGTTTCCTAGGTAACTAGTTCTTCTTCTTCTTCTTCTTCTTCTTCTTCAGCTCTCTAACCCCAGTTGAGTTTTGGCTTCCGGGCACACCGAGCCGCAGTTTTTACACTGCCGTACTGCCGGTTTCTTTAGTCAGATTATTTAAGGCGTATAAGTGACTAGCTTATAGCGCCCGAGTGTGATAAATACATGAAACTGTATTTTTATATTTTACGACAAATCACACATTGTCGGCAGGCGGATTCGAACCGACGAACCTTGGTTCGGGTGACGTCACAGCATGCTAAGAGATGTGCCTTAACACGCTCGGCCACCGCTTTTCTCCCCTAGGGAGAGATACATTATGTTTCTCTGCCTAGGTAGGATGTTTCTCTCCCTAGAGAGATTAGCTGTTTGCGGCGTTTCCTAGGTAACTAGTTACGCAACCCATATTTGACATTTGTCCCTATAAGACAGTAATTTTTGTGCACTTGTTACGAAAAGTATAATATGCTTCACGGGAGGGCGCGATTATCCCTTGTGTGAAGTTGGCAAACCGAGACGTAAGCGAGGGCCGAAGGCTTGTTTCCCTCCCTTGATGCATAACATACTATTTAGTATTGTTGTTGAGGGAAGAAAAAATATTTGGTATTACTAAGCTACCCTAAATAAATAAATATAAAAAATACGATTGTGGTTGAACGGTTCAAATAGAACACAATTATGATTTGATTATCTCAGTGCCATTCTCTATCATTCATATTCGCCGTCACTGTCTCCACCCCATATCCATGTGGTTACCCATGCAACCAGCCTTCATCCCCCACGTTTCACCCTCGTCCTTCACATCTCGCGTCTTACACGTCATCTCTACAACCAACCAGACTCAGGATTACCCGCTGACAGTTTAATATCCTTGGCAGTTGGCACAACTGTTACTGTGCACACACGGGACTCACTACTAGTCCGCAGACTAGTGGAAATGTTAGTTAGTATGACCCTACGGAAAAAATACGTACATGAAGACAAGCAGGAGATAGGGAAATGTTAGATAGTAGGGGTTGAAGTTTAAGAATTTAAGCGCGTTTGGATTAAGTTGAGTTGTGTGTCAAGAGCTTTAAACAAAAAATAATCATTGTTAAGGGATGGCTTAAGTATGGTTTATATATCTATTTGTTTATATCATTTTACTCAGTATTACATTTATTTATTAATGAATAGAAAAAATGTAAAACCTTTTTTCCTAAGTATCACTTGAAATGAAAGTAAAATTTAAAATTAAATAAATAAATATATCATTACGTTTTTACTCATTATTTGATATGGCACTCTGCCGTAACAGGTCACGGTAAGTGATATATTTATGCGCGTAATTAATCGTCAAATTACGGCTCCGAAAGATGTTAGAAGGAGGAACCAATAGGGTAATTTTAATGTGGTGAAAATTGTTTGACCAAAGTGAAATTTTTTAGAATTTAATTAGAAATTTACTTAAGATTGTCATATATTACAACGCTAAAATTAAGCTTTTCTTAAAGCAACTAAATGAATTGATACATTAGATTTCTTGTGATAGTAGATTATAAATGTGCTTTTCTTTTTCTTATTTTAATTTTCCCGACTGTATATCTAAAACTACCATTTCATAATAATGGGGTAGGTGGTTCAGTGGTATCGAGTCGGCCTGTGGATCATAAGAACCTTGGTTTGATTCTCACAGCCGACAAACAATTTGCACCAAATTAAATCTACCCCTGTGGCTTCCCCACCACTAACATCTTTGGGGGCCGAGATTTGACAACTGGCAACCGCACTTCACGCGAGAAATTATATCACTTACCGAGATCTGCTTAGGCAGAGTGCCATATCCAGTAATAGTTAAAAGGCGTGATGATATATTTATTTAAATCTACCCCTGTGGCTTCTCCTCCACTAACATCTTTGGGGGCCGTGATTTGACGGCTTCACGCGAAGAAATATATCACTTACTGAAATCTGCTCTTGCAGAGTACTACACCCAGTAATGGTTAAAAGGCATGATGATACATTTATTTTATTTTATTTATCATTTCTTAAAGACAAATTTGTACATTGCCATCTTGTAGAATTCAACTAAAAATATACGTGTGTCCGAGAGGTTCGCACTCTGCTATAAGCTGTAGGTTCACAATAATTTATGAGAAGTTGTAGAAGAATTGTAGCGCAGTAACATTAAAAGCATAAAAGGATGTAATTTCAGGGTTTTTAAGGTTTTTATTACTTGTTGAATATCTTTTATTCCTGGTTATAAATTCAGGGAAATTTATATAAAGATTTTCTTTTTTTGGCTCTTGTAGTCATCAAAGTAAATTGGTAGCTCTTATGTTGGCTGTAAGCTGCTCTTTACAAGGGTAGCACCACCACAATTTAAAGAGGGCGCAATTTACCTTTTTACTATTCTTATTTTGATGTTTTCATGTGAGTTTTCATATCTCTGATAAAATTAAATAAAACGAATATTTTCCAGCTATTATGGATAAATATTTATTCAATAAAAAAGAAGTTTTAATATTGATATGTATGGTAAATGAAATGGCATTTAATTCATATTAAAATGTAATAAGTATTAGGCATAAAATATTTATGTAGAATGTCGTAAAATACGCATTAAAATATAGTTAACATTTTTATTACAATTAATTAAATTGCATTTATGAAGGAAATCAAACTGAAATACCATCCATTTGTTTTTAATAATTACAACAATTTTTAACCGAAAGTTGTTTTCTTTTTGGGCCACTTAAAAAGTAAATTTCATAATGATGGTAGAATAAGTGTAGAACAATTAAAACGTAGAATTAGTGTTGCATTGCAGAGCAAATAAATAATGCTATAAATTCATTCTATAATCGTTTAGGCTATTGTTTACAGGTAAATGGGGGTAATTTTGAACAGTTATTGAATTAAAATTCTTATTTAAACTAATTGAAATTTTCTTTTTTGGTACTGGTTACTGTACTTAACGGCTTAAAATGTATAGTTTATTAAGATCTGCTATTGCAGAGCAGCCATGTTTCATGAATGACCAAAATTTTGACATATAAACATGCAGATGTGAATTCCTGGTTGAACCAGTTCAAAAAGTCAAAAAAAAAATAATATGTTTCTATATAGTTCAGAGCACGAGAAATGCACTCGTTCAAACCGCGTTTCAATATCTCTTTTAATTTTGGAGTTACAGCGATTTTTGACTTTTTTTGAAGCTCAACTTTAAGACGCCATAACTCAAAAACTAAAAGAGATATTGAAATGCGGTTTGAACGAGTGGATTTCTCGTGCGCTACTTAACTTGTACCGGTATTTTGAAAATTTTGAAAAATTTTAATTTTTTTTCGAAATTTTCTTTTGTCGATATTTCAAAAAGTTGAAGAAATAATGTAAATATGAAAACACCAGTGAATTCCTCGCGTGAAAATACATAGGTATGCAAATTTTCAGAAGAAAAATCGTACGGAAGCATTTGTTATTAAAAAAAATCGAAAATAGCCGTTTTTTGAAAATTTCTTAAGGGGTACCCCTTGGTGTTTTTACGGATTTTGGCCATTTTTCGTTTTTTTGTAATAAAAAATGTATCCGTGCGAATTTTGTTGTAAAAAATTGCATACCTATGTATTTTTACGAGAGAAATTCACTGGTGTTTTCAGATTTTCATTATCTTTTCAAGTTTTTGAAATATTGAGGAAGAAAAATTTTGAAAAAAATTGAAAAATTTTCAAAATTTTCAAAATACCTGTACAAGCTAAGTAGCGCACGAGAAATACACTCGTTCAAACCGCATTTCAATATCTCTTTTAGTTTTTGAGTTATAGGCTTTCAAAGTTGAGCTTAAAAAAAGTCAAAAATCGCTGTAACTCAAAAACTAAAAAAGATATGACGATGCGCCTTGCGCCATTCGATTTCTCGTGGTCTGAATTATATAAAACCACATTTTAATAATTTTAGATTATTGAACTGGTTCAACCCAAAATTCTCATGATTTGTATGTACGAGCTCTTAAACGAAGAATTTGCGAACAAACCTCTACACAAAAGAACTTTTGGATTGTTTTGAGGTTCTAAATTTATACCTAACGTTTAGTTAATGTAATTTAAAGTAATTCAAATTCATTTAATTTGTTTAAACTTAAAATGTTTCTTTTAGACTATAGATTATTACACTTCAATACATTGCTGAAAATATTATTTTCCCTATGTTTACTTTTAAAATAAACGCTCTAATGTATTGCTGTCAAACTTTTTAACTGTAACTATGGTAATGATATATTCCTGTGTTTACTGATAAGAAAAACTCCCGGTATAAAATTATATACTCGTATGTCTTTAAAGTTTCGTGTAGACGTATAGAAACATCCTGTATAAGTTCGATTTGCTTCAATTAATTTAAACCAAATTTAAAATGTAAGTTTATATGTGTGAATTTGTCCATAGTTATCTTGAGTATAAGTCACAGAATGAATGAAATTAATGAGGTAACTACGCTTAACTCTGCTTCATGTCGTGATGGAATTACAAGATTCCTTCAAGTAAGAAGTTCAACAACGCTGTTTAAATATGCTGCATTCTCTTCTGCCAGCCAAGCCAATTCAAATACAATCAGTGAATAAAGTTCTTCTTCAGGATACGTTGACTTCTGTTAACTTCTTTGAATTGAACACGGTTTAAAGTTAGTGCCACTCTATATTGCTTATTAGATATTTATCTGCTTCACTGACCCAGAACAAAACAATTGAACAGTGCCAGCTGAAATAAATGCATTTCCTGCTGATTGAAACTTCATTCCATCGAAAAGGAAATTGATAATTCTTAGTTTTCCTCATTGATATTTTGTTAGAAATTAAGATGATATTTTGAAATGCTATAAATAACAAATTGTCCCGCGTGATGGTCGCGCGGGTTGAGGGTCTGACTCGCAACCATAAGGTCGTGGGATCGGGTCCCGCCCGTGGCGACCATGCAAAGGACATATCGGCATATGACCTTAGTAGTTGGTCCGATATATAAATTAAAAACAAATAAAATAACAAATTGCTATTGCGTAGCTTTTTCTTTTTTTCGGTAGATGGCATGATCTGTTCCACAGAACTTCTCATGTCATCTTACCTGTTGTTAGAGATCTTATTCTCTGCTGGCACAGTTCTTCGTCACCAGCTTCTTCACATGAACTTTGTTCTAGGTGAAGAAGTGAGTTATACCATACTGATGAGCTCTAATAAGAGCGAAACGCGTCTATGGTTACTAACTGTGCTCGCCAGTCTCTGACGATGCCCTCATAAGGTGACTTGGAGGCTGAATTTTGTGAAATATAGCCAAGTGTTTACTTTATATATATATATATATATATATATATATATATATATATATATATATATATATATATATATATATATATATATATATATTTTTTAAATAAATAAATATATCTACGCCTTGTACCTATTACTGGGTGTGGCACTCTGCCGTAAGCAGATCTCGGTAAGCGATATATTTCTTCGCGTGAAGTGCGGTTACCAGTCGTCAAATCACGGCCCTCAAAGATGTTAGTGGAGGATAAGCCACAGAGGTAGATTTAAATTGGTGAAAATTGTTTGTCGCCTGTGAGAATCGAACCAGGGTTCTCAAGATCCACAGGCCCTGTCTAATTGAGGAGCACGAACCCTTGAAATATTCATTCAACATTTATTCATTTGATTCATCCTGCAATTAATCTTCAATCACATACATATATTTCTAAGGTCCCTATGGATCCCAGGTCGTCCACGCAATCTCACTCTCAATTTCATCAATCTTTTATTCTTATACATTTCACAAATAAATAAATAAATATATCATCACGCCTTTTACCTATTACTGGGTGTGGCACTAAACAGATCTCGGTAAGTGATATATTTTTTTCGTGTGAAGTGCGGTTACCAGCTTTCAAATCACGGCCCCCAAAGATGTTAGTAGAGAGGGAGCCATAGAGGTAGATTTAAATTGATGAAAATTGTTTGTCGCCTGTGAGAATCGAACCAGCGTTCTCAAGATCCACAGGCCGACTCGATACCACTGAGCCACCTACCCCATTTCACATCACTTTTAAATAGGCTATTATAAACCCTTGTAACATTCATTCAACATGTATTCATTAGGTTGATCCTGCAATGAATCTTTGTCTAATATTCATATTCTGACATACTGTATTTTAATCCACATTCATAATTTCTTTCATGCAAGTTCGTTTCTTCTTTTGTTCACGCAACAAACTTTCAATCATATCCATTCATTTATTTCTAGGGACCCCAGAGTCCCATTCATTCATTCGATATGCCTTCCTTCCACATACCTAAACCATTTCAACTGACACAATTCCAATCAAAATAATAATGGAAATATAGCGTGATAATATATTTTTTTATGAGTATTTAATACATAAATCTAAATTGTTGACAGATACCAACAAAAAAAAAACTATAACCTTCTCCATTGTAATTTCCTGTATTTTCTTCAACATTTGGGTCCCAAATAAACACGATTAATCTTTAATACAACCCTGTGATTTGAACATGTAACAATAAACAAATCAAGTAACATATACACCTGTAAACAGGTCATGTTTGTAGTCTGTGTTTAAGTAACCAACTCAAACATGGAAAACTCCAAATTCCGAAAAGGAAAGTGTTTATGTTTAATATTAAATGAACCTTTGACTAATTAACGTATCCTGGATTACATTCGGCGTCATGTATGTTTACATTATACTTTCAGTTTAAGTCAAAAATTAAAGACATTTATATGGGTTTTGTCGCAACAAAGGGGTAGCACAAACCCTCTGATATTTTCATTAGTTTATCCAACATTTTAATTGAGGGTGAAAGTTTGCGTGGACGGCCTAGGAACAAGTGGATGAATATGATTGAAGGGTTGTTGCGTGAGCGAAAGTTTCTGAGCGTGAAGAATAAACGAGCTTGTATGAAAAGAATTATGAATGTGGTTGAAGCAAAAGTGGTGTGTCAGGATAGGAATGTTTGGAGAAAATTAATTGCGGGATAAATATGATGAATGAAGACAAGCGTATGATTCTTGATTTTAGATTCATTGGTTAGATGTTTCGAGTGTTTACCTGCAATTGTGTGGAGACCATCTTCAGAAACAAGCGCAGTGTACAGGAGCGAATGGATGAATGTTTGTTGTGTGATGATGGATTTTGGTTGTGAGAAAAGAAAGAGTTTGTATGGAGGAAGTGTTAATGTGGTCGAATCGAGTATCGTGTGTCAGGATGAGAATGTTGACGGGTTCGTGCTACCTCATTTAATGGGATATAGCGTGATGTTATGTATGTATGTATGTATGTATCCAACATTTATTTATTTATTTATGCTACTCTGTACAGCTGGAACTTAATCCTAATTACAATACAGGATTCTGACTCATTGAGCTACAATTTAGTAGTTCATATTTTTTTTGACTTGAGTGGGATTCGAATGCTCTAACACTAATCAAACAACAAATTTTCAATCATATTTCTAGGGACCCTAAGGATCCTAGGTCGTTCATTCAATCTCTCACCCTCTATTTCATCAATTTTTTATTTGATATATTTTCTACAACTGACATATATCTATTCTTCTAATAATATACTTTTCGTAACATGCACAAGAAACATGTTCTTATTCCCTAATTTTAGAGAGAGAAACACTGCTTTTCTCCCCTAGGGAGAGAAACACTGCTTTTCTCCCCTAGGGAGAGAAACATTATGCTTCTCTCCCTAGGTAGCATGTTTCTCTCCCTAGAGACATCTTTCTCTTCCTAGGGACTACGATTATTAGCTGTAACTAGTTACGCAATCCATATTTGACAGTAATTTTTGCGCACTTGTTACGAAAAGTATAATAAGTATGTTTCACGGGAGGGCGCGATTATCCCTTCACACGCGGGAATAATCGCTTGTTTCCCGCCCTTGATGCATAACATACTATTTGAATTTAATATCTTATTCCGAACATATACTCATCCAAAATTTATTTTGTGTCGTCTTCTTCACTGTGAAAAAATGACTATCGATAAAAGATATCTGATCTGGTAAAAAAATCCGCAATCATAAACCCTTGAAACGTTTTTTAAATTTAAATTAAATAATTATTTCAGGATAATATTAATATTCTTTATTTATTTGACACCCTGTATAAGATTTTTTTAACATAGGGAAAAACCTTTCAGAATTCATATATATAAATAAAAGGGGGCTTCTGGTTTAAATTCTGTATATATTTGTCATTTTTATTTATATGTCATTTGTTTATTTTTATGTCATTTATGTTATTTTATTTGTATTTCTGTTTTGATGAAGGTATTTGTTTAAAGTACCGAAACGTCGAGTTTTTTGAATTTTAAATATATACAGAATTTAAACCAGAAGCCCCCTTTTAAGATTTTTTTATATATAAGTTATACAGATTATTATAAAAAAACTCTATATTTATCGAGGATCATTAGTACGTCATTATATTAAATTCAGTTGGAAATGAAAAAATGTAACAAATGCAGTACAATGGTGAATGCAAAACGTAGCTAACAATAATCGAATTAAAATCAGAAGTAATTACAACAACATTAATCTTCCCTTGTCATGAAATCTCTGTAACAAGAAAATATCAAACAAGTCCGGAGCCGTAAGCCCGGATTTTATTTCTTATTGTCCGGAGCACAAAACGAACACTTGGCTAAAGCTGAAAAACTCGAAACTTTCCGCGTGCAAACTTTTTGTGTTTCTATATTTTCGTCGAGTTGAGCTCGTGAATTCTGAAATTAGTTTTTAATGCGTTCGCGGCCAGGTGGCAGTACTGTTGCCCCTACCACCGTACCCGGAACGGGAAGTGACGTCACGCAAGTGTTATTAGCCGTGACGCGAGTGGAAATCGTCGGGATAATGAGATCCAACACCGGGAAATTTGATTTTCCACTGGAACGTCCTGGCAGCAATAAATGTGGCTTTTTTCATCATTTTCCACAGATGTTCAACAACCACTACAATTAAAAAGAGTTAAACTTTTCAAACATTTGCAACAAATACTGAAGCACCTCCACCAATTTGCACGCTTTTGTACAATGAAAGATATTGGTGAAATTGAGGGTGAGACGTTGTTTGGATTCCCTAGTCATAAATGAATGAAAAATGGGGTTGGAGGGAAGGGTTAAGCGAGCTTTATGAATGTAAATGAAGCCAGCTTTATCCTAGAGTAAATTAATACGGCACGATATTACAAATGAATATTTAATTGTAACAATTAATTTGTTTTAACTTTTAATGTCAATCAACAAAACAATACATGTAATTATATGTAACTAAATCAATTTAGAAATACTTGGATACAAATAGTTATTTTTGATTCGAGATTGCAAAAACATTTTGCAATCGAGTATCAAACAACGTTTTTTCGTAAACTATGTCCCAAAATTAGTAATAATGTAATGAGAAAATGTTGACGTTTAGGATTAATTAATGTGGCATCTAATGTCTCCATGACAACAATGTATGTAATATAATTGCTATCAAATCTGGTATTCTCTGACCAGCAATTGACAGCTGGTTGGCAATAGAAACCAAACAAACGTTTTTTTCTGCGATTTATTGGGATTCGCATTGCATTTCTCAAGAAACTATTGCAGTACACCAGTTAGCTTCCTCAAGCGGGATAAATATGAATAATTGCTCAATTGGAACATTAAATATAAATTTTGTTAAAGAATAGAAGTATTGTTTCTAAGCAAAAAAATTATTAAATTGTGAGCCTTTCTTCTATCAAAAGTCTTTTGCGTTCTGTAGACAAAATATCTGATGTGGACACCACAGGACTTCCTTGTACCCGTATTAAACTATAGATATTTTTTTAATTGCACATATTTGACATTAAATCTTTTATTTTTTGTTCTAATCCATAGCAAACTTAATTTTTAAAAAAATCAAAAAATATATAATATTTAAATTTAGATATCTCGTTTATGCAAAAAGCTAATTTAAAAATTCTTACTGTGCTAGACGCAGAATTTAATGCTCTAAAACTTTTATTTGCAGCATTTATTTCTAAAATTAAAATAATACCATTTTTTTCAAGGAAAACTGTTAGCAGCTTCATGTAATGTGTCACTTCCGGTTAGTTTATTTTAACCAAAATCTATTATGTTATTTCCATTGATATAGTAGTCTTATATACCAAATTTGGAAAGTTTTAAATTATATTTGAATATAGTTTTTCATGAAAATCTATTATAGGCTTCAAGTCAAGTACCACTTCCGGTAATTGTAAAATGACCAAAAAGGGAGGTGCACAACTAGATGTTATAACAGTCCTAAATATAAAGTTTCAATTTTCTACGGCTTACCGTTTTTGAGTTATGCGAGATACGTACGTACAGACGGCATGACGAAATTAGTCAAAATGGATTCAGGGAGGGCCAAAACACCTATTTCCGTTGAAATCTGAGAACCGAAAATTTTCGCGATTACAATACTTCCTTTACTTCGTACAAGGAAGTAAAAACACTCATTTCGCGTGTTGATAGTTGTCATGTAAATTTTAACTTTACTAAAATAATTAAGTCGAATTTTGGGATCAAATTTATACATATTTTATTTGAAATATTTCCAGAAGGTTCGATATAATCTTTTACCAATGTTTTCCACCCCTTGTTTTGACTTCCAATCGATCAAGTTTGCCCTACGTTAAACACCCTTAACCAGTTCACAACAACCAATGAAGTCACGATCCCGGTGGTCAATCAAAACTTACCAGTGTTCCCAACCTTCCAGCCCAGCAATCCACTAAACCAAGACGAGAAAAACGTCATCGTTTGACAAGCGTGTCGGCACGTTCTGGTGGTTAGTTCGCGGCTGTGCTACTGGTTGTTGGCGGCGCTCCTGTCGACGATAAATTAGACGATCGATCTTTGGAAATAAATTGTGCGCTTTTTCGATTGACTGTTTTGAATATTTATTAACGTAGTTTATTTCCCAGCGAGATTTGATTTAATTTGTCAGACGAGAGGGTTTTGCCGAGTTGGCTTTTCTTTTGAGATGTATCGCGGTAAATATATTTTAATTTTTACTGTAAATAATTATTGAACTTTATTTTAGAGATGGGCGAATATCATCCGCGAATATTGACATAATTCTTTATTCGAGATTTTCGAATATTAACGTCAGTATAGCAAACATTCGAATACCTCTAATATCGCGCCATATGTTGACCTCAATTTTTGACTATGTTTTTCTTTATCATTTGTACATAAACTTAAAGCTATTACAATACTTTGAAGTTATTAATAACTTAGATATTTTGTTTCAAAACCATGAAGACGTACCATATTTCAAATTTGTTTTTCGCCAACATCAGCCCATACGTTTCACCTTAAATTTGAAGTTTTCGTCTTTTTCTTTTCTTTTTTGTTTGTATGTTATTTTATTTTATCTTAACAATTTCATTCAAATAATGAAAAGGACATAATTAAATAATTATTAATAATTTTAGGAGTATTCGAATATTCGAGGTACTCGATCTGATTAATATTCGTATTCGATATTCGAATTCGAGAAATTTGATATTCGCCCATCTCTACTTTATTTATTTGCTACTCTGCACAACAGAAAATTAATTTTAATTGCAACTTATAGTCGAATCAAAATCACTCAGACGCACTTGTATTTTTAAGTATAAGTTGAAGTCAGTGAGGTATACATTTTCAAACTGGCAATCTCTTGTTTGTAAAGTAACAGCGCTACCATGGTGCTACAACTGCTTTTAAATTTATTTTAATTTTAGTCCAGGTATAAGCTGTAGCTTATACTTAGGCACACTTGTATTTTTAGTTAAATAAATATATCATGACGCCTTTTACCCATTACTGGATGTGGCACTCTGCCTAAGCAGTCCAGCTGTCAAATCACGGCCCCCAAAGATATTAGTGGAAGGGGAGCCACAGGGGTAGATTTAAATTGGTGAAAATTGTTTGTTGCCTGTGGGGATCGAACCAGAGTTCTCAAAATATATATTCAAATTGTACTAGCTAGTGATACAAGTGTTGTAACCAAAGAAGTACAATTAAAATATTTAAGTTAGGGTTTTAACAGATTTGGAGATTTACGTAACAAAAATTTAAAATGTTTTTGGCTCCTCCACCAAATTGTGCATATTGAATTGATATCTGTGATTGTTGCAATTTGACTGTTGATAACATTACTTCACAGTTAAATCATCTATAAGATCTGCAATTGCAGATCTAGAAAACAAGTTTAAAAAATATATTGTCAAATAAATTCCTAAAATTCGGGAATCAGAGTGGTGTAAAAAGACTAGCTCGTTCTTTATCGCATTATCGAGTCGATATTCAGTTGTCCTGTTATTCGACACCTGAGCTCCCCCTAGGGTCTCCCCCAAGCGTGAGGGTGGGGGTTCCGACAGAACTATTTGTGGGCCCATTACATGGCCACCTGACGGTGATACATTATTCACATTCAAACAGCGATCATTTCCAACATTAGCAAATCCGAGTCGGCTCCGGTGAAGTCCGCGCGGTTCCTGGCTGCTCCGGGTAGTAGTGGGGGATATGGAGGAAGGTATCGTGACACGGTATCGTTTCTGCATCGTTAGGCTCTCTACACAATCCGGGTTAGAATCCGGATTGACATTTATCGAACCAATTGTTCTGTAAGGCAATTACAGATGCCTGCGATCACTATTTAGTTGGTGAATTAGTGGGTATTAGTGATATTGACTTAGGGATGTGGTAATTATTTTATCGGGTTATTGCTTAATATCAACGGACAATGTTGAGAGATACAGAACACCTCCAAAGTAGGATAAATAAATAATAATATATTACTTGTTTTCATTCATTTATTCACTCACTTTAATGCAGGGTTCGTAAATATCATGATATTTATAATAAATATCAAAATATCTGATATATAAGATATATATCAGATAAATATCACTTTTTGGATATTTATTTTTTAATTTTAGTTTTTGTACACATTTATTATCACAATAGGAAATACAAAATAAATTATTACTCCTAAATAAAAAATTAATATAGGTAATGAAAAAAAGTAAATATACATTGAATGGATACACAAATATTATATAGTACTAAGAATAGTAAGAATATTTAAATAATCCTATATCCTAAATAGGGGCAAATCATCATCTTCTGATGAACTTCCTGAACATAGCGTTGCAGATAGACTCACTTGGCCAAATCCAATCTAAATTATTTTTTTTTGTAGTTTCTTTTTGGTTTAAATATGTAAACATAAAAACTAATTTACCGGCTTTGGTGTTACCGAGACGATTACGTAATTGAGATTGGACAATGCCAAAAGTGGAGAAATATCGTTCCAGCCCTGCTGTTGCTGTTACAGCAGTGTATAACTGTTCACATAGTTCAATAAATGTACTTTTATTTGTCCACTCTGACTCATTGATAGTTACACTTTTCCACCATATTAAATGATTTGTATTTCTAAAATGAGTACCAAATAAACATTTTGGAAATGGTTCAGACTTTGCCGTTAATGACATCACAAATGGCACACAATTTGGATTTATGTCGTTGATTTGAAGTTAGTCAAAAGCTAGTAAAGTAAGAATTTTCTTTAGAATATAATTTTAACAGAATTTATGAAAGTAATAATGAGAGGTATACTGTATTTATTATAGACTATTTGATATTTTTATGTAATGGATATATATATATCTTCGAACCCTATTTATAAGTTAACTGAAGCACGAGAAAATTAATGCCGTTGAGCGCGTTTTTAAATTACATTTAGTTTTCGAGATATAGCCTCGGAAAAGTAGAAAAACTGAAAAATTCGAAAAAGTTCACTTTTCCGGAGGCTATATCTCAAAAACTAAACAAGATATGGAAATGCGCTCAACGGCGTTGAATTCCCCGTGTCCGAATTGACTTATAAGCAAATTTTCACACAATTTTAAGCAATTTAATATTTTTAATTATTTCCTAAGGGGTACCCCTTTGGTTTTTTCAGATTTTAATTCAATTTTACCAAAAATCCTTAATCGTAGGATTATTAAAACGAAAATTTACATACATATGTATTTTGACCCACTGAATCCAGTGGTGCAATCTTCAAATGCATATGACTTCTGGTTTTCGAGAAAATGTTAAAAAACAGCTTTTTGCGATTTTTTTGGCGGAAAATTTAAAAAAATAAAAATCGCTGAAACTATGTTTATAAGTTAACTGAAGCACGAGAAAATTAATGCCGTTGACCGCGTTTTCATATCACATTTATTTTTCGAGATATAGCCTCGGAAAAGTAGTAAAACTGAAAAATTCGAAAAACTTCATTTCTCCGGAGGCTATATCTCAAAAACTATTTGATATTTTTATATAATGGATATATATCATTGCAAAAATATGATGATATATATCAAAATAAATATCATGATATATATCGATCGATATATATCTTCGAACCCTGCTTTAATGTATAGTCTGTGCTTGCTCTGCAATTGCAGATCTTACTACATTCATTAGACTATTTATTCAAATATCTAATGCATAAAATTATACAAATACTATTGTAAATGACAGTTAGTTAATTTAGTTTTTCTACTTCCGTTATTAAAATGTCATTTAACGTACTAGTTTCCATGGTGTTAAATAATATATTTATGTTAATCAGAAGTTGACAAGCTGTAACTTCGAACGTTATAGTCACGACTTTAAATATTAAGCACGGACTGAAGTATCTGTCATTGTAATTTAACCTTACTTTTAAAATAATTTATTAACTTTACATTTGTTTGCTGTCGGGTCACTACTGGTTACACCGGAAATAGAATGTTTTAATTTTTTTTTAGTTTGGATCGCTTTTATATATATATATATATATATATACCGGGTGGTGCTCGGTGAGTGCGAACATAGGAATTTAACATGGGATATTAGTTTTATGCAATTTCCTGCTCTCCTGTACATTTTACGGAAAAAACTGTAGAGGGAAGATTTGTTCAGAATTAAAAGTTACCCATGAAACTGTTTTTACATGTTTTATTAAGTTTTTGGTTTAGCCGTAACATTAAAAATAAATTTCGAAATTTCTGTTACTTTGTAGCAATAGCCATGACTTTTCTTTTATTTTTATGACAAATGCGTTAAATGTCAATTTTTGATGTTTATTAAAGTTAATCTTATAATTTAAATTAAATCTTTGTGTAAGCTATAAAATGAATGTTTATTCAAACGAAGAACGTGTCTTCATTATTAAAAATTATTATGGAGGAAATAGTTATAGGAGGGTGCGGGATTTATTTTCAATTAAATATGAAGATAAACCAATTCCAAGTGTATCAACAATTTCAAAACTGGTTACAAAATTTGAGAGTACAGCTAGTGTAGCTGTGACCGATGGTAATGAAGGCAATAATAATAATAACAGAATACGTCATAACGAAGTGAATGAAGAATTGGTATTGGCTATGATATCTCAAAATTCAAGGTACAGCATAAGACATATTGCTTCTGAATGTGGTTTGCATCATTCAACAGTTCTGAGAATTTTAAAAACACATGGATATAAATCTTACAAATTTCAAACACATCAAGAACTTCTTTTGGCTGATTTTGAAACTAGAAGTACATTTTGTGAAATTATGCAAGAAAAGGCAAATCGGGACCAGCACTTTATTTCGTCGATTTGTTTTACAGATGAATGTACATTTACTTTAAATAATGAACCAAATGTTCAGAATACTCGTATGTGGACCACAGAAAATCATCATTTAACTGTGTGTACAGGTACCCAATATCCTGAGAAAATTAATATTTGGGTTGGAATTTTTAAGAACAGGATTATACCATTTGAAATTATGGGAAATTTAAATTCTGATATGTATTTAGAACTTCTGCAAAATCATATAGGTCCTGCATTGGAAGAGGCAGCTGCAGTAGATGAGGATATTTGGTTCCAGCAGGATGGGTGCCCGGCTCATTATGGAATAAATGTGCGGGAATATTTAGATTTGGTTTTTCCTAATCGGTGGATTGGTCGTGGTGGTGGAATAAATTGGCCTGCAAGATCTCCGGACCTAGCTCCTTGCGATTTTTTTTTGTGGGGGCATCTTAAAAGTAAAATTTACTCTAAACACTACGAAAATTTAGATTTACTAAGACAAGCTATATTCGAAGAATGTGATAATATTACTGACAGGCAATTAGCCAATGTTAGAACTTCGTTTTACAATAGACTTGGTTATTGTCTTGCTGAAAATGGTGGCTTGTTTGAACATTTATTGTAATTTCTTTATTTTTTTATGTAGGTATATTAAATAATATTGTTACAATTATTACTTATTATTTCACATTAAATTATTGTAATTTAAAATTTTTAAAAAAAATTGAAATTGTTGATAAACTTGAAACTGATTTATTATTAAATATGAAAATAAAACTTTGTTCAAAGAATAAAAAATGTGATTTTTTTGATTTAATTTAAATTATAAGATTAACTTTAATAAACATCAAAAATTGACATTTAACGCATTTGTCATAAAAATAAAAGAAAAGTCATGGCTATTACTACAAAGTAACAGAAATTTCGAAATTTATTTTTAATGTTACGGCTAAACCAAAAACTTAATAAAACATGTAAAAACAGTTTCATGGGTAACTTTTAATTCTGAACAAATCTTCCCTCTACAGTTTTTTCCGTAAAATGTACAGGAGAGCAGGAAATTACATAAAACTAATATCCCATGTTAAATTCCTATGTTCGCACTCACCGAGCACCACCCGGTATATATATATATATATATATATATATATATATATATATATATATATATATATATATATATATACAGGATGTTTCACAACTTAGAGCAAAAAATTAAAGGGTATATTCTGTACGACGTGCTGATCATGAAACAAAAAGAAATTTTTTAAAATTCGAAAAATTAAGGGTTGTTAACTTAAAACATTTTTTGTAGTACTGCACTGGATTTGCTTTCCTATTAAACACAAACAATGAAGTAGGTATCAACTATTTATAATAGAATTTTATTTAATTAATAACTTTAACATAATCATCCACCCAGTGGCAGTGACAACGAAACATGGGACTGGGAAACATGGAAAATAGTTTTGCGATTTAAAAAAAAATTCTTTTTGTTTCATGATCACCACGTCGTACAGAATATACCCTTTAATTTTTTGCTGTTCTGAAACACCCTGTATATATGTATATATGTCTTTTTTCAAACACTGGTAGACATCATATAGTTGATATTGCACTGACTTTTGTCCTGTAATTAAGATTAATTTCTTATTATAAAGACTTGAAGGTTGGCTTTATTCTTGTTCTTCTTGAAACAGTGAAAGCACGTTGATCTTGTACATCCCTGAGCTAATGAGGCAAAGAAAACAAAATAAAACCATGGCATCCTCCATGTTTGTTGCATCGCTTCGACAATTATAAACTTTTATAAACTTGAACGTCTTGTGTGCTGTAATATTAAGTAACGTGGATGAGTGCGAACAACTGAACGCAAATGTTAGTTCCACAGCGAGAATAAGGATAAATTATTGCAGGCTTATTCGCAGGAGACCTACATACAATGAGATGCTATTTTGCTATTTTTGTTACTGCTGTTACCTACATACGTATGCTTCTTGTGCATTTCTTGTGAAATGAAAATAAATGTACATTGGAGTCGTGCTTCTAACTAGGCCAAAAATTTTACATAACTCATTTATAGTACATTAATTTAATATAAATATTTCCAAATGTAAGTCAAAATAAACTTGTAAAAATTGACATTGTTTCATGAGTCGTAACTCAATAACTAAAAGAGATATGAAGTTGCAGATTACACCATTGCATTTAGCATATCTTAGATAATATATACAGAAAATTTTATTTATACAGGGTGTTTCAGGACTAGTGTAACTTTAACAGCTTATTCCTGAGGTCATTTTGAGCCAAAAATGCCATATGAACATAGGTCCTATTCCTTCTAGTTACCAAAATACAAGAGGTTGAAGTTCTATAAATAACACGAAATTTTCAAATTTTTGTAAACAAGATACTTTCGGAAAACAAAAATGCGCGCAAATAGGGGATGGGAAAGTTGGCTTCTATTTGGATATCTGTCTTGGTATTCTCTGGATGCATAACGGGCATTACCATTACATAATCCATAAATAAAAATCATATCTGCATATTCAGCAGTACTATAACCATCCATTATGAAATAATAATACAATCAAAAGTACAACAATTTTTAATTAAGACAAATAAGGTATGATTTTTCAATAAAATTCTTGTTTTCCGAAAGTATCTTGATTAAAAAAATTTTAAAATGTCGTGTTATTTATAGAACTTCAACCTCTTGTATTTTGGTAACTAGAAGGAATAGGACCTATGTTTATATGACATTTTTTGCTCAAAATAACCTCAGGAATAAGCTGTTAAAGTTTGTTACACTAGTCCTGAAACACCCTGTATTGTAGTGATAGAAAAAATTTGGCTAGCGATTGAAAAAATTCGTAGACAAATCAAATATTGTATGTTTTTTAATAGCAATAACTCAAAATCTGAAAGAGATATGAAATTGCGGATTTCAACATTGTATTCAACGTATTATAGTTTATATATACAATCAATTTTATTAATATTGTATGGCTGGTAAATATTTGGCTAGTAATTGAAGAAACTTGTGTCAAAATTAGTACAAAATTCAAATATTGTATGATTTTAAATAAATAAAAATAAATAAATATATCATCACGCCTTTTACCTATTACTGGGTGTGGCACACTGCCGAAGCAGATCTCGGTAAGTGATATATTTATTCGCGTGAAGTGCGGTTACCAGTCGTCAAATCACAGCTCTCAAAGATGTTAGTGGAGGGGGAGCCACATTTTAAATAACTATAATTTGAATACAAAAAGAGATATGAAGTTGCGGATTTTACCGTTATATTCAGTGTACCTTGCTTGATATACAGGATGTTTCATAACTTCAGAATAAAAATTAAATGGCAAATACTACATGATGGTATTGATCACAAATCAAAGTGATTTTTTTTAAATTTGCAAAATTAATTTCATTTTACATGAAGTACACATTTTTAGAACCATTGGTTTGAGAGTTATTTCTAATATAATTAAATTATCATTTTAAACACTACAATAGTCAATTTATTCACCATATTGCAGAAATGTAGTCGGCCTGTGGATCTTGAGAACCCTGGTTTGATCCCCACAGCCGACAAACAATTTTCACCAATTAAAATCTACCCCTGTGGCTCCCTCTCCACTAATATCTTTGAGGGCCGTGATTTGACGGCTGGTAACCGCTCTTCACGCGAAAAAATATATCACTTACCGAGATCTGTTTAGGCAGAGTGCCACACTCAGGGTAAAAGGCGTGATGATATATTTATTTATATTTTTTTTTATAATTATAATTTAATCATTAAAAGTTGAGAATTAAAAAAAATCATTAATAGTATCTGCCATTTTATTTTTATTCTTAAGTTGTAAAACACCCTGTATACAGTAGATTTGATTAATATAGTATAGCTACTACATACTTGGCTAATGATTAAAGACATGTATCAAAATTTGAACAAAGTTTGATTTTATATACCAATATTCCAAAAATTGAAAGATATATTCAATTGCAAATTCTACTATTAAATTCAGCGTATCTTAATTGATATACGTAGTAAATTTAGTAAATATAGTCTGGCTGGTAAGACACTGGCTTGCGATTGTACCCATAGGTTGTTTTTTTGTAGTTTCCAAGCATTAATACAGTCTAAAATTCACAAAAGTGGATTATTAAAGATTCGTTTCATTATCTAATTACGTTTTATTTAAAATTCCACGCAATGTAGAACGGAAACAAAACAACTCGGTTAACTTTATTCAGGTACTTGAAAGTCTCAGATTATTTTTGTAATTATAAAACATTTTACTAGTAAAGTTTTGAAGTGCTCTTCAGTTGTCTACAATTATTAAAATTTTAATAAATAACATCTGTTGCCTTCTCAGTCCATTTAATAAACTCATAAAAGAATTACTATTGAATAAATAAATTGTAATGTTTTACTTCCAAACTTCAATTGTTCTTTTAACGTCAAGTACTTTTAGAACTACTTTGTATGTACTACAATTAAATGTTGTTATTGTTCGTATATTTATTTTCGTAACACATGCACAAGAAACACGTTCTTATTCCCTAATTTAAGAGAGAGAAACACTGCTTTTCTTCCCTAGGTAGCATGTTTCTCTCTTTAGAGACTACGATTATTAGCTGTTTGCGGTGTTTCCTAGGTAACTAGTTACGTAACCCATTTGTCCCGATAAAACAGTAATTTTTGTGCACTTATTTTATCACTATGGTAACTAAAATTCATTTCCGGCAAAAATTTGTAAAATTCCATTTATTCAACACGATTTTTATTATTATTATTTTTTTGTAACACATGCACAAGAAACACGTTTCTTATTCCCTAATTTTAGAGAGAGAAACATTGCTTTTCTTCCCTAGGGACTACGATTATTAGCTGTTTGCGGCGTTTCCTAGGTAACTAGTTACGCAACCCATTTGTCCCGATAAGACAGTAATTTTTGTGCACTTGTTACGAAAAGTATAATATGCTTCACGGGAGGGCGCGATTACCCCTTGTGTGGAAGTTGGCAAACTTCGACTTCAGCCCTCGCTTACGTCTCGGTTTGCCAACTTCATACGCGGGAATAATCGCGTGTTTCCCTCCCTTGATGCATAACATACTATTCTTTACTCTCGTTGTTTAACGTACTGGTTTTCACAGCGCTAAATAGAATCTAAATCACATGTTAATAAGCCGTGGCTTTGAACATTTTAGTCACGGTTTGAGATATTAAGCACGGAGTGAAGTTAGCTTCAGACATCTGTAATTTAGTTTTACTTTTTTATTAATTCATAAAACTTTACTTTTTTAGTTGTTTTAATTTACTATCGTAGAAAAAGTATAGTATGTGACTCGTTTTATAAACTCTTTAGGTACTCGTTTTCTATAACTAAAGTGACGTTTATAAAATTTGTTACATAATAGCTATTTATGAAACTAGTAAGGAAATGAAGGTTATTACCTTACGCATGTGAAATTTTCAGACCTAGGCGTAGCCGAGTTATGTAAACACGTAAGTAAAGTAATAACCTTATTTCCTTACTAGTTTCATACAATATTTTTTCTACTTCTGTTCTAATAAATACGAAAGAGCGTTTTTGAAATTATGAAATTTTGACATATTAATGACAGTCAGTACGGTGGTGTGGATAGTAATACGGAATTCGAATCCGGAGATCCCGAGTTCGAATCGCACTTAAGCTAAAAATTATATAAACTATCACACTGCGGCTCGGTGAGTGCGGACCCTGTACTGTAATTGGGATTAAATTCCTGTTGTACAGCGTTACATAAATAAATAAATAAATAGACAGTTCAAAATATCTGATGTGGACGCCACGTGACTTCCTTGTACACGTATTAAACTATAGATATTTTTTTAATTGCACATATTTGACATTAAATCTTTTATTTTTTGTTCTAATCCATAGCAAACTTAATTTAAAAAAAAATCAAAAAATATATAATATTTAAATTTAGATATCTCGTTTATGCAAAAAGCTAATTTAAAAATTCTTAATGTGTTAGACGCAGAATTTAATTCTCTAAAACTTTTATTTGCAGCATTCCTTTCTAAAATTAAAATAATACCATTTTTTTCAAGGAAAACTGTTAGCAGCTTTATGTAATGTGCCACTTCCGGTTAGTCTATTTTAACCAAAATCTATTATGTTATTTCCATTGATATAGTAGTCTTATATACCAAATTTGGAAAGTTTTAAATTATTTTTGAATATAGTTTTTCATGAAAATCTATTATAGGCTTCAAGTAAAGTACCACTTCCGGTAGTTGTATAATTACCAAAAAGGGAGGTGCACAACTAGATGTTATAACAGTCTTAAATATAAAGTTTCAATTTTCTACGGCTTACCGTTTTTGAGTTATGCGAGATACGTACGTACGTACAGACGGCATGACGAAATTAGTCAAAATGGATTCAGGGAGGGCCAAAACACCTATTTCCGTTGAAATCTGAGAACCGAAAATTTTCGCGATTACAATACTTCCTTTACTTCGTACAAGGAAGTAAAAATAAAAGAATAACACACCAGAATTCGTCTACCAAGATATCTGTTGCTATGTTACCTCATTATTTCACTAGTTAAATAATGCAGTTCATTACCTAACTCAAATAAGTGAAATAAAACGTCTATTTCCTTACGGAAATAGAAAATATACTATTACTGCTCAATTTAGAGTAGCTTTAACGAAGCTGTTTGTTTGGTTTATAAAACAAATTTATATTATTTTCTGTAAGATAATTTAATATGGCATTCATTCAAGTAATATAGTAGACATTTCATGAAAACAACAATATTATATTTGCTCAAAATTAAATATTTATAATACGTGGATATTAATATAATATCTGGAGTTATTTCACAATTTCCGATTCATATCTCGACTGAAACATTCTGATACTGTGCAACTTATTAAAACGTATAGAAACCTCTGGCTCAGTTCCGGAAAAACGTTGAAATGATATTTCCAAATTGCCGTTGGTTCGTTCGTTGGTACAGTGTGCGTGAATCTGTGAATTATAGTCCGCGATAACCCCATGTGCAAAAGACGCAGCGTTATTTATTGCGAGGTACACATGATTGTAATCGAAAAAGATAAATAAATTACGCGCTGTGTCGGATTTTATATCAAAAACTGATTAAAATATTGGCGCATCGAATGTACGATAAATCCGCTTTATTAGTGTCACTTTGATTGGTCCGTGAACATTCAATTCAACCAATCTCTTTTCGACACGATATAATTATTCGATACATGGGGTAGGTGGCTCAGTGGTATCGAGTCGGCCTGTGAATTTAACAACAAATAACTTTTATCATATTAAAGTTTTCATCAATTTAAATCTACCCCTGTGGCTCCCTTTCCACTAATATCTTTGGGGGCCGTGATTTGACGGCTGTTCACGCGCATAAATATATCACTTACCGAGATCTGCTTAGACAGAATGCCACACTCAGTAATGAATAAAAGGCGTGATGATATATTTATTTATTTATTTATGTTACGTTGTACAACAGGAATTTAATCCCAATTACAGTACAGGGTCCGCACTCACCGAGCCGCAGTGTAGTAGTTTATATAATTTTTAGCTTGAGTGCGATTCGAACTCGGGATCTCCGGATTCGAATTCCGTATCGCTATCTACACCACCGTACTGACGGACATTTTTGGGGCCGTGACTTTATATGCATAAATATATCAATTACCGAGATCTGCTTTAATTAAATAACAAATTGTTATTATTTGCTTGAAGCGATTACATCCCTCACGATTTAATCGTCGCTCTCGACAAGTAATAACGTACTTTATGTACTCTTATTAAATAATGTATTCATTACTTATGAAATTTATGATAAGTAATACTAATCATTATTGACAGGGTTAAGTAATAATTCATTACTCAACACTTCACGACCAAGCACACGTCCGAATTTTCATTACTTAACACTTTAATAGCCAATCAAAAAATAACGATAATTGCCGCGCGTTAAGTATGCTATGAAACAGTGAAGCGCGCTATTGTTAATTATCTGTCAAAATTAGTTTAAAACGTTTTTGTTTACAATAATACTGTAATTTGTGTGATTATACATGTGAGTTATGGATTCTGAAAGCGAACAAAGTGAAATTTGTACTCCACCAGATATTGTAGAAGCCGCACACGTACGTTTCTTAAATTTACTGCCCGAAAAATCAAAAAAAAAGTATGAACAAGTTTATAAAGCTTTTATGGATTGAAGAATACGCAAAATTATTAAATAGTGTTAATATTTATTCAATAAAAATAAAAACAAAAAATTTATGCAATCTGACTTATTTATAATGTAACATAAAAAAATAATTGTAAAATCTTATTACATAATAACATATAGTCGTAGATAAAGTGTAGTATTCTATTCGCAAGTAATAGCTATTACTCACTCGAATGATTTACAACACTCACCTTCGCCTCGTGTTGCAAATTTCATTCCCTTGAGTAATAGCTTATTTATTTATTTATTTATTTATTTATGATACGCTGTACAACAGGAACTTAATCCCAATTACAGTACAGGGTCCGCACTCACCGAGCCGTAGTGTGATAGTTAATATAATTTATAGCTTGAGTGAGATTCGAACCCGGGATTTCCGGATTCGAATTCTGTATTGCTATCCACGCTACCGTATTTACTCATTGAATAATATACTATTATTGCCTTGTTATATAAACTACCATTTTGGCAATCTTTGGACAAATTGGGCGGGGTAGAAATCGTCAGATATCAAGCATCATTTTGATTCGTAATACATTGAAATAAATGTAGATGAGCGTAAAGAATTGGCACATATATAAAATTTATTTGCACATTAAGGTTTTATAAATCGAAGGATTTGGCGATTTGTTCTCAGCTTTGACGTATTACCAACTGTAGAGCGAGAAATCGATGTAGGAATTTAATTTTGCGCTGGTAGGGCGTTAGTGGCTTGTACATTGAGCCGATTATTTTATGATTATTACTAGACCACTTTAACAGATTGGTTGCGAAAGTTGCCAATGCGCGGAGCGTGAATAGTTTTTAGCAGGATTTGAACGAAAGGAGCTTTAGTTAGAAAGCTTCAAGCTACCTTAAAATACTTTTTATCAGATGAACACTGCAGTAAGAGAAACATTGTTTTTACGACTTTTCATTTTATACAGCACTTGACTTACTATATTTATTTATCCACGAACTAAAATACGAATAAATATATTATTTAATATTATATATATATATATATATATATATATATATATATATATATATATATATATATATATATATATTTCAACATTACTTGTGAAATGATATTACCGTCAGTCAATTTAGTTTTTATGACACCAAATTCATGATTGAAATAATAAATTTTAACCAGCTGTAATTAATTGTTCCCAAAAACAATGGGAGTAAAGTATTTTAGTCTCGGTAGCAAAGAAATTATTATTGTCAATTTTTGTTCAATTTTTTACAAAAAATATAAGTACAATATTACATTTAAAAATCATTATTTCTAATATTACTAAGATGAATTATTTTATACAGGGTGTTTCTATACCTCTGCACGATACTTTAATAGCATATATAATTTGATATACTGAGTATAGAACAAAAATATTTTTTGAAATTTTAGTGTCTCTAGTTTAAAAAAATAATAATAATATATTACACCAGGTACCTACATCATAACTAATAAATAATAAATGATTATTTGTAGGAATTATTTATTTACTAGTAACATAATTATAAATAATTAATAATGTACTATTAAACCAGTGACACTAAAAATGTTCGCTAGCAATGAATTTTTGCGAATTTCAAAATAATTTTTTTTTGTTCTATAATCAGTATATCAAATTATACATGTCATTAAAGTTCATGGGGTAGGTGGCTCAGTGGTATCGAGTCGGCGTGTGGATCTTGAGAACCCTGGTTCGATCCCCACAGCTGACAAACAATTTTCACCAATTTAAAATCTACCCCTGTGGTTCCTCCACCACTAATATCTTTGGGAGCCGTGATTCGACGGCTGGTAACCGCACTTCACGCTAAGAAATATATCACTTACCGAGATCTGCTTGGGCAGAGTGCCACACCCAGTAATGGGTAAAAGGCGTGATGATATATTTATTTATTTATTTATTTACCTACAACATTACATATATAAATCATTATTTCTAATATTACTAAGATTAATCACTTTATACAGGGTGTTTCTATACCTCTGCACGATACTTTAATGGCATATATAATTTGATATACTGAGTATAGAACAAAAATATTTTTTTGAAATTTTAACGTCTCTAGTTTAAAAGAAAATTCAATAAAGACATTACACCAGGTACCTACATGATAACTAATTAATACATGTTTATTTGTAGGAATTATTTATTTAATAGTAACATATTTATAAATAATTAATAATGTACTATTAAACCAGTGACACTAAAAATAATTGCTAGAAATAAAATACCCTAATTTTTGCGAATTTCAAAATAATTATTTTTGTTCTATAATCAGTATATCAAATTATATATGTCATTAAAGTTTTGTGCAGAGGTATAGAAACAGCCTGTATATTGGGGTAGTGAAAAAAATAGTATATAATAGTTGAATCTATTACCTGTCGAATTAATTTCTTTATTGATTTATTTGTTACTCTGCACAACAGGAATTTAATCGCAATTACACTCAGATATTCGAGTATTTATCTTGTACTAATGTTGAAGTTTAGCGACAATAATACAAGTAAAGGAAGTATTGTAATCGCGAAAATTTTCGGTTCTCAGATTTCAACGAAAATAGGTATTTTGGCCCTCCCTGAATCCATTTTGACTAATTTCGTCATGCCGTCTGTACGTACGAATGTGTCTCGCATAACTCAAAAACGGTAAGCCGTAAAAAATTGAAACTTTATATTTAGGACTGTTATAACATCTAGTTGTGCAACTTCCTTTTTGGTCATTATACAACTACCGGAAGTGGTACTTTACTTGAAGCATATAATAGATTTTCATGAAAAACTATATTCAAATATAATTTAAAACTTTCCAAATTTGGGATATAAGACTACTATATCAATGGAAATAACATAATAGTTTTTGGTTAAAATAGACTAACCGGAAGTGGCACTTTACATGAAGCTGCTAACAGTTTTCTTTGAAAAAAATGGTATTATTTTAATTTTAGAAATAAATGCTGCAAATAAAAGAGAATTAAATTCTGCGTCTAGCACATTAAGAATTTTTAAATTAGCTTTTTGCATAAACGAGATATCTAAATTTAAATATTATATATTTTTTGATTTAAAAAAAAATTAAGTTTGCTATGGATTAGAACAAAAAATAAAAGATTTAATGTCAAATATGTGCAATTAAAAAAATATCTATAGTTTAATACGTGTACAAGGAAGTCATGTGGTGTCCACATCAGATATTTTTTAAAATATTGAAACTATTTGTTAAATGTTTCTATAGTCAAGAAGAATAGCTGCATATAAAAGATAAAATATTGGTTTTGAATAAATTTGAATTATTTTAAGTTTTGATTTGAATAAATATTGCCTGTATTGATTTTATATTTCAAGTACTTTCTTTCAGCATATAGTTTCAATATTTTCATATATTATTTTCTTAAATAAATATATCGTCACTTATCACTAAAAGATATTTTGTTTTTGCAAATATTTCCAAATAATAAATAAAATAAATAGATCAATAAGTCTTTTACCCATTACGTTAAGCAAAATATAAAACCTAAATTATTTTTACCTTTTGTGTACCGTATCTACCCTCGAGTATTAATTCATATCCGGGAAAATTTTTATCGTGCAGTCTAATAACGTAATCTTCACTCGTGTTCCATTAGTGCAGATTAATACTAACATCTTTCGGGGCCGTGATTTGACGGCTGGTAACCGCACTTCATGCGAAAAAATATATCACTTGCCAAGATCTGCTTACGGCAGAGTGCCACACCTAGTAATGGGTACAAGGCGTGATGATATATTTATTTATTTTTTTATAAACAGGGTTCGAAGATATATATCGATCGATATATATCATGATATTTATTTTGATATATATCGTCATATTTTTGCAATGATATATATCCATTATATAAAAATATCAAATTGAGCGCATTTCCATATCTTGTTTAGTTTTTGAGATATAGCCTCCGGAAAAGTGAAATTTTTCGAATTTTTCAGTTTTTCTACTTTTCCGAGGCTATATCTCGAAAACTAAATGTGATATGAAAACGCGCTCAACGGCATTAATTTTCTCGTGCTTCAGTTAACTTATAAACATAGTTTCAGCGATTTTTATTTTTTTTCAATTTTCCGCCAAAAAAATTACAAAAAGCGGTTTTTTAACATTTTCTCGAAAACCAGAAGTCATATGCATTTGTAGATTGCACCACTGGATTCAGTGGGTCAAAATACATTTGTATGTAAATTTTCGTTTTAATAATCCTACGATTAAGGATTTTTGGGAAAATTGAATTAAAATCTGAAAAAACCAAAGGGGTACCCCTTAGGAAATAATTAAAAATATTAAATTGCTTAAAATTGTATGAAAATTTGCTTATAAGTCAATTCGGACACGGGGAATTCGACGCCGTTGAGCGCATTTCCATATCTTGTTTAGTTTTTGAGATATAGCCTCCGAAAAAGTGAAATTTTTAGAATTTTTCAGTTTTTCTACTTTTCCGAGGCTATATCTCAAAAACTAAATGTGATATGAAAACGCGCTCAACGGCATTAATTTTCTCGTGCTTCAGTTAACTTATAAACATAGTTTCAGCGATTTTTATTTTTTTTCAATTTTCCGCCAAAAAAATCGCAAAAAGCGGTTTTTTAACATTTTCTCGAAAACCAGAAGTCATATGCATTTGAAGATTGCACCACTGGATTCAGTGGGTCAAAATACATATGTATGTAAATTTTCGTTTTAATAATCCTACGATTAAGGATTTTTGGTAAAATTGAATTAAAATCTGAAAAAACCAAAGGGGTACCCCTTAGGAAATAATTAAAAATATTAAATTGCATAAAATTGTATGAAAATTTGCTTATAAGTCAATTCGGACACGGGGAATTCAACGCCGTTGAGCGCATTTCCATATCTTGTTTAGTTTTTGAGATATAGCCTCCGGAAAAGTGAAATTTTTCGAATTTTTCAGTTTTTCTAAATGTGTACAAAAACTAAAATTAAAAAATAAATATCCAAAAAGTGATATTTATCTGATATATATCCTATATATCAGATATTTTGATATTTATTATAAATATCATGATATTTACGAACCCTGTTTATAAATGATAATATATTATATTTTATTTATTTATTGAATTATTAAGGGATAGGTGGCTCAGTGGTATCGAGTCGGCCTGTGGATCTTGAGAACCCTGGTTCGATCCCCACAGCCGACAAACAATTTTCACCAATTTAAATCTACCCCTTTGGCTCTCTCTCCACTAATATCTTTGAGGGCCGTGATTTGACGGCTGGTAACCGCACTTCATGCGAAAAAATATATCACTTGCCAAGATCTGCTTACGGCAGAGTGCCACACCTAGTAATGGGTAAAAGGCGTGATGATATATTTATTTATTTATTTATAAATGATAATATATTATATTTTATTTATTTATTGAATTATTAAGGGATAGGTGGCTCAGTGGTATCGAGTCGGCCTGTGGATCTTGAAACCCTGGTTTGATCCCCACAGACGACAAACAATTTTCACCAATTTAAATCTACCCCTTTGGCTCCCCCTCCACTAATATCTTTGAGGGTTATGATTTGACGGCTGTTCACGCGCATAAATATATCACTTACCGAGATCTGCTTACGGCAGAGTGCAACACTCAGTAATGAGTGAATGGCGTAATGATATATTTATTTATTTATATCAAGAGACAAATGAAATATATTTCAATAATATTATTATAAATGTTTCTAATTCCGGTGGAAAATGTGGTATAAAATGTAAACGTTCTCTCGTGTAAAATGATTAACAATCTCACAAATTTGTCCCACGTAATATAAAAAAAAATTCGTAGTCGCTCAGAATACAAACATTTACAAAGTGTACAACATTAACATAAAAATTAAAATAACAAACGTACTCGCCGCACGTTTTTCTGATATATCACCATGCATTAGTCTTAAAATATTCCAGTGCGGCGTCTCTTCATTAAGTAACTTTTGATGAATTATGCCTGCGTCACGCTACAAATAACCGCCTCGCGTGAAACCACGTTCACGCTCACGTGATCAGCTAAAAGCGCTCGGAAAATCACACACTATTGATAAATTACAAGGGAAAGATGTAATTTTTAACTGGCCATTACACAAATTATTATTCTACTTAACTGTATTACGATTCATGTTTGCGGAGCTATTTGTTTACCTGTCAAAACTTCATTTTTTTTCGGGGGTTAATTGTTTTTACATCGATACGATAAAAAGTGTCATTTGTTATTTTTTTTGAAGTTAAGCTATTATTCATTTTGTTAGTCTGTTATTCTAACAGCACCGAATTTAATGGTGTAAACATAATATAGTTGAAATGTGCATATTTGGTGAAGGCGCATTAAATTAATAATAAAATTATTTCCGAACATTGTTATTTTATAATAGTTATTTTTTTTTTTTTTTTTAATGGCGGCATATGACCTAAGTAGTTGGTCCGCCAAGAAGCCACAAAAAAAAAAAAATAGTTATTTATGGTACAAGTGTGTTATATTACAAATAAGTCACGCGAGAAAAATATTAGTCCACAAGGCCGTTAGGCTGAGGGGAATAATTTTCTGAAGTGACTTATTTGTAATAACACACGAGTGGCATACGAAATTTTATCCAACAACTACAATTAAGACATTAAAATATTAATTTTGACACAATTGTCTACATTTCAAAATTCTAGTTAGCCATACTTTCTTGTTTTGTTGTCTAGGTTACTCAAATTAAATAAACAAAGTTGAAAAAAGGTTGCAGCTGTAGTATTTGAAGTGGAAGACGAGAATTTTATTCCCGAAATAATCATTAAGGAAGCGGAAAAAATGGTTGTTGATATTTTAACAAAAAAAGTGTAGAAGTTCCTATGAAAAAAAAATTCCTTATGTTTGAAGACTGGATGATAACTAGAAACGTCAAAGGTATGAATGAAAGTGTTTTTCATAAGAAGTTCTAGACTTTTTTGGTAAAATATCAACAACCGCTTTTTCCGCTTCCTTAATGATTATTTCGGGAATAAAATTATCTTCTTCCATTTCGAATACTACAGTTGCAACCTTTTTTTCAACTTTGTTATATTTAAACTCAACAGTGAGTTACAAGTCATAATTTATGCGTGACTTATGACTTATAACTCACGTGTGACTTATAAGCCACTTTACTAATCTAAAATGACAACAATAATGACTTTATAAGTAGTGGGTGTTGGATAAATAAATATATCAACACGCCTTTTACCCATTACTGGGTGTGGCACTCTGCCTAAGCAGATCTCGGTAAGTGATATATTTTGCGGTTACCAGCCGTCAAATCACGGCTTTCAAAGATATTAGTGGAGAGGGTTCTCAAGATCCACAGGCCGACTCGATACCACTGAGCCATCTACTGCTGTTTGTGAGAGGTGTTATTTGAATAAATAAAATAAATATATCGTCACGCCTTTTACCCATTACTGGGTGTGGCACTCTGCTTAAGCAGATCTCGGTAAGTGATATATTTTTTTGCGTGAAGCCGTCAAATCACGGCCCCTAAAGATATTAGTGGAAGAGGAACCACAGGGGTAGATTTAAATTGTTGAAAATTGTTTGTCGACTGTGGGGATCGATACCACTGAGCCACTTACCACATTATTTATATTATTTGACAACTAAATAAATTTAAAGATCTATAATTGCAGATCTGTTATTTACTCGTATCATCTCTTCTTCATATATTCACAAGCCTGTAACTAAATTGTTTACCAATTAAAGTCATTTTACGCATTCACACTATGTCAACGTAGGAGAACAAAGCTCACCGAGATGTCTATCTTGTTAGCTTTGAGTGTGAGTGTGGGTGAGTGAGTCACAACCTCACTGGAGATGAGTGAAGGAACTAAGAGTCTTCAATTGTCAGCGAGAACTGCGCTAACACACTGTGATTTCTCTGTATAGCAATGGATTGTTAATTAACTACATTTGTCGACAAGTGTCATAGCTACGAATTATTATACGTATAATTAGTATCCTTATAACTAAAGCCCGGATATTTAGGCACTTAAAAACACCTAAATAAGCAGGCATATAGGCCGGTAATTACTCTAAAATAGGCGGGATTGTAGGCAGCCTAAATATAAATAGTTTCTTTAATAAAAATTATACACTAATTCTTTTTCTAAATTTGGTACTCGTACTTTTCATTAGAAAAAAATATTCATTTTAAACAAAAATTAACGCAATCTAAAAAAATATTTAGGGTTCTTATTTTATTAACTATTATATAAATTCAAATTATGTAGTATACTTTGATTCGCAAAATATTACGAGCAACTGCTGAATGGAATTTTCGGAAAGGGACTGTCTTCGGTCAGTCAGAACTTGCTTGTAAGCTGAAAACTTCGTTCGACATCACAAAATGTAACAGGGCCGTTCTTATATTTAGCTATATCGTCTAAAGTGGTAACTTTCATTGATTAATGGCAAAGGAGCAATTGAATTGCCACATAAAATTTTGACTAAAACTTGATTAAAGACAAAGTAAGTACTTTAAATATTATAGATTAGGATTTAACACTTTGCCGAGTGTTGAATTAATCAACGGAATAGATGATAGATGGCGTTGATAAGCCTTGTCTGCTAAATATAAGTTGAAATAAGCGACAAAAATAGGCAAAATAGGCTGTATAAGGTAAAATAGGCACAAAAACCAAAATATAGGAAAAATAGGCTTTAAGGCACGAAAAAAAAACCTTCTATTACACGTAAACATATTACCTATGTATAGAAAAACCAAATTGCCTGAAGTCTATTAAAATTTGAATCTAGGCAATTGCCTAAAAATCCGGGCTTTACTTATAACACAAAACATGACATTTAATTCACGATATCTTTAAATATTATGTATTAAATTTAAATGCAAGTTTCATAATTGAGATGAAAGTGAATTATTTTTTTCCGAACCTGCCGTGTTATTTTGAATGTATAAATAAATATATCATCATGCCTTTTTACCCATTTCTGGGTGTGGCACTCTGCCAAAGCAGACTGAGGTAAGGTTTTCTTCGCGTGAAGCTGTCAAATCACGGTCCCCAAAGATGTTAGTGAAAGGGGAGTCACAGGGATAGATTTAATTTGGTTAAAATTGTTTGTCGGCTGTGGGGATTGAACCATGGTTCTCAAGATCCACAGGCCGACTCGATACCACTGAGCCACCTACCCCATAATGTATATATAATGTACGCAATTTTATTACATATGTATTTAATTCTCTCACTTAATTTTCAAATATTTTAATCATAGAAACAGTGAAATACTCCTGGTCGGGAAAAAATGATTTTAATTATTTGCAACCTCTTTCCCCAATTTAAAAAATTACCCCTGTGGCTCCTCCTTCACTAATATCTTTGGAGGCCGTGATTTGACGGCTGGTAACCGCACTTCACGCGAAAAAATATATCACTTACCGAGATCTGCTTAGGCAGAGTGCCACACTCAGTAATGAGTAAAAAAGCGTGATGATATATTTATTTATTATTTTTCCCTGTGTTAAAAATTATTCAAATTATAAGTATGTATATATATTTTTAATTACAAAAAATTGAAAGAACCTCAAGCTAATATAATTTTCCGTATAATCCAATGAGTTCTATTAAAACATAACATATCTCTGCGCCATATTCAAATTTAAAAACAAATTGTTCAGTAGGCTCAGCAAATTTTCCACATCGCTTGACTTCTATTAAAAATGAAAACAAAATCCTGCATCAAAAGGCAAAAATTCAAATGTTCTGCGAGTTGGTTGAAACAAAATGAATTATTCATAGACGAACGTATGATTAATTAACAAAATTAACGCCGGTGTATTTACAGTGTCGCATCGCTAGTATATGTGAGTGTTCAGCAGAGCCATCAGGCGCGCAAAAACGACGTCACACAGACAAAAGAACATCACAGGATAGATAGACGACTGGAAATCTAGATAGTACTGGACAATACATGTACCTGATATGCTGAACAATAACACTGGGATATGTGTAGTTAGGGGTGGTATTTCTTCATTGGTATATTAGCAGATTTAACCTGCGTTATAACCACTAAATATAACAGTGGTAGTCAACATTTTATGATTGAGAAACACATCATATTTGTTACTACAAGATATACATATCTACACAACAGGAATTTAATCTCAAAATATAAATTACTTCACATTTCAGAGACATTAATTAATTACTAATTTTGGTTTTATTGTGACAACTATAACCATGGAAACAACAGCTATTCCTGTTACTATCAAACACTTTAAATAGTTCCGTCAGTACGGTGGTGTGGATAGCAATACGGAATTCGAATCCGGAAATCCCGAGTTCGAATCTCACTCAAGCTAAAAATTATTTAAAACTACTACACTGCGGCTCGGTGAGTGTTGATCCTGTACTGTAATTGGGATTAAATTCCTGTTGTACAGCGTAACATAAATAAATAAATAATCTCATTTAGAAAAAAATATTTATAACCAATTATTATAAACAAATGACATTCAAGTTATCTATTGACACAGTTAAATATAGAGTCAAATGTACTGAATCTGGCGGTGAAATAAGATTTTAAATATCTGTTATAGTTCAGGAGATATAGCTCATAGCAGGATAATTTTTAATTGTATTTTACTGGAGTATGGCTCAAAATTATTTTACCAATTATATTTTGAAAGTACAAATAAGTTACGGTAAATTTAATGGTGAAAACAGAATTAAAATATCTTTTGTAGTTTTAGAGTTATAGCGATTGTAAGTTTTCAGCAGGAATGAAAAAAAAATTGAGTGTATATAACCTACAATTTTTTACCTCAAAATTGTTCTAAATGTCGTATATAACTAGTTTAGGTTGAAAATATGTATGTTAACTATTTATTTATATAAATAAGCATCATTTTTTTAAATCTACTCCTGTGGCTCCCCCGCCACTAATATCTTTGAGGGCCGTGATTTGATGGCTGGTAACCGCACTTCACGCGAAAAAATATATCACTTACCGAGATCTGCTTAGGCAGAGTGCCACACCCAGTAATGGGTAAAAGGCGTGATGATATATTTATATATTTATATTTGTTTTTCTCGTCCTTATCAGAAATTAAAATGTTCTTCCCCTACTTGAGAGAAGAAAGAGATGTTTTTTATTCTTTAGGTCCCTAGGATCCTTAAGGTATGTAGGGATGAAAAATAAAGCCATGGCAACTAAAAAAACAACATTAATGATACTGCCAAGAGCATAATAATCTTATACCACCAAAATAACTTCAAAAATAATTTAGAAACGTTTGTCAACTAGAGAAAAATATCTGATGTGCACACCACATGACTTCCTTGTACGCGTATTAAACTATAGATATTTTTTTAATTGCACATATTTGACATTAAATCTTTTATTTTTTGTTCTAATCCATAGCAAACTTAATTATTTTTTTTAATTCTAAAAATATATAATATTTAAATTTAGATATCTCGTTTATGCAAAATGCTAATTTAAAAATTCTTAATGTGCTAGACGCAGAATTTAATTCTCTAAAAATTTATTTGCAGCATTTATTTCTAAAATTAAAATAATACCATTTTTTTCATGGAAAATTTTTAACAGCTTCATGTAATGTGCCACTTCCGGTTAGTCTATTTTAACCAAAATTTATTATGTTATTTCCATTGATATAGTAGTCTTATATACCAAATTTGGAAAGTTTTAAATTATATTTGAATATAGTTTTTCATGAAAATCTATTATAGGCTTCAAGTAAAGTACCACTTCCGGTAGTTGTATAATGACCAAAAAGGGAGGTGCACAACTAGATGTTATAACAGTCCTAAATACCAAATTTTAATTTTCTATGGCTTACCGTTTTTGAGTTATGCGAGATACGTACTTATATACGTACGTACAGACGGCATGACGAAATTAGTCAAAATGGATTCAGGGAGGGCCAAAACACCTATTTCCGTTGAAATCTGAGAACCGAAAATTTTCGCGATTACAATACTTCCTTTACTTCGTACAAGGTAGTAAAAAACATATTTTATAGTGGTTGCTTCAATAGCTTACTAGCTACTACTTTAAGCCTTAATCTACCCTAGCAATCACCCTAATCAATCTCTACGATACCCACATGGTATCCGCGCTATACCATTACCACCATCGTTATCGCATCACATAAGACAAGCCTCTGATAGCCTATAATAATCAGAATGATCTTCTGGTTCAGTGATGTTGGCTGGATGCTTTGACAGTGCTGCCACCTCACTGAGCTGATCCCGGTGATTTAGCACAAGTGACGTCATAGGCGCGGGAAGTTTGAACGCGACAGGAAGTTTCCCTTGATTGTCGCTTGTCTCAGGTGACGCAAATAGTTTTCAGTTCGTTCTAGTTCCGTTCTCTGGAATGGAGAATCCCTCTGTAATGTGATTAGAGGGTTGACGAGGAATTTAGATGATTGAGTTTGAGAATTGCGCATAATTTAATTGAGAATTATTTATTATTGTTTATTCGGTTTGAATAAATACATATGTTATGAGTTCTACATATTTTTTTTGGTGTAAGTTACGATCAATTGTAACTCTCGCTTTAAACTGCGCTCATAGATATTCAATTAGTAATTATAATTAGCAATTAGAAGTACGTAGTTCAGTGGTATTGAGTCGGATTCTGGATTTGAGAACCCGGGTGTGATTCTCACAGCCGACAAACAATTTTCATCAAATTAAAAAAAAACTAATATTATTAAGTTGTGTGATTATTAAAGGTAATCATACCTGTAGTTTTTGACTAAAGTTAATTTATATTATGACAGAAAAATTAACTTTAGTCAAAAACTACAGGTATGATTACCTTTAATAATCACACAACTTAATAATATTAGCTCTAAGCTTGGGTATGATTCCCTCATAATCAAAAACTGTGTCACTGTAGACGAACCCGGTTGTCAATGCCTATATAGGAGTCTCTCGGAACGAAGCTACGCTTAGACACTGTGACAGAAAAATTCAGTTGATGCCATATTTCGAACACAGGTGACGTGGTGTAGCAGTTAGCATCTCTGCCCGGTATGCGGAAGGTCCCTGGTTCGAATCCAGGCGTCATAATATAAATTAACTTTAGTAAAAAAAAATTTCCCTATGGCTCTCCCTCTACAAATATCTTTGGTGGGCGTGATTTGACGGCTGGTAACCGTACTTCACTTTAAAAACTACAGTATTTAGAAAATATAATATATATTATTTTATTGTTTGTTTATGTTTATTTTTAAAGGTCTTTATAAACGTAATTTATAACTAATTCACTTATGGTGTTATTAATTATAATTTCAGTTACAAGTTTTAAGACGCTTGCACTAATTGATAATCATAATTGTACCAATATTTTAAACAGTACAATAGTTAGTATACTGCTAGTACAAAATTAAAGGTGCATTTATAGCTATCCAATTAGTAATTATAATTAACAATTCAATTAATAGTCAACTGTGTATCAAACAAACTTAAGACATTAATTGCAAGTATTAATTGAAATATTTGGAAATTACGAATATATATATATATATATATAATTTTGTCTCTATTTTCTATCGTTACTGTAGAACAATTTAAATGTCAATTAAAATTTAATAAAAATTGCAGTATTTATTAAATATTGTGTTGATAATAATGATTAGATTATTAGATAATTAGATAATTTTTGTTTGTTTATTTATTTTCCTTTTCAAATTTGTCTACAAACATTATGTCTCATTAATTCACTTATATTCACTGTTATTAATTGTAATTTAGATCGTGCTACTAATTGATAATTGTAATTAATAATTAGATAAAATTAAGTTTAATTTTATTTTGAACAGAGTAGCAAATAAAGAAATAGGAATTATAGCTGAATGGTTAGCATTATAGCTTTACAAGAGGGATTTCGTAAGTCGATTTGAATATACAACAAAAAAATTAGTTAGTCCTGATTTAGCGACAAATAAATATAGAACTATTATTGTTATTATTAAATATAACATGTGTATATTTTGATATGCTTTCAATATTATTCAATGTATCAATTTACATATTATTTCATATTTCATTATTATTATAATTCCACATCAATTTGTACGAAACAAAATGTTGATTTTTGGTCGAACAAGGTGCGAATATAATAATTAATAATATATACAAATATTGAAAACTACAGTATTGGTGTCAACATATTACAAATGCCAATTTTTTTATGTTGCTTTAAACTATTTATTGAATAAAAATTAACATGTTATTATTATTTATGATAATTTTAAATTAATGCACCATTTTTATTTATACAGGGCGTTTCACAACTTAGAGCAAAAAATTCTTCTTTTTTTTCATGATCAGCACGTCGTACAGAATATACCCTTTAATTATTTGCTCTAAGTTGTGAAACACCCTGTATATTTGATACACTACGCAGCAGGAAATTAAGGTGGTTCAAGCTCATAATTGAGCCAGGTTTCTCAAAATTTATTAAAATATTGATCTGCTTTTCACAAGTAAAATTTTAAAATTATATAAAATAAATAAAAATAAATATATCATCACGCCTTTTACACATTACTGGATGTGACACTCTGTCTAAGCAGATTTCGGTAAGTGATATATTTTTTCGTGTGAAGTGTGGTTACCAGCCGTCAAATCACGGCCCTCAAAAATAGTAGTGAAGGGGGAGCCACAAGGGTAGATTTTAAATTGGTGAAACTTGTTTGTCGGCTGTGGGGATCAAACCAGGGTTCTCAAGATCCACAGGCCGACTCGATACCACTGAGCCACCTACCCCATTTACTTATTAACTATTATTATTGACTATTTTCATGGTTAGCTTGCTTTAAGAAATAGTAATAGTTTTCTTTTACATTCAATATAATAAAATAAATATAATAAAAATAAAAAAATATCATCACGTCTTTTACCCATTACTGGATGTGGCACTCTGCTTAAGCAGATCTCGGTAAGTGCGATATATTTATTCGCGTGAAGTGCGGTTATCAGCCGTCAAAACACGCACCCCAAAGATATTAGTGAAGGGGGAGCCACAAGGGTAGATTTAAATTGGTGAAAATTGTTTGTCGGTTGTGGGGATCGAACCAGGGTTCTCAAGATCCACAGGCCGACTCGATACCACTGAGCCACCTACACCATATTAATAATAATTATATTTTTTTTTTAAATTTATATATCGGACCAACTACTAAGGTCATATGCCGATATGTCCTTTGTATGTTCGCCACGGGCGGGACCCGAACCCACGACCTTATGGTTGCGAGTCAGACCCTCAACCCGCGCGACCATCACGCGGGACAATAATTATAATTATTATTAATTATATATGTACGGTGGTGTGGATAGCGATACGGAATTCGAATCCGGAGATCCCGAGTTCGATTCGCACTCAAGCTAAAAATTTTATAAAAACTACCACACTGCGGCTCGGTGAGTGCGGACCCTGTACTGTAATTGGGATTAAATTCCTGTTGGACAGCGTAACATAAATAAATAAATTTAATACTATCGCGCCCTTTCATTAAAAAATAACTGTTATTTTTGGCGCAGTTACTTACGTAATAGTAGAGTTACTTCGTGTGTATGTAGCTTAATATTTCCCCGGATTTTCACACGATTTTCCCTAATACTTGAGCATTTATTTCCCGTAGAACCAATGTAAAATTAGTATTCTACACGCGAGAGAAGTTAACCCAAGTCCCTGCATCCAGTTATAACAACTTAGAATCATTTTTATCTGCTAATATTTCGATAAGTCGAAGTCTTCGAAAAAAAAGAAACGCGTTTAATTTATCGGACTTTTAAAACTTCTTATCGTCTCTAAAATTGTTAAAGTTTCCGATGTCTCCAGAGGCTGCTAGATATTTGCGCAGTACATTCTCCTCGTATACAATTTAAATTGATGGTGGGGAGAGTTTCCACCTTTGACAGAGATTTATAAAATGTCAACATGCGGTGTAGGTTTGCAGGGGGTGGGGGGAGGCGACAACCGAAACTGAGGGCTGTGACGCCAACGAAAGTATTTTTTTTTTCCGGTGTAGTAAGATGGATTGCCTAGACGTGATTCCAGTCGCGTGTTTGTATTCAACATTTTTGTAGATTTTTTTCCAGTTGATATCGTGGATATATTTATATTGCTGAGATATATGTCAAGTGGTTTGTGGAACCTGTAACTGCAAATATTATTTTTGGATGGATATTAACTTTCATTTGTTTATTTGCGGCATTAAACAACCGGATATTATTCTCAATTATTTTATTTATTTGCTACTCTGCATAACATGAATTTATGGTGCAATTCTGTAATTTTCTATAACGCTACAGTTCTGTACATTTGAACAAAATCGCATAGATTTTTATTGACAAATACATTTAATGCCATTTGACAATCAAATGTGATGCGCTTTTGTTCAGATTTACAGATCTGTAGCGTTATAGAAAATTACAGAATAGCACCATAAATCTAATGGTGCTATTTTGTAATTTTCTATAACGTTACAGATCTGTAAATCTGAACAAAAGCGCATCATATTTGATTGTCAAATTGCATTAAATGTATTCTTCTTATGGCACTACCGAGCCGCAGTTTCTACACTGCCGTACTGCCGGTTTTCGTAGTCAAATGCTACATTATTTAAGGCGTATAAGTGACTAGCTTATAGCGCCCGAGTGTGATAAATACATGTAGCTGTATTTTTATATTTAACGACAAATCACACATTGTCGACAGGCGGATTCGAACTGACGAACCTTGGTTCGGGTGACGTCACAGTATGTTAAGAGATGTGCCTTAACACCCTCGGCCACCGCGCCTGTCATTAAATGTATTTGTCAATGAAAATCTATGCGCTTTTGTTCAAATTTATAGAACTGTAGCGTTATAGAAAATTACAGAATTGCACCATAAATTATAGTAGCTTATAGTGAAATCAGAATCACTCAGACATAATATTTTTTTTATAAATCAATGACATTTTAATTTTTATGGGGTAGGTGGCTCAGTAGTCTGTGGATCTTGTGAACCCTGGTTCGATCCCCACAGCCGACAAACAATTTTCACCAATTTAAATCTACCCCTGTGGCTCTCCCTTCACTAATATCTTTGGGGGCCGTGATTTGACGGCTTCACACGAATAAATATATCACTAATCGAGATCTACTTCGGCAGAGTGCCACACCTAGTAATGGGTAAAAGGTGTGATGATATATTTATTTTTTAATGTTTATTTCATGCACGATTTTTTGCTTGTTAATAGACTTAATTATTATATCCATTCTAAATTATTGTGTTATAATTTTATTTAATATTTTATTAGTATATTTTTTTTGAACAAAACAATTGTATTCTAACATATACTGGGTGGAACATCATACCTGTGTACATAGGCGATTAACATGAAAAAACAGTTTTTCCGTGCGCATTGCTCCCCAAATTATTTTAGCCAAAAATGCTTCAAATAAATGTTGTAGAGCATAAAATTCTGCATCTAAATCAATAAACAGAATTACATTTACATGCGTTGTAACGACAAAAATAAAATAAAAAAATATTAAAAATTACGTTTAAAATATCAAATAGCCATAGAAGTGAAACAAAAATAGATAAATGCTTGACGTTTTTCTGTCTATTTGATATTTTACCCCCGACAAATTAATCATTCAATAAAACTCATACAAAAAACTCCATACCTATGATTACAATTTAATAATAAATACACAATTGTACATTTCAATTGAAACGTTTATTTCTTATAGGGTTGGTCATGTAAAAATTATAACCTATCTATTATAATTCAAATATCAAACAATAATTCTCTCAATAAAATAATCACTACAATTTATTATTGCAATAAATATTCAAATAAACCTCCATTTTCAGCCAAGCAATAACCAAGTCTATTGTAGAAGGAATGTCGTACATTAGCGAGCTGCCTATTTGTGATTAAGGCGCACTTATCCACGATAGCTTCTCTCAAAGAATTAATATTTGGGTGGCGTTGCTTATAAATTTTACATTTTAGATGACCCCATAAAAAAAATCGCTAGGTGTTAAATCAGGAGATCTGTCAAACGTCAAGCATCTATCTATTATTGTTTCACTTCCATGACAATTTGATATTTTCAACGTAATTTTTAATATTTTTGTATTTAATTTCTGTCGTTATAACGCATGGAAATGTAATTCTGTTTATTGATTGAGATGCAGAATTTTATGCTCTACAACATTTATTTGAAGCATTTTTGGCTAAAATAATTTGGGGAGCAATGCGCACAGAAAAACTGTTTTTTCATGTTAATCGCCTATGTACACAGATATGATGTTCCACCCGGTAGAGATGCAATATGAATGAAATTTATGCTGCAACCGGTTGTACAGTGGGTAGAGAAGTATACAGACCCGCATTTCGACTAAATGTAGCGGGATTGCATACGAACAGAGATTCAAGGGGCTCGGCAGGAAAGAAAATTTGTTGCTGATCGTCGAACTGCGATGCCGGGTGACGTCACGTCTCTGACCAAACTTGTTACTTAAGACGTCGCGGTTCACGTTTGTACTATCTTTTGTAATTATATAGTTTTCGCGTGTTAACTAGAATTGAAATAAATATTATTTTATCGGAACAAAATATTACTATCTGTTTAAAAAATATTGTCTGTAAATTTTAAAAATTAATTACGCCTGTAATTATAGTTGGAAATGAATGAAACAAAATTTAAATGGTTCAGTATTTATTTATACACTATCTTATCTGAAATTGCAGATCTCTGACTGATTATTACCCTTCAAACCAGTACATATATAATTTATGCAAGTTTTTTTCGGAATTCATAGTTGAAATTAAATTCACTTTAACTAAAAACAACTTGGATACTTTAATAGAAAAATTGTAATATCTTAGTTACATTTGTTTATTTATGTTTGTAATCGTGATTTAGATGCACCCAAAATGTTGATTTAGTTTCAAATGAAATAGACTTTAGGCTATAATTGTATTTAATGTTATTATTTTGTAATTATTAAACAATGCATAAAATACAAAAAAAATATTAATTACATATAAAAAAATATTATACAGCAGGAGTAAAATCAACAGGATTTTCGGCAGGAGCAGCTATAGCTCTAGGATTAGAAGTAGGCTTTCTTCAGTAACCCCCTTCTTCTAATTTGTTTATACAATGCTTATAATTGTACAAGGATATTTTAAAAATTAAATGTACAATTAAAACTATAAATTATATTCAAATATTTGAACGAACATATTATTAGAAATATTTGAATTTTATAAAAATGTACAAGTATTTAAGAAGCTTTTCATTTATTTAATTTAAATTTTCTATTCAATTTTCAAAATGTCATTGTACAATTTTGAGCAGAGAATTTATTGTTCACATATTTGTAAACTAACATCTTTGGGGGCCGTGATTTGACGGCTGTTCACGTGCATAAATATATCACTTACCGAGATCTGCTTACGGCAGAGTGCCACACCCAGTAATGAATAAAAGGCGTGATGATATATATATATATATATATATATATATATATATATATATATTATATTTGTAGATTTTTTTTAAATTGAGGCAACAATTGTTTCTTTATTTCAATTGAAGTAAAATGAAGCAGGAAAACTATAGCAGATAGAGAAAATAAAGCCATGATATATTAATACTTAAGATTCTTGTCCCGGAGCGCAATTCCAGTAATGGTTCATTTTCACCTGAAGTATAACATATTTAAATGAAACAGATGTACAGTTTCAGACTCTTGTTCTACCTTCAGGAATAACAAACATTCCGGGCAATATTATCACCCCGGAAGTGGAATGAAAACAAATGAAACTAGCTGAACTCGTCACAAAACATAACTTATTTGGAAAAACTAAATTATAATATATGTTTAGTTTTATGTCCTGCATGAATAACGCAATATTATGTTGGGTTTTATTTATAATGTTATAAATTTAATGTCGTTGTTTATGGGGTTCGAATTATTACCGTAAATTATTTCAGGAATAAATTAATATAGCGCAAACGACAGAAAGTGGAACCCGGAAAATATGTCAGCTAAAAGCGTAATATGTCAAATTTGACCAGTTGTTATTATTAACCTTGTGTAGAGGTTTGTTTGAAAATTCTTCGTTTAAGAGCTCGTACATACAAATAATGAGAATTTTGGGTTGAACCAGTTCAAAAATCGAAAATTATTAAAATGTGGTTCTATATAATTCAGACCACGAGAAATCGAATGGCGCAAAGCGCATCGTCATATCTTTTTTAGTTTTTGAGTTACAGCGATTTTTGACTTTTTTTAAAGCTCAACTTTGAAAGCCCATAACTCAAAAACTAAAAGAGATATTGAAATGCGGTTTCAACGAGTGTATTTCTCGTGCGCTACTTAACTTGTACAGGTATTTTGAAAAAATTTAAAATTTTTCAATTTTTTTCAAAATTTTTCTTCCACAATATTTCAAAAACTTGAAAAGATAATGAAAATCTGAAAACACCAGTGAATTTCTGGCGTGAAAATACATAAGTATGCAAATTTTCATAATAAAATTCGCACGGATACATTTTTTATTACAAAAAAACGAAAAATGGCTAAAAATCGTACAAATCTTAAGGGGTACCCCTTGGTGTTTTTACGGATTTAGGCCATTTTTGGATTTTTTGTAATAAAAAATGTATCCGTGCGAATTTTGTTGTAAAAATTTGCATACCTATGTATTTTCACGCGAGGAATTCACTGGTGTTTTCATATTTACATTATCTCTTCAACTTTTTGAAATATCGACAAAAGAAAATTTCGAAAAAAATTGAAAAATTTTAAAAATTTTCAAAATACCGGTACAAGTTAAGTAGCGCACGAGAAATACACTCGTTCAAACCGCATTTCAATATCTCTTTTAGTTTTTGAGTTATGGACTTCCAAAGTTGAGCTTTAAAAAAACAGTTTTATTACTTTGACAACTATAGATGACAGCAATGTTATTTTCCCTATGCTTACTTTTAAAATAAACGCTCTAATGCATTGCTGTCAAACTTTGTAACTGTAACTATGGTAATGGCATATCCCTATGTTTACTGATAAAAAAAACTCCCGGTATATATTTAGCTTCAGTGGGTTTCGAACTCGGGATCTACAGATTCAAATGCCGTAACGCTATCCACACTACCGTACTGCCAGACTATTGTCTGGATAAACATCTCGTTCTAATAAATATTTAAATATCTCTACAAACATGAGCATTCTTAAACAAAGACGAATTGTATATCTCGTAAAATTAAAACTATAACAAGCAATTTGTCAAGTGAGCTATATTCCCGCAAATGAAGCGCATTTTCCTCGTGCTCTAATTTCCCATTTTTCCACGTATCGCCATATATCACGCTGGATTAAATATTCCCGTGTAACCTGCAAATAACTAAAAAAGAACTTTTCACATATATTTACTTGGAAATTAATTTTGGTAAAGTCATAACGTCAAAAACTTGTCTAATATCAACGCGAAAACAAACGCGCTTTAAATAAAATGAAATATACGACATTAATGGACACATAGCAGACATTTTTTACAAGAAAAATGTAAATCAAACGAAAGTTTGATATTTTTAACGTCTTTGCCAAATATTACTTATAATATTTTAGGGAAAATACTTTATTCACAAATAACTATTTTCTACAATTGTTATGAAAAGCTGACAATTTCTCTTTTATTTGTCATCGTAAAGTTGACATTTTCTGTGGAGCAATCGAAAAATAACTTTCCGTTTCCGATGGCAATATGTGAAAATAGTTACTTGTGTATTAAGAGCGTAAAGTGATTCTTTGTTACTCCAAGATGGTAATTGCAATAGAGTTAGAGGAACAAAGACACTTTACGCTCGTGATACACACATTAATTTTTCTACGATTTCATCTTAAATAATTGAAAAACGTATACGTAATGCAAATTAATTCGTTTTGTCAACTATCAATATAACAAGTTTATGTTTTGTTTGTATCCCTGGTAACTATTGAAGTAAGTTTTCTACTGCTATGAAAAGTTGGCAATTACGCTCTCATTTGTCATCGTAAAGTTAACGTTTTCTGTGGAATAATAAAAAAATATATTTCCCGCGCGTCTCCAATGGCAAAGCTCGCTTATTTCAATAGTTATCAGGGGTACAAACAAAACAGAAACTTGTCATATTGACAGTTGCCAAAATGAATTTATTTTCAGTACGTAACGTTTTTAAATAATTTTAAGATGCAATCACAAAAAATGATGTGTGTATCGCGAGCGTAAAGTGCACTATTGCAGCTCTCGCCTTCGGCTCGCGCTACAATTACCGTGTTCGAGTAACAAAGAATCACTTTACGCTCTTAATACACAAATAACTATTTCTGTCAGGGTCGTAAAAAAATATGTAAACATATCTCACGCCGTATCTTTTAAAGTATGCACATAATATCTCTATTGCACATAATATCTCTATTGCACCAAGACAACAATTGCCCATTACCCCTAAAACAAATTGTATGGGTGTAACATTCAGAGAAACGGCGTCGGCGCAATGAACAGCATGAAACTGCAGTTGCAAACTTTTAATATAGTTTAGAGAACATTGCGTGCTTCGCATTTATGTAATGCATGTGTGAAATTGGTTCTCAAGTCTTGAAGCTGTGCCACTGAATGTTAACGTGCTCGCAAATGCGGATCAGGATCACTTACAACCAGAAAGTGATCTCAGTCTTACACTGCTAGATTCACTTCAGATTATCTCATTGTTCAAAACAATAAAATAAATATAAATATATCATCACGCCATTTATCAATTACTGGGTGTGGCACTCTACCTAAGCAGATCTAAGTGATATATTTCTTCGCGTGAAATGCTGTTACCAGCCGTCAAATCACGCCCCCCAATGATATTAGTGAAGCAGGGAGCCACAAGAGTAGATTTAAATTGTTGAAAATTGTTTGTCGGCTGTGGGAATCGAACCAAGGTTCTCAAGATCATTGTTAAATATTCCTAAATCAAAATAAAAGTGAATAATATATTTTTACTACCCTACCACAAAGTTACATTTTCAAAATGATAGTAGAAAGTGATACTTTGCATTTATTTTACTTTTTAAATAAACCACTTTCGGAAATAAATGTCACATTTTCTTCTCTTAATATATAAATTACTTTTTTCTACTTCCGTTAGGAATAGACAATAGAAATGTTTAATTTATTTTTCTTCTTCCGTTAGGAAATAGACGTTTTATTTCACTTATTTGAGTTAGATAATGAACTGCATTATTTAACTAGTGAAATAATGAGGTAACATAGCAACAGATATCTTGGTAGACGAATTCTGATGTGTTATTCTTTTATTTTTTTAATTTATAACTGTCATTAATATGTCAAAACTTCATAATTTCAAAAACGCTCTTTCGTATTTATTAGAACGGAAGTAGAAAAAATATTGTATGAAACTAGTAAGGAAATAGGTTATTACCTTACTTATGTGTTTATATTTCATATGCGTAAGGTAATAACCTTCATTACCTTACTAGTTTCATAAATAGCTATTATACTACTTATTATGTGAACTTTATGCCATATTCTTCCTGATTTAATAGATGATTTATTTGTTATTTTATCCCAACAAATATTTATACAAATCTTATTAACCTGTTTGAATTACTGTTCATTTTGATTTGAGCTTAAACCCGGAATATCTAGGACCTCAGCCATCGTCTTTATCTTTCTGAATATTCATTCCATTCATCTTTGAATATCATGACAAGTATTTTTTTTTCTGTGCAGTAAAAATTAATGAATAGGATCTTAAAGAAAATGATAACTATTATTTTAAAATTATTTAAGAACGTTTGACAAGCGAAACATAAAATGTTGGTTTTCTGTTCATACAAATATATATTTTTTTAAAGCAGAGTTTGAATTTGAACAGAAATATTTTATTTAAGAATGTCTCTCAAAGGTACTATTCAGATTGTGGATGATCATAATATATTAAATCTAAGAGACTTTTTCTCTTTTGTTTAACAAAACATTTGGGATCGATAGAATGTTTAACTTTATTTTCAGATGTTTTACTTACAGAATAATATACTGTGTGATATATTCCCGGACGATGGGATAATTGTAGAACGATTCCAGCAATCACAGGAGTTCGACAAGTTTACTTTTAATACGTGTTACATATACTGTTTTACGATTTTGTAATATCTACAGGGTGTTTAAGGACTAGTGTAACAAACTTTAACAGCTTATTCCTGAGGTTATTTTGAGCAAAAAATGTCATATAAACATAGGTCCTATTCCTTCTAGTTACCAAAATACAAGAGGTTGAAGTTCTATAAATAACACGACATTTTCAAATTTTTGTAATCAAGATACTTTCGGAAAACAAGAATTTTATTGAAAAATCATACCTTATTTGTCTTAATTAAAAATTGTTGTACTTTTGATAGTATTATTGTTTCATAATGGATGGTTATAGTACTGCTGAATATGCAGATATGATTATTATTTATGGATTATGTAATGGTAATGCCCGTTATGCGTCCAGAGAATACCAAGAAGATATCCAAATAGAAGCCAACTTTCCCATCCCTTATTTGCGCGCATTTTTGTTTTCCGAAAGTATCTTGATTACAAAAATTTGAAAATGTCGTGTTATTTATAGAACTTCAACCTCTTGTATTTTGGTAACTAGAAGGAATAGGACCTATGTTTATATGACATTTTTTGCTCAAAATAACCTCAGGAATAAGCTGTTAAAGTTTGTTACACTAGTCCTGAAACACCCTGTATATGTATAATATGCACCCTTTTAATAATTACCCCTTTTGTTTCTCCACCACTAACATCTTTGCGAGCTGTGATTTGAGGGTTTGTAACCGCACTTCATATGAAAAACACATGCACAAGAAACACCTTCTTATTCCCTAATTTTAGAGAGAGAAACACTGCTTTTCTCCCCTAAGGAGAGAAACATAAGGTAGGATGTTTCTCTCCCTAGAGACTACGATTATTAGCTGTTTGCGGCGTTTCCTAGGCAAGTAGTTACGCAACCCATATTTGACATTTGTCCCGATAAGACAGTAATTTTTGTGCACTTGTTACGAAAAGTATAATATACTTCACGGAATTGCGCGATTATCCCTTGTGTGAAGTTGGTTTTACACGCGGGAATAATCGCTTGTTTTCCTCCCTTAATGCATAACATACTATTATTAAATAAATAATTTGTCGATTTGATTTGCTCAGTACTAAGTTTCCTAATTATTCTACGAAAAAATGTTTCAAACAAAGTTTGTAGGCAATAAAATTATCTACAACATTTATTTGAAGCATTTTTCCCTAAAGTAATTTAGGAACATTTTGCAATGGAATAAATTCTTCTTATGAATGAATGTCTTGACTTATGGTATGTTTGTTTGTTTGTTACAGTAATAATAAGTTCGGTGGCCCGCGCGCATCAGACGTGCGGCCAAGAAGATCTAGTACGCTGTGCTAAACCTCTGCAAGTGTTAACGGACACGGGGCTCGCCTTCGTCGCCTCCAAGAAAGACCTTAACGTCATATGCCCGTAAGTTCTATTAATCAACATATTATCTTTTTTTTTAACATATGACTTCGACTGAACGTACAGTAATGAAGATAATTTTAAAGTTAAATTTTTATGACAGAAAAATTCGGATGACGCCTGGATTCGAACCAGGGACCCTCCGCTTGCCGGGCAAATTATCTTCATTACTGTACGTTCAGTCCAAGTCATATGTTAAAAATTATTTCGTGGAATGATTCCCTATAAATCAGAACTGTGTCGCTGTAGACGAAACCCGTTGTCAATGCCTATCATAGATATAGGAGTCTTTGGGATCGATGCTACGTTAGACACTATGACAGAAGAATTCGGTTGAAGCCATACGTCGGACACAGGTGACGTGCTGTAGCGGTTAGCATCTCTGCCCGGCAAGCGGAGGCTCCCTGGTTCGAATTCAGGCGTCATCCGAATTTTTCTGTCATCAAAATTTAACTTTAAAATTATCTTCATTACTGTACGTTCAGTCGAAGTCATATGTTAAAAATTAGTTCGTGGAATGATTCCCTATAAATCAGAACTGTGTCGCTGTAGACGAAACCCGTTGTCAACGCCTATCATAGATATAGGAGTCTTTGGGATCGATGCTACGTTAGACACTGTGACAGAAGAATTCGGTTGATGCCATACGTCGGACACAGGTGACGTGGTGTAGCGGTTAGCATCTCTGCCCGGCAAGCGGAGGCTCCCTGGTTCGAATCCAGGCGTCATTCGAATTTTTCTGTCATCAAAATTTAACTTTAAAACATATTATCTATATTATTTATACTATACTGTACAACGCCATCTTATATGTCCTTTAAGTTATAGACAAATAAGCATTTGTGGGTTCCACTGATTTCAACTTTTATTAAAGATATACTAGCTTACCGAGATTTGATTCGGCAGAGTGCCACACCCAGTAATGGGTAAAAGGTGTAGTACGAATATGTATACTATAAGATACTGTAATTGGGATTAAGTTCCTGTTGTGCAGCGTAACAAATAAATAAATAAATTGCGTCGTTTGTTAAATTTTACTGCCTACATTTTTTTTTAGGTACGATTGCTTGTGAGTAGTTCGAATGCTATTATAAGCTACTATAATTGGAATTAAATTCCTATTGTACCTTCACTATTTTATTATTTTTACCACAAGCAAAATTTTCGTGATTATTTTTTCAACCCTCATTTCGACCAATAAGAGCGTGGCATTTAACATCACGTGGTACAACTAGGTTTAAATTATATCGATAATTTTTTCAACCCTAATTTCGACCAATAAGAGCGTGGCATTTAACATCACGTGGTGTCAACTAGGTCTAAATTATATCGAAAATCGTACGACACTAATTAACGACCAATAGAAACACTTATACGAGCATGGGTTACCTAGCAACGTCAAGATTTTCTTGGAAATTTTTCATTCCTAGACCAACCTAAGTGAAATTAATAAGTGGAAATTTTTATGTCAAATTTGACAGTTGGACAATATAGTGAAACGTCATATTGAATGTTTAGAAATTATAGTTTTATTTGAACGGTCAGTATAATCAAGAAAGCAGTCACTAACGCATATTAATTAAAATTAAAAACACAATTGTTATAAGTAATGCTTCCTTTGTAAGAAGAATCTGATAAAGTGTTAGCAGTTGAAGAACAAATGATACTACCAGATTCAGGTTTTTTTTCATTCCTCATGCTTTCTATTATATTTTTATGATGTTCTGCATCCATTTGCAAATAAGGCCGAATAGAATGCGCATTACTATGCCCTGTAACTTTGATGAGCTGTTCTTCTTGCCTTCGCCAAATTCGAGACCGCACTTGCTCTAACAGAATGATTGGTGATTTAAAAATTGACTCCATACCGAAGATTTACTTGTTACAGTATTCTTTGGTAATGATTCTTTTACACCTTTATCAATATTTTGTAATGACAGGGAACCAAAACGTGACATTTTGCTCGAATTTTTCAGTAATTGTTTTTTGTTGTCAATAATTTTATTACGTTGCTATAGTTATACTTGTATTCCAACTTGATTATTTCGAATAAAATTTAAATATTAATTTATGTATTTTTGCTTTTTGTAGCGGTATCGTTACGATTTTCTTACCGAATCTACATTCGAGCATTAATTCATATCCGGGAAATTTTTTGTCGTGCATTCCAACAACGTAATCGATTAATACGTTGTTGAAATGCACTCCTAAAAATTTCCGGAAAGAATTAACGCTCTTATGATATTATAAGTGATAATTTTTCGAAACTTTCCCGGCTAGGTTGCTAGGCAATAAACAATCATTTTTCTGACAGTTGTACCCTATAACGAAATTGGAGTTGAAAAAATAATCAATAATTATATCACAAGTGCAAGGCAAATACCTGAATATTTTCTCGAGTGCACGAACGTGCACGAGCGAAAATATTCTGATTGTATTTGACTTGCACGAGTGGTATATTGGTAGAATATTTCCCGAGAAAAAGTTCACATTCGATATTTTAAATTATTTTTATTATAATTTAATATTTATTTAAACTGTCATATAAACGTCAGTTGTTAGATCTTTAACAATTGATAAACGTCCAATGCAATTTTAGATAAAAAATATATATTTATCAAGTGGTATAAGCAATAAAACAATTTTCTTAGAAACGTTATTAAACAAATGTAAATTTTCATTAGTGTTGTCAAATTGACATATTCGAGTATTGCACTTGTGCAAATACCCGGATATTGCACTTGTGCAAAATATTCACTGATATTCGATTGTGATTGGTCGAAATTAAACAAATTCTGTAACCTGATTGGTTGAAATTTTTCGAGTGAAATATTCAGCCGAATACCCCTCGAGCTTGAAAATTAATCGGGTATCTCCCTCTTGTTTCCCTGCGTAGCATCGATTGAGATAAGTTTTGGTCAAACATTTTTTTAAGCAAAACGGTGGTTTCAAGCGCTCGGGGTTTTATATTTGATAATTTTTCAGTATTGTCAGAAGTAAACAAAATAACAAACCAACGATCATTGCTAACGCGATCACAATTGATATTATAAAACATCCGTACTGCTTGACATTTATATATAGAAATTAATTATTATTTAACAGCTGGTACAAAATAACACAATATATTATACACGACGATAAAGAGTCTTAATCGACTCGTGAAAGATAGTTCACTTGTCGATAAAAATTTCTTTATGTTCGACTGCATCATATTACCTTGTTTTACGACACTGTTTACTGTCCATAATCGGGTACTTTATTGGACTAGTACGATAAAAATGCAAAATTTGGCTGCTGTCAATGTCACATTAAAACAAAATTCAAAAGAAATATTGAAACACCATTTTCTGTATGTATTATATGTGCCTTCATACAATTGTTAGATATTCTCTTGCATTACATGCAAGATCTTTTATTTCTTTTGGAACGTCTTCAATGTCTTCATCCATCTCAACACTTTTTGCACTTTGACAATTTGATAAATAAAGCAACAAATGCATAACAACGAAGCACACTTTGAGATGCAATTAAATGTTTTAAATATAGGTATTGACATAATCATATTTAAAAGAAAATATTCTGCATGCAGTCGAACATAAAACGTTGTATGCAACTCGTACATAATCGGACTTTATAGACTCGCCTTATTTATTAGCCTCGCTCGCTGCGCTCGCTCTGCCATAAAATTCGGCTCGTCCAATAAAGACCTAAATTATGTACTTGTTACATAAACTACTATTATCGTCTTGTATAATAAATAAAATAATAAATAAATATATCATCACGCCTTTTACCCATTACTGGGTGTGGCACTCTGCCTAAGCAGATCTCGGTAAGTGATATATTTTTTCGCGTGACCAGCCGGCAAATCACGGCCCACAAAGATATTATTATTATTATTAAATGATAAAATCACACTGATTTCAATTTATAGAAAAAAAAAATACGATTGTTTCTGCCTATAACCTATTGTAATTGGGATTAACATCCTGTTGTGCACAGTAATCTAAAAAATAAATAAATATGTGTGGCAGTAATAAATATGAACATGAATAACGAATAACATATCTCTTTGTCGCGTTGTGAAAGTATGACGTGTGCGTAATATGAGTCCGGGCACAATTCCGACTTCTGCTTTTGGCTGTTCTGTGGTGTTAGGGTCTCTGTGGCATATTTCTCAATTATATATAAATGTGGCAGAAAGCCTTGTGCTGTAGGTATCTCGCAAGAACCTAAAACTATGTCCAGAATTCCAATATTGTCGGAGGCTTAACTCTAACTCCCTACATTGAAACAATCACTTTTTATCAGGGTTCGTAAATATCATGATATTTATAATAAATATCAAAATATCTGATATATAGGATATATATCAGATAAATATCACTTTTTGGATATTTATTTTTTAATTTTAGTTTTTGTACACATTTAGAAAAACTGAAAAATTCTAAAAATTTCACTTTTCCGGAGGCTATATCTCAAAAACTAAACAAGATATGGAAATGCGCTCAACGGCGTTGAATTCCCCGTGTCCGAATTGACTTATAAGCAAATTTTCATACAATTTTATGCAATTTAATATTTTTAATTATTTCCTAAGGGGTACCCCTTTGGTTTTTTCAGATTTTAATTCAATTATCCCAAAAATCCTTAATCGTAGGATTATTAAAACGAAAATTTACATACATATGTATTTTGACCCACTGAATCCAGTGGTGCAATCTTCAAATGCATATGACTTCTGGTTTTCGAGAAAATGTTAAAAAACCGCTTTTTGCGATTTTTTTGGCGGAAAATTGAAAAAAAATAAAAATCGCTGAAACTATGTTTATAAGTTAACTGAAGCACAAGAAAATTAATGCCGTTGAGCGCGTTTTCATATCACATTTAGTTTTCGAGATATAGCCTCGTAAAAGTAGAAAAATTGAAAAATTCTAAAAATTTCACTTTTCCGGAGGCTATATCTCAAAAACTAAACAAGATATGGAAATGCGCTCAACGGCGTTGAATTCCCCGTGTCCGAATTGACTTATAAGCAAATTTTCACACAATTTTAAGCAATTTAATATTTTTAATTATTTCCTAAGGGGTACCCCTTTGGTTTTTTCAGATTTTAATTCAATTATCCCAAAAATCCTTAATCGTAGGATTATTAAAACGAAAATTTACATACATATGTATTTTGACCCACTGAATCCAGTGGTGCAATCTTCAAATGCATATGACTTCTGGTTTTCGAGAAAATGTTAAAAAACCGCTTTTTGCGATTTTTTTGGCGGAAAATTGAAAAAAAATAAAAATCGCTGAAACTATGTTTATATGTTAACTGAAGCACGAGAAAATTAATGCCGTTGAGCGCGTTTTCATGTCACATTTAGTTTTTGAGATATAGCCTCGGAAAAGTAGAAAAATTGAAAAATTCGAAAAATTTCACTTTTCCGGAGGCTATATCACAAAAACTATTTATATAATGGATATATATCATTGCAAAAATATGACGATATATATCAAAATAAATATCATGATATATATCGATCGATATATATCTTCGAACCCTGCCTTTTATACACCAAAACTCGACTTTACGCTTCAAAAAATATTCAATGTTTTCGCACTTGTCAAAGTTTCAATTTATATTAAAAAAATTTGATGTGGACACCACATGACTTCCTTGTACGTGTATTAAACTATAGATATTTTTTTAATTGCACATATCTGATATTAAATTTTTATTTTTTTTTCTTATTTTTTGTTCTAATCCATAGCAAACTTAATTTAAAAAAAAAAACAAAAGATATATAATTTTTAATTTTACATATCTCGCTTATACAAAAAGGCTAATTAAATAATTCTTAATGTGCTAGACGCAGAATTTAATTCTATAAAACTTTTATTTGCAGCATTTATTTCTAAAATCAGAATAATTAATTTTTTTTCAAGAAAAACTGTTAGCTGCTTCATGTAATGTATCACTTCCGGTTAGTCCCTTTTAACCAAAATCTATTATGTTATTTCCATTGATATAGTAGTCTTATATACCAAATTTGAATAGTTTTGGATTATATGTTAATATAGTTTTTCATGAAAATCTATTATAGGCTTCAACTAAAGTACCACTTCCGGAAGTTATATAATGACCAAAAAGGGAGGTGTACAACTAGATGTTATAACAGTCCTAAATATAAAATTTTTACTTTCTACAGTTTACCGTTTTTGAGTTATGCGAGATACATACGTACGTACAGACGGCACGACGAAATAGTCAAAATGGATTCAGGGAACCGAAAATTTTCGCGATTACAATACTTCCTTTACTTCGTACAAGGAAGTAAAAATGTGGTTGTTTATGCTACTGGAAACAAATAAATAAATAAAAATTCTTGAAGAATACAATAAAGAATTATGTAAAGGCATGATGATATATTTTCAAATTGTAAAAATAAAAATATGGTAACAAATTTAAAAGTAGGATAATAATAAAACTTTTCTTATTATCTAACAAGTAACAAAATATGTAAATGCAGCCGAGGGCGTTAAAAATTACAACTTGAAATTAGGAACAAACAACAAATAACAGCAAATTCAACCCCATTACGATTTTTATTTGCGTGTAAAGTAACTTCTCCAAAAGATTAAAAGTTTAGTGGGGGAGTTTTGATTCCCCCAACTCGGTTGGCTTTCCTGTTGCGCTTAGCTTACATCCGCCATTTAATTTAATGATGACGAAAGTAAATTTTAATTAAAATGTCGCTAAAACAATTTTAAAAACTTCTGTCGCGCGGAAAATTACACGAATTTAAATTTCTTTGTCGATTATTCAATTAATATTTTCAAGTACTTAATCCTGCGATACGAATTGTCACAAGAATGAATTGTGAAATATTTTCAATTGGAAATTGAGTTTAATTGTAAAAACTTCAGTTCGTTATTAAATTTTCTTCATAAGTCAAGCGAAAAAATCGTTGAAAAACTTGCACATCTGTGAAAGAATGTTTTTTAAAAATAAATTTTTAGTTTTCACTTCACTTAAGCTTTTGTTTGTATTTATTCTAATCGATCTCTGAGTTTGCCAAGTCTGCATTTGCAGATCTTTGTTGATGATACATTTGCAGGTTTTTAATTTATTTATATCGTTATGCAATAAATAATTCTTTTTTCTACAACTGTCAAAATTTTTAATTTTTTCACTAATATCAATACACGAAGTACGTGATTTTTTCATCATTTACATTACCATGACAACGCGTATTTTGCACCCTAGTACGCAAAATGGGTATCTCGCGCACGCTCCCAAATTATTTGTTGTCAGGTTTCATTAGTTACAACACATCAATAGTATCAAATTAATATTATTGTTGATTGTTTTCCTTTAATTTACTTAAATAAATGAATAATTATTGTTTTATTCTTTATTTACAGTTGTAGAAAAAATGTTGTTTGTATTTCGTAGGCAAAATTCTTGTTTTTTGGCGCGTTCGAATGACTTTTATTGTCTCGACTAAAAGTAACATTCTCACGTGCAACAAACAAACACTCATTTTGTGCACTTAATAAAAAAATAATTATTTTTCATATAGAACTATGCTAATTAGTGTTGTATTTGTAACAATTTAATTTTTTTTTTAAATTTTTGGCGGTCACCCATCTAAAAACTATCCTCTCTGAGGTGTGCTTAATTGTTTTGATGTTTTGATGTTTAAATGAACAGATAAATTATCTGGAGCAGACAATTTGATTTAATGGATGTGGCACACTGTGGCTCCACAGGGTGTTTCACAACTTAGAGCAATAAATTAAAGGGTATATTCTGTACGACGTGCTGATCATGAAACAAAAATATATTTTTTTTAAATCGCAAAACTATTTTCCATGTTTCCCAGTCCAAAATTTTACGTTGCCACTGCCACTGGCTGGATGATTATGTTAAAGTTATTAATTAAATAAAATTCTATTATAAATAACTGCTAATAATTGAATTGTGTAATTATTCTTTCGTAGTTGATACCTACTTCATTGTTTGTGTTTAATAGGAAAGCGAATCCAGTGCAGTACTACAAAAAATGTTTTAGGTTAACAACCCTTAATTTTTCGAATTTAAAAAAAATCTTTTTGTTTCATGATCAGCACGTCGTACAGAATATACCCTTTAATTTGTTGCTCTAAGTTGTGAAACACCCTGTATATTATAATTGGGATTAAGTTACTGTTGTTCCTGTTGTACAGCGTAACATAAATAAATAATTAAATCAAAAGTATAAGAACTGTTACCTACTGTCAAGTTTTCAAAGAAAATATATCGATTATTAATAAACAAAATGACAACTCTTCAGAAAATAAACAATTCCAATGAATCAAATCTTAATTAAATATTAATACAAAATTGCCGTTCGACCAAGTCTTGTTTGATAATCAGTAGAGTAAATACAATTACTCGCCGTAAAAAATAGAAAACTGATTTTAATATAGCGACCTCAATATTAAATATTCTTTATTTTGTATTCAGTAAGAATACGTGCCTATTATATTCCAATTACATATCACAAAAAGATGAATCGATCCACTGATATCATGTAATATTTATAGTTCTATTTGAATTTAAATTAAAACTGACAGAAAATTAATTTCAGTTTAGTTCGATTTTTGATTAATTACTTTTATATGATTCAACAAAAAATTGTTAACTTTAATGTACAGCAAATTGTTTATTCTGCAAGAAATATAATTATAATGAATTAATAATGCATTACTGACTATTTTTGTGAGTAAAAATAATTGCAAAATTAAAATTGTTTCTATTTTGTTTTTGTGAATGTTTTATTTGAAATTGTTACAATTAAACTTATTGTTAACAGTTGCTTATAGTGGAACTCGAACCACTTAGACACAATTATCTATATTATTTAATTATTATTATTATTAAAATCCCCACAGCCGACAAACAATTTTCACCAATTTAAATCTACCCCTGTGGCTCTCCCCCCACTAATATCTTTGAGGGCCGTGATTTGATGGATGGTAACCGCACTTCACGCGAAAAATATATCACTTACCTAGATCTGCTTAAGCAGAGTGCCACACCCAGTAATGGGTAAAAGTAGGGTTGTGCATTTGACCAGTCAAATATTTTTCGGTCAATTGACCGACTATTTGACCGGTCAATTGACCAAGAAACATTTAATAAAAATCACAATTAAAATTGTAATTTATTTATATAGTACTGTTTACTACATCCAATATTACTGAAAATGAAAAACCAACAACAACTAATAAACAAAACCACATCAAATTCAAAAAAAAGGGGGAAATAAAGTAAAGGACGTAATGAAATGAAATAATATGTATTTATTTTATTTGTAAAGTAAAGTAAGCAAATTCTCCAGAACCCAGAATACCAAACTAGATATATTCATGTAATAATAGTAAGTAGCTATTTCTATTGAACAACAGATGTCGTGGCGGTTCCACTTAGATTTTTGACCGTTTTATTTGGCCGTCAAATATTTTTGGTCAATTGACCGGTCAATTGCCCACGGCACAACCCTAGGTAAAAGGCGTGATGATATATTTATTATATTTTATTTATAGTATATATTTTTTACTCTGCACAACAGGAACTTAATTCCAATTACTGTATTTATTTTTTTGATATAAATTGCAGTCAGCTAGATTTGAACGCACGACCTCTTAATATATAATTATATTTGATATAGAATTAGAGTAACTTGAAATGTTAATTAAAGATTTATTTATTGTTAAATATTCCTATCCTGGCACATCAATTTAGCTTCATCCACATTCATAATTCCAATCATACAAGCTCGTTTATTCCTAATTATTTTTTCTAAATTATTTTAATTGCTTGAGTACATTAATAAATATTTCTATTATTAACAATAATTACATGCAATTATATTTCAAATAAATGTGTCTACAATTTACTTCGTATATCTTATTTAATTGTTTACCTGGTTTAATTAAGTATATATCTGTAATCATCTATTAGTTGAGGTTTAGATAATGCTTTGTTCGGAAGCAAACTGTGATTCGATGAGAAAAATGTCATAACTTGTATTCAGTTCTGGTTATAACGTCGCAGTGATAGAGTGTTGATGTTGTGAGTGTGTGTAGTTTGTACGAGGGTCGTTCAATAAGTCCTTAGAAAATCCAAGAGATGGTGCTCGTAGTATCGAAAATGAATTTTTTCCAGTAAGCAGCACTCCTAACTAGTCAACTGTTAGAGTTTTAGCTTTAGCCGTCACGTAGTTTCATTGTTGTTGTCAATTGTAGTAAAAAACTTTTGATTGTTTATAATAATGGATAAAAGTGAGTTTCGAGCAATGATTAAACATCTGTATTTAAAAGGCTTAACGCCGAAAGAAATTAAAGCTGAGTTGGATGAAGTTCATGGCACATCTGCTCCTGTGTTTGCAACTGTTTACAATTGGGTGAATGAGTTTAAACGTGGCCGTACATCCACAAAAGATGAACATCGTTCCGGACGCCCTGTAGAAGTGTCTACCCCCGAAATGATTGACCAAATCCACGATATGGTTTTAAGTGACCGACACAAGGCACAGTCGCTTTAATTTTGCACGAAAAATTAGGTGTGAAAAAAATCTCGGCAAGATGGGTGCCGCGGTTGCTCACAGTGGAGAATAAACGCAATCGTGTGGTGGACTCTGAGGCTGTTTTGGCGCTTTTCCGTCGTAATCCTGAAGATTTTCTGCGTCGATACATAACTGTGGATGAGACTTGGATACATTACTACACTCCAGAGACAAAAGAACAGTCAAAACAGTGGATTTTTAAAGGCGAACGGGCTCCGAAGAAGGCGAAGACGGAGAAATCGGCTAGCAAGGTTATGGCAACGGTCTTTTGGGATGCACGCGGAATCATCTTCATCGACTATTTGTAAAAGGGAAAAACGATAACAGGAGCGTATTATGCGAAGAAATAAAAGAAAAACGTCCTCATTTGAAACGCAAAAAGGTCCTTTTTCATCAAGACAATGCACGTGTGCACACCTGCGCAGTTGCGATGGACAAAATTATGGAATTAAAGTTCCAATTATTGCAACATCCACCGTATTCACCAGATTTGGCCCCCAGTGACTTTTTCTTATTTCCAAACTTAAAGAAATGGCTTGGCGGACGAAGGTTTACGTCCAATGAGGAGGTCATCGCCCAAACAGAAGCCTATTTTGAGGAGCTTCCGAAATCCTACTTTTTGGACGGCTTAAAAAATTTGGGAAAACGATTAGAGAAGTGTATAGAGCTAAAAGGAGATTATGTAGAAAAATAAAAAACAATCTACCCAAAAAAAGTGTTTTTTCTACTTTTTCTAAGGATTTATTGAACGACCCTCGTATTATCTGAACAACATTCTCGTGGCTTGCTAAAGTATCATTTAATGTAAGTTTGAAATTATTTAGTTATATAATTGAAAGATTGCTGATATAAAATTCAGACAATGTATTTCAATGCCAGTTATTAAATTTACTAGTTATTTTTATATTAGAACACTGTTTAATTTTAGAATAAATGTTTCTGAAATTAAATTAATTAATAAAATATAAACTAAACATTGGCTAAGTCTCACAAAATTCGGCCTCCAAGTCGACTTATCAGGTCATCGTTAGAGGCTGGCCAGCACAGTTAGTAACCATAGACGCGTATCGATCTTATTAGAGCTCATCAGTATGGTATAACACACTCCTTCACCTAGAACAAAGTTCACGTGAAGAAGCTGGTGACGACGAACTGTGCCAGCAGAGAATAAGATCTCTAAAAATTTTTTTGAGACTTAGCCAAGTGTTTAGTTTATATTTTATTAAACCTAGTTTCACCAAGTGTATGGAAGACAATTAATTTTGTCTTTGTTGTTATTTAAATTAATTAATTCGTTACTTAGATAAAACGGTGGTTAAATAATTCCTAGTTTGAAACTTTGGTTAGGTTTACACAAATCAGTGAAGGGAAAGTCGAATTGAATCAGGATATTGTACCAGTAGTAATTAAACATTTGATTAAGAGTATCTTACAGTTTTCTTCTTCTCTCTTTTTGAAATAACTGATAACAATGCATATTTTAAATTATTTTTGTTTTTTTTTTCGTTTACGGTGTTCTGAAAATATTATAAATGATTTTTGATGCAATTTCGGTTCTCAATAATTTACTTATATATTTATTTATTTGATTATTTTAGCAATGTTATGTAACTAACAATAAGCATAATCTAGATAAATATATAAAATGTTGTCGGCCATTTTGGCCAAAGTTAACTTCTAACAGTTATCATTAAAGCCCGGATATTTAGGCTCTTAAAAACACCCAAATAAGCAGGCATATAGGCCGGTAATTACTCTAAAATAGGCGGTATTTTAGGCAGCCTAAATGTTAATAATTTGTTTTTAAAAAATAAACGAATCCTTTTTCTAATATTGGTACTCGTATCTACTCTTCGTTAGAAAAAAAAATAATTTTAAACAAAAATTAACGCAATCTGAAAAATAATAATGTACGGTTTTCATTTTATTAACTATTATGCAAATTCAAATTATGTAGTATACTTTAATTCACAAAATATTACGAGCAATTGCTCTACAAAATGTGACAGGAGCGTTCTTATATTTAGCCATATCGTCTAAAGTTACCTCAGCTCCATTGATTAATGGCAAAGACAATTGAATTGCCACGTAAAATTTTGACTAAAAAACGTTTTTTCTTTAAGCATTTTAAATTCACACACAAAAACTTGATTAAAGTAACTTCTTTAAATATTATAGGTTAGGTTGAAACACTTTGTCGAGTGCTGAATTAATCAACGAAGTAGATGATAAACCTTGTCTGCTCAATAAAAGTTAGAATAGGCAACAAAAATAGGCAAAATAGGCTGTATAAAGTAAAATAGGCACAATAACCAAAATATTGAAAAAATAGGCTCTAAGGCACGAAAAAAAACCTTCCATTACACATAAACATATTACCTATGTATAGAAAAACTAAATTGCCTGAAGTATATTAAAATTTGAATCTAGGCAATTGCCTAAAAATCCGGGCTTTACTTATCATGCTTTATGTAACTGGGCCATAGTGGTTCAAATCCCACTATAGGCTGCTATAATCATAATTACATAATTCCTGTTTATTAATTACCATCCCCTTCATAAATCTGACATACCCCATTACTACTCTTTCTATTACATTTGCACGTTTCATGATTTCTATTCCCCGGCTACGATATTCTCGTTGTTAGGGGTTGGGGATTTACCACAGGGCAGATTACACGCGTATCAGCCCCTAAGGGGGGCGCAGCACCTCATGATGTGTGAACTGCACATGTGTACGTGGTGGTAACGTTGAACGGGAATGACAGGTGTAAAAGTGAAGCTTTAATGGCGGACAGATTAACATCGCGTGTGAGAGATCATGGGCGGCGGTGTCATCGTTTAGTTAGGGGCAAGAGGGTGGAATATACATATTTTCTAGTTGAATTTTGATATGTATACAGGATGGCTTCCCTAAAATATCTGATGTGGACACCACATGACTTCCTTGTACACGTATTAAACTATAGATATTTTTTTAATTGCACATATTTGACATTAAATCTTTTATTTTTTGTTCTAATCCATAGCAAACTTAATTTAAAAAAAAATCAAAAAATATATAATATTTAAATTTAGATATCTCGTTTATGCAAAAAGCTAATTTAAAAATTCTTAATGTGCTAGACGCAGAATTTAATTCTCTAAAACTTTTATTTCCAGCATTCCTTTCTAAAATTAAAATAATACCATTTTTTTCAAGGAAAACTGTTAGCAGCTTCATGTAATGTGCCACTTCCGGTTAGTCTATTTTAACCAAAATCTATTATGTTATTTCCATTGATATAGTAGTCTTATATACCAAATTTGGAAAGTTTTAAATTATATTTGAATATAGTTTTTCATGAAAATCTATTATAGGCTTCAAGTAAAGTACCACTTCCGGTAGTTGTATAATGACCAAAAAGGGAGGTGCACAACTAGATGTTATAACAGTCCTAAATATAAAGTTTCAATTTTCTACGGCTTACCGTTTTTGAGTTATGCGAGATACGTACGTACAGACGGCACGACGAAATTAGTCAAAATAGATTCAGGGAGGGCCAAAACACCTATTTCCGTTGAAATCTGAGAACCGAAAATTTTCGCGATTACAATACTTCCTTTACTTCGTACAAGGAAGTAAAAAGCAAATGTTTATTGGTAAAATAAAATAAATATATAATCACGCCTTTTACTCATTACTGGGTGTGGCACTCTGCCTAAGCAGATCTCGGTAAGTGATATATTTGTTCGCGTGAAGTGCGGTTACCAGCCGTCAAATAACGACCCTCAAAGATATTAGTGGTGGGGGGGCACAAGGGTAGATTTAAATTGGTGAAAATTGTTTATCGGCTGTGGGGATCGAACCAGAGTTCTTAAGATCCACAGGCCGACTCGATACCACTGAGCCACCTACCCAATTCTGCTTTACGTTATTAGATAAATGTTCTAAAGTAAAATTTATAAACAGGTACAAAGATCCAGAAAATTAGCTAAATTTACAAATTTTCTAAAAAAAAAGCTCAACTTTAAGATACCATGTCCTAAAAACTAAAAAAGATATTGACATGCGGTTTTCACCCTTCGATTCAGCGCCCCCCGAAGATATATGTGAATAAATAAATAAATAAGTAATTTTGATGAAAAATGTTTGTCGGCTGTGGGGATCGAACCAGGGTAATTTTCTTAAAGTCATTAGTGCTATGAAATAACAAAACAAATGTTCCAATTAAAAGTTATTGTTTTTACCTCTCATTATTATAATAAATAACTCTTAATTAATACCATATTTGATCTTTCCAAAGAATAATTTTCATTGTACCAAAGAACTTCTTCTGAAGAACTTTATATAGTGTTTTTTTTTTATAAGACAATTATACTTTCAATAAAAATGTATAAATAATTTCTAAGGAAATCATGCAAATAAATAAATATTTTAAGTAATTTAATGCAGATGTTTTGAGCATATGAATTGTAAGTCGAATAAAAGGTAAATGAATAAGATATATATTTGGGAGTGAAGGTTGACGCGAGGATGGTGTGCTAGGATTCGTGCTACCCTATTTAATGGGATGTAGCTTAATGTTATGTAAGTTAAAGCAGATATCTTCTACCAAAAGATTGCTATGGCGTATTTTTCTATTTTATTTTTATTATTTATATATCGGACCAACTACTTAGGTCATATGCCGATATGTCCTTTGTATGGCCGCCACGGGCGGGACCCGAACCCACGACTTCATGGTCGTCAGTCAGGCTTTCAACCCACGCGGTCACCACGCGGGACAATTTTTCTATTAAATTCTAGGAAGTTCAAATAACAAATAGGAAATAAAAGAGTAAAAAAAATAGAAAATCACAGTCGCCTGCTATGAAACTGAAATAAAAAATTAAAATTCTACCTCATTCCACATGTCTTATCACTTGGTCACACATGGCGCGTTTGTAACTTGTAAACCTGCTGACTTGCACCCTTAATGAGGGGGTGGTATGCGGACGAACACGAAAATTTTATGATTGTCGCGTCGCGTATTTACATGTACGCGACTTTTTGTTTGTTTGTTCCGCAGCCTCTTTGATTTCATCAAGCGTTATTATCGAATTTCGTTCGTGACGTTAAATAGAATCTGACGCTTTGTAGCGTTGTTGTTTAACATAGGTGGCCATGGAACTTGTTTTTAATTAAGTTTTTTTCCTGTAATTAATTTAATAAAATCTGATTGTAGTAGAGTACGTGTATCCCAGGTTTTTATTTTCTCGCCCTGGTATTATTGAAATTGTTTGTTTTATTTTTTAATCAATAATAATAATAGTTATTGAGAACTGTAATAAAATTTTTATTTGTTTATTTATTATTGAATTTTATCTAATTGAATTCTGGATCAATACTTCATGGACCGTAATAAAAATTTTGTCGGTAACTGGTAAATATAAATACCGATGTATTGCGGCGTAGAATTTTTAGCAGAAATAAAAATTTCGGTTGAGGTGGAATGTTTTCTATCCACGTTTTCATTTTGTATCCGGGACTATAAACCGCCCAATGGATAAATTGAATATGGATGTTGAAAAAAACTTTATCCAATTTTATTATTAAACCTTTTTTTTTTTGATAACCCATCTAAATGTCATATAACAACTGACATATTAAGGCCGTTCCGGAGTACAAGCGAAAACGCTCAAAAATGCTATCAACTTATCTGCTCTTCTAACTGACCAAATTTATTCAAATTTTATATTGAACCGCGATTTGACGGCTGGTAACTGCAGTTCACAAGCATAAATATATTACTTACTGAGATGTACTACAGCAGAGTGCCACTGCCAGTAATGGTTTAAAAGCATGATATATTTATTTTTTGTGAATTTTTGGTTGAACCGGTTCAAAAATAGAAATTTTTTATATTATGTTTCTATATAGTTCGGAGCACGAGAAATACACTCGTTCAAACCGCATATCAATATCTCTTTTAGTTTTTGAGTTATATCGATTTTTTACTTTTTTTAAAACTCAACTTTGAGAGCCCGTATCTCGAAAACTAAAAGAGATATTGAAATGAAATTGAACGAGTGTATTTCTCCTGCGCTACTTAACTTATACCGAAATTATACCATTTTTGAAAAATTTTCAACTTTTCTTCTAAATTTTCTTTTTTCAATATTTCTAAAAGTTGAAGAGATAATGAAAATCTGAAAACACCAGTGAATTCCTCGCGTGAAAATACATAAGTATGCAAATTTTTAGAGCAAAATTCGCACGGATAAAGTTTTTATTACAAAAAATCGAAAATAGCCGTTTTTTAGAAATTTCTTAAGGGGTACCCCTTGGTGTTTTTACGGATTTTGACCATTTTTCGTTTTTTTGTAATAAAAAATGTATCCGTGCGAATTTTTCTGTAAAAATTTGCATACCTATGTAATTTCACGCGAGGAATTCACTGGTGTTCACAGATTTGCATTATCTCTTCAACTTTTGGGAATATTGAGAAAAGAAAATTTTCCAAAAAAGTTGAAAAATTTTCAAAAATTATAAAATTTCGGTATAAGTTAAGTAGCGCAAGAGGAATACACTCGTTCAAACCACATTTCAATATCTTTTTTAGTTTTCGAGATACGGGCTCTCAAAGTTGAGTTACCAGCCGCCAAATTACAGTCCTCAAAGTTGTTAGTAGAGGGGAAGCCACAGGGGTAGATTTAAATTGCTGAAAATTGTTTGTCGCCTGTGGGGATCGAACCAGGGTTCTCAAGATCCTACTACACCATAAAAAATAGAAAATGTTGAAACATATTATAATAATAAATGTTGTTTTTCTTTTGTTGCAGGGACTTAAATGCTGGACTTAAATGCGTGCATAGCTATACTCGTAGATGCATGAGTCAACCCCAAAGATCACATTTTAACAAACTTTTCCATGGTACCAACAATATGGTTAAGGAACTTTGCAACAATGGCTCCTATCAAGAAGGTAAGGTTTTTAATTTATTTCTTTTTTTTGTATTACAAAATAGTTATTTTTGATTCTAGATAGCGAAATGTTACTTTTGCATTTGAGAATGCAAAAGCATTTCGCAATCGAGTATCAAACAACGTTTTTTCGAAAACTATGTCCCAATATTAGTAATAATGTAATGAGAAAATTTTGACGTTTAGGATTAATTAATGTGACATCTAATGTCTCCATGACAACAATGTATGTAGTATAATTGCTATTAAATCTGGTATTCTTTGACCAGCAATTGACAGCTGGTTGGCAATAGAAACCAAACAAACGTTCTAATTTTTTTCTGCGATTTATTGGGATTCGCATTGTATTTCTCAAGAAACTATTCAGTACACCAGTTAGCTTCCTCAAGCGGGATAAATATGAATAATTGCTCAATTAGAACATTAAATATAAATTTTGTTAAAGAATAGAAGCATTGTTTCTAAGCAAAAAAATAAAGTGACAAATTTTATTAAATTGTGAGCCTTTCTTCTATCAAAAAACTATTGCATCCTGCATGCAAAAGTCTTTTGCGTTCTGTAGACAAAAAACACTCATTTCGCGTGTTGATAGTTGTCATGTAAATTTTTACTTTATATGACAGTTTTCGAAAAAATCATTTTTTGTATATAGAAATATATTTGTTCTTGTTGTATTTAAAAGGGAATTCACCACACGTCACTGTCAACCAATAGGATCACGAATTTGTTTGAAAATGAACCAATGAAATGTACATTTCGTCGCAAATTCATCACTAGTGAAATTGATATCGGAAATACCACTGTTAATAATATCCTTGATACGAATAAAGTAAATGATATTTTCAATATTTTCATAAACGTCAATTCTACATTTGTTCAGTGTACATTTAATATTCAAAATTTTCATCACTGTAATACCTAATTAATAATGTGCAAATAAATACCTAACTATTCTTGTTAATTAACTCTTGTTTGGTAAATTCTCAAGCCGAATACAACTCGTAGTATGAAAATTGACAGATAATATTTTGACATAAATATACATTCGTTGTTACGAAAATAGGAAACACAACTCGTGCTTCGCACTCGTTATGTTTCCATGTCCATAACAACTCATAATTTATGTCAAAATATTTTCAGCAATTTTCATACTACTTGTTATATTATATATGAAAATATTAAAAAATAAATAAAGTACAAATTTAGTTGTATATGTCAAAAATACGTTGAATCTAATGGTATAGTAACCAGATCTGTATCTGGTTTAATTTTTGAGTTATGGATCAATAAACATAAGTGAAATTATTATTTTTTTATTTCGCACTCATTTAGTTCTACAATTTATAGTTCAGTTGGAATTAGTAAATTTTATAAAATAAATAAATAAATATATAAAAATAAAAATAAATAAATATATCATCACGCCTTTTACCCATTACTGAGTGTGGCACTCTGCCTAAGCAGATCTCGGTAAGTGATATATTTTTTCGCGTGAAGTGCGGTTACCAGCCGTCAAATCACGGCCTCCAAAGATATTAGTGGTGGAGGAGCCACAGGGGTAGATTTTTTTAAATTGGTGAAAATTGTTTGTCGGCTGTGGGGATCGAACCAGGCCGACTCGATACCACTGGGCCACCTACCCCATAATAAATATATCATCACGCCATTTACCCATTACTGGGTGTGGCACTCTGCCTAAGCAGATCTCGGTAAGTGATATATTTTTTCGCGTGAAGTGCGGTTACCAGCCGTCAAATCCCGGCTTCCAAAGATATTAGTGGTGGAGGAGCCACAGGGGTAGATTTTTTAAATTGGTGAAAATTGTTTGTCGGCTGTGGAAATCGAACCAAGGTTCTCAAGATCCACAGGCCGACTCGATACCACTGAGCCACCTACCCCATAAATTATTATTATTTCTTATTAAAGAAGCACTAATGATACAATTCTTTTGCGTTCTTTAAAATTTGTTTTGTACATTTTACTGAAAAGTTAAATAACTCCTGCAATATGACTTTAGGTGTAAAGATCAAAGTGAGAAAGTTTTAATTCTTTTAAGTTATCGTAGGTATCCAGTTTCTAGTAGAAACTTGGAAGTTATAATTGCATGACCGATACATATTTTGAAAGTTGTGTTTAATCTACGAGGTCTATTATGGTTCATTTACCACGGCTAGTGTGGGTTGGCTGCCAAGTGGATTACGAACATAACCGTCTCATTTTTCCCTAGCTGGTGCACTTTGCGCGATGCACACTGTTTAATAACTTATGCTTTAATCGAGTTGGCAACACTGATGAACTGTGACGTGTGTTTCACAATTTTTGACGTTTCATCGAAGAGATGCAAGATAGAAAAGTTTAAATGAATTTGTTTTAAACAAAACTTGTTTCACTACAGATAAATCCTTTAATTTAAACTTTATATTTACTAGTTTAAGAATTATATTTTCGACATCTCTGTCTGTCCAGTAAATATGTTAGAATTTTTGAAAAATCATGAGCATTCGCCGGGATTTGAACCCAGAACCTTTCACTCGCTAGGTGACTGCTCTACCACTTGAGCTACAAAAAATTCTAACATATTTACTGGACAGACAGAGATGTCGAATAAATAATTCTTAAACTATTTCTTCCTTGGCTGTTGGCCGCTGCATACTACAGTTGTTGATTTGTAACGAATTGACATAGTGATGTCACTTTACAAATTACTTAACAACTAAATTATAATGCACGAAAAATCATGAATATTCGCCGAGTATTTGTAGCTCAAGTGGTAGAGCAGTCACCTAGCGAGTGAAAGGTTCTGGGTTCAAATCCCGGCGAATGCTCATGATTTCTCAAAAATTCTAACATATTTATATTTACTGTCTATTCAGTTTATTTATTGCTGGTTTTTTGGTGGAGGCGCAAGTTCTATTTTATTTAACAACAAAGACAAAATTAATTGTCATCCAACACTTGGTGAAACAAGGTTTAAAAAAAATATAAAGTAAACACTTGGCTATGTTTCACAAAATTCAGCCTCCAAGTCACCTTATGAGGGCATCGTCATGGGCTGACCAGCACAGTTAGTAACCATAGACGCGCTTCGCTCTTATTAGAGCTCATCAGTATGGTATAACACACTTCTTCACCTAGAACAGAGTTCATGTGAAGAAGCTGGTGACGAAGAACTGTGCCAACTTCTCATGTCATCTTACTAGTTTGTTAGAGATCTTATTCTCTGCTGGCACAGTTCTTCGTCACCAGCTTCTGGGTTCGCCTATCTGGACAGTGTATTGTAATAATAATAAACTATTTGAGACTTAATCTGCAAGTGTTTAAATTAGCTTTATTATTTTGGGTTGTGTAATATCTACAAAATATATGTTTATTGTTATGATTACAGAATATCTGAAGTACGCCCCTTGCATGAGAAAAGTTGTCCATCAAAACGAACTGTGTTTCAAACAATACCAGGAGACCATGCAGAGCTTGGAGTTGCCCCAGGCGACGACGAAGCCCTTCAACAACTCTGTCCTCGAAGCTGAGCACCAAGATAATGGCATCAGAAGCGTTTGCTGGTAAGTGACACTTTCAATAAGATTATTTAATGTTTGTTAAGAAACTAGATATTATGTATTTTTCAATATTTATATTTCAATGGGGTAGGTGGCTCAGTGGTATCGAGTCGGTCTGTGGATCTTGAGAACCTTGGTTCGATTTCCACAGCCGACAAACAGTTTTCACCAATTTAAAAATCTACCCCTGTGGCTCCCCTGCCAGTAATATCTTTGAGAGCTGTGATTTAACGGCTGTTCACGCGCATAAATATATCACTTACCGTGATCTGCTTACGGCAGAGTGCCACATTCAGTAATGGGTAATAGGCGTGATAATATATTTATATTTATTTATTTACAATTTATTATGAGGTAGGTTGCTCAGTTGTGGATTAAAATAAAACCCCTTTGGCTTCCTCTCTACTAACATCTTTGGGGGGACATAATTTGACGACTCTTCGCGCACATAAATATATCACTTACCGAGATATGCTACGGCAGAGTACCACACCTAATCATGGGTAAAAGGCGTATTGATTCGCACGTTGTATAGAAAAGTAACAACTAAAATAAAATAACATTTCAGGAATGCAAAAAAAATAATAAAAATTAATGCATTATTTCTAATTAAATGTAGGGTTAACAGCTTCAAAAACAATTATTATATTATATAAAAATTAATGGAAATAACTTCAAATAGCTCATTTTTGATGTGCGATATTTATTTATTTATTGAGTATTTATAATGGTGTGTTAGTGCCTACGTTGATGTATGGTAGTGAATGTTGGGTATGGATGAAGAAACATGAACGGCGTATAACTGCTGTGGAAATGAGGTATTTGCGGGGTGTGTGTGGATATACTAGAAGAGATCGTGTCCGGAATACATTGGTGTATGATGAATGTGAGATTGGGAAGAATGTTGTAAGAAGAGTGGGAATAAGTGAGTTGAGATGGTTTGGTCATGTAGAACGTATGTCGAATGACAGATTGGTGAGATAGGTGTATGTTGGTGAAATTGAGGGTGAAAGTTTGCGTGGACGGCCTAGGAACAAGTGGATGAATATGATTGAAGGGTTGTTGCGTGAGCGAAAGTTTCTGAGCGTGAAGAATAAACGAGCTTGTATGAAAAGAATTATGAATGTGGTTGAAGCAAAAGTGGTGTGTCAGGATAGGAATTAATTGCGGGATAAATATGATGAATGAAGACAAGCGTATGATTCTTGATATTAGATTCAGGATGAAAATGTTGACGGGTTCGTGCTACCCCATTTAATGGGATATAGCGTGATGTTATGTATGTATGTATGTATGGATGTATGATATTTATTTTTTAAATTATTAGTATTATAACAAATAATAAATAATGGGGTAGGTGATTCAGTAGTATCGAGTCGGCCTGTGGATCTTGAGAACCTTGGTTCGATTCCCACAGGCGACAAACAATTTTCACCAATTTAAATCTACCCCTGTGGGCCCCCCTTTACTAACATCTTTGGAGGTCATAATTTGACGACTCTTCACGCACATAAATATATCAGTTACCGAGATATGCTACGGCAGTGTGCCACACCCAGTAATGGGTAAAAGGCGTGATGATATGTTTATTTTCTATTTTTATAAATAAAATTATGTGGCAGTATGGTGATATAGTTAGAGGTTTGGCATCCGGAGATCCCGAGTTCAAGTACCACTCAAGCTAAAAATATGTCACACTTTATTTATAACAAATGAATTTTGAAATGTAGGAATATTTCATGTATTGTAATGAATATACTCCTTGCAATTAGTGATGAAATCCTGACAATTTCATAAAACAATGATGATCATTGAATCGCATGTTAAATTCTCCAATAACTCATAATTAGCGTTCGGTCTGTCATTGGTTATTGAAATCAATTAAACGTAGTTTAGCGCACGTTCATCGGCACCCGCTTCACAAAGACTCGTGAATAATAAATCAAATAACGCGATATAAGTCTCACACAACAAACAGAGAACAATGAAGAGACTAGCAGCGTGGTTGGCGTACAAAACGAGCAGAATTAATATTCACACGACCGTGTTAAATATGACAAGGTATGGATTTTATTCCTTGTCACGTCGGCCACCATTTGTCAAGTGACGAACGAGGAACGCTGACAGCGACATGTTTGATGTTTGTTTGCTAAAATGTTTTGGTATTGTGAATAAGTGGGAAATTAACTTTCAGGGTATTGAAAGTGATTTTTATTTTGTGATTGATGGACGTGTACACATTCATGCCGTGTTTTTTTTTGTACAAGGCAATTGTGGTTTTATTGAATTTTGTATGCGGTAACAATTCAAATATATGTTGTTGTTTTAAGTCTTCCTGATATCAACTTATAATTTAAATATATAGTTATTTGTGTATTAACAACAAAGACAAAATTAATTGTCATCCATACACTTGGTGAAACTAGGTTTAATAAAATATAAACTAAACACTCAGCTAAGTCAGCCTCCAAATCACCTTATGAGGGCATCGTCAGAGAGCTCATCAGTATGGTATAACTCACTTCTTCACCTAGAACAAAGTTCACGTGAAGAAGCTGTGTGCCCTCATAAGGTGACTTGGAGGCTGAATTTGGTGAGACTTAGACAAGTGTTTAGTTTTATATTTTATTATTATGATTATTATTTACTCGGATAATATATGATTTTAATAATAATAATAATAAATACTTAAATATATCATCATGCTGTACACTTACTACTGAGCGTGGCACTGTGTCGTAGCAAATCTCGATAAGTGATATATTTATGCTCGTAAAGTACAGTTTCCAGCCGTCTTATTACGCCACCCAAAGATATTTACAGAAGTAATTTTAGGATGAATCTAAAATATATAAATAAATATATCTGTACGCCTTTTACCCATTACTGGGTGCGAAACTCTGCCATAGCTCATCTGGATAAGAGGTATTTTATGCGTATAAAGTGTGGTTACTAGCCGTCTAATCACGGCCCGTAAAGATGTTAGTGAAGGGGGAGCCACAAGGGTAATTTTTAGTTGAATTGAATAAAAAGAAATAAATAAATAATATATCATTATACCTTTTACCCTTTACTGGGTGTGACACTTGTCGTAGCTGATCTATTTATGCGTCTGAAGTATTGAACCAGATGTCAAATCATGACCTCTAAAGCTGTTAATGAAGGCGAAGCCATATAGATGATTTTAAGAATCCAATAAGAATAAATAAATAAATATATCATTACGCCTTTTACTTATTACTAGGTGTGGTATTTTGTCGCAGTTGATCTCGAGAAGAGATCTATTTATGAATGTGAAATGTTGGTACCAGCCGTTAAATCGCGCCCCCTAAAGATGTTAGTAGTGGAGACGTCACAGGGGTAGTTTTAATGTAGTAAAAATTATTCACAATTATGCAATGTGCCTTATTCTTTCCGGCGGCGCAAACCTGTCAGTATAAAGTAACTCTTTGGTGTCAAATCACTCAAATGACACCCCCGATGTTTGCAGTCCACCCCTGCGCTGCCGCTAACCGACTAATTGGCTTCGGAAACCGCGGTCCAACCATCGCATCCAATTTGTAACGTTTAGTCTGGCGGGGGAACTGAACGCTGTGACACAGCGGGTGATGCGTGACCCCAGGGTCGAGGCTGCCCTCCGATGCGGTCACAGGTCAAATACGCGCGCACGACCTCTCACCTACAACGAGATGGGAACGATAGTGAAGATACGCCATTTTATTATTTTGCAAGTTTGCAATATTTATTTATTTGTTATTCTATACATCAAGAATTTATTTGAGGGTGAAAGTTTGCGTGGACGGCCTAGGAACACGTGGATGAAATGATTGAAGGGTTGTTGCGTGAGCGAAAGATTCTGAGCGTGAAGAATAAACGAGCTTGTATGAAAAGAATTATGAATGTGGTTGAAGCAAAAGTGGTGTGTCAGGATAGGAATTAATTGCGGGATAAATATGATGAATGAAGACAAGCGTATGATTCTTGATTTTAGATTAATTGGTTAGATGTTTCGAGTGTTTACCTGCAATTGCGTGAAGACCATCTTCAGAAACAAGCGCAGTGTACAGGAGCGAATGGATGAATGTTTGTGTGTAGATGGATTTTGGTTGTGAGAAAAGAAAGAGTTCGTATGGAGGAGGTGTTAATGTGGTCGAATCGAGTATCGTGTGTCAGGATGAGAATGTTGACGGGTTCGTGCTACCCCATTTAATGGGATATAGCGTGATGTTATGTATGTATGTAAGAATTCATTTTATTTATATACAGGATGTTTCACAATTTTAGGGTAAAGATTAAATGATTGATACTACATAATGTATTAATAACTATTCAAAAGGTTTTTTCTTATTTTCGCAAAATTAATTTTATTTTACATGATGTAAAAGTGGAATAAATGGATCAGTGGATTTCAGAACCCAGGTTCGATTTCCACTACATTTAAATTTCCTCACCACTTTCATTTTTGGGGGTCGTAATTTGACGGCTGGGAACCGCATTTCACGCACATAAATATATCACGTACCGAGATCTGTTATGACAGAACGCCATATCTAATAATGGACAAAAGACGTGATGATATATTTATTTAGTTTTATTTTACTCAGTAAACATTTTTGTGCCACTGGTCTGTGAGTTAGTTCTAATATACTAATAATTAATTTATAATTATAAACACAACTATAGTAAATTTATTTACATAAATGACTATTTGTAGTATTAGAGTTGTAGTGTAATATTTACCAATTTAAATCTACCCCTGTGGCTCCCCCTCTACTAACATCTTTAGGGGTCGTAATTTGACGGCTGGTAACTGCACTTCACGCGAAGAAATAAATCACGTACCGAAATCTGCTACGGCTGAGTGCCATACCCAGTAATGGGTAGAAGGCGTGATGATATATTTATTTATTTAATTTATTTATAGTGTAATATTACAAATGTATGCTTTATTTAAAGTGCAATTAATTTTGCGATTTTGTTAAGCACCCTGTATATAAATAGAAAACTGTGCCATAGGAAAATAAATTTTTTTACGACCCGGTCAGAAAGTAATTATTTTTCCTTCAATTAAAAGAAACACTTGATACTTGTTATTCATAAGGAAAAAAAATAGTTTTTGCTCTAGAATATAAAGAGCTAACATTACTGAATCTAATGTTTAAATCAGATTTTAAATATCTGTTATAGTCTTTGAGATATAGGTCTCAGCAGGATAATTTTCAATTGTACTTTTCTGACGTATGGTTCAAATGGTTTTTCTCAATTATATTTTGTAAGTACAAGTAAATTACGCTGAATTTAATGATGGAAACAGAATTAAAATATCTTTTGTAGTTTTAGAGATATAGCGTTTTGAAGTTCTCAGCAGGAATGAAAAAAAAAATGATTGTGCATAACCTAAAATTTTTTTACCTACAAATTGTTCTTAATATCATATATAAGTAGTATAGGTTGAAAATTTGTGTGTCAGCTATTTATTTCTATAAATAATATATTTTTTATTATTATTTAGTTCAAATCAAGTTTAAAATATGTACTGGAAAGTTAAATATTATACATTTGATTGCATTTGTTCCAGTTACATGACTAATTATGTAGATAATATGAACTTTTGGCAACTTTATAAATTAATTTTAGCACCAATGAAATAAATACAATAAATTATATTAATTGATTTAATCGCAGAATTCAACTTTTATTTGAATCATTTTCCTGTAAATTTATCCAGGAAACAAATTAATTTTCCATATTAATCATTAATGGTACAGTTTTCATAGAAGATGCATCATACTCTGCCACCTTTAAAATTGGTAAAAAGGGTAAAAGTTACTAAATTAATTAGGAAAATAGCAATTTGGCCAGCATAGTTTCACAGATCATTGTCTTGTTAAATGAGAGAAAAAGACAACAATTATTTTTTACTACCGGCGTTAGTAGTGCGTGTAATGACCACCGCGACACCGTAGCGCTGCTGTCATTTAACCCCCTTCCCTCTCCACTATCCTTCATGGCACACGTGATCCTGATTACGGTTTGGAAATGGGTTTTTAGTGATTTCGATCATGATTTGCCGATATGCGATAACCGGCCGCTAACTCACTAACGGACCGTTTAAAAGCTTCGTGTTGGACTGACTTGGCATGTGACGTGACAAGTGACGTGTCACGTAGAGCTAGTTTAGTAGGTGATATGCTAATTTGGTCCACTCATGACGAAAGCACCGAAGTAGTGCAGGGCGCTGATAATCATAAATATTCTTCAGGATTTCGTAACTTTACTTTCATCTGCAATGGTAGATACAATCAATAAATAAAATGTACTTATTAGTTGATAAATCCCTAAAACTAATATCCTAAAATAGGATTGTATATGACTGGTTTGTTTTACACTATAAACCAGTGATTTCCAAACTGTGGGGCGCACCCAGGGTTCGTAAATATCATGATATTTATAATAAATATCACTTTTTGGATATTTATTTTTTAATTTTAGTTTTTGTACACATTTAGAAAAACTGAAAAATTAGAAAAATTTCACTTTTCCGGAGGCTATATCTCAAAAACTAAACAAGATATGTAAATGCGTTCAACGGCGTTGAATTCCCCGTGTCCGAATTGACTTATAAGCAAATTTTCATACAATTTTATGCAATTTAATATTTTTAATTATTTCCTAAGGGGTACCCCTTTGGTTTTTTCAGATTTTAATTCAATTTTCCCAAAAATCCTTAATCGTAGGATTATTAAAACGAAAATTTACATACATATGTATTTTGACCCACTGAATCCAGTGGTGCAATCTTCAAATGCATATGACTTCTGGTTTTCGAGAAAATGTTAAAAAACCGCTTTTTGCGATTTTTTTGGCGGAAAATTGAAAAAAAATAAAAATCGCTGAAACTATGTTTATAAGTTAACTGAAGCACGAGAAAATTAATGCTGTTGAGCGCGTTTTCATATCACATTTAGTTTTTGAGATATAGCCTCGGAAAAGTATAAAAACTGAAAAATTCGAAAAATTTCACTTCTCCGGAGGCTATATCTCAAAAACTATTTCATATTTTTATATAATGGATATATATCATTGCAAAAATATGACGATATATATCAAAATAAATATCATGATATATATCGATCGATATATATCTTCGAACCCTGGGCGCGCCCCCTTAGGGGGCGCGAGATTGTACCGAGGGGGGCGCGCTATATAAAAATATAATTGAGGCTTATGAACACATTCTCAATTCATATCATAGCACACACGTGTTTCTAACTCGCGCTCGCAGTCAAATATCCCTAGTTTAACAAACAAAGCCTTAGAAATTTTGTTACTTTTCGTAACAACTTATTTGTGTGAAACAGGCTTTTCCGCTGTAGCTGTTTTAAAGACAAAATATCGAACCCGATTAAAGAATTGCGAGTGGCGATATCTTCAATTATTCCCCGGTTCGAGAAACTGAAAAACAAGCGTCCATTCAGCACACTCAAAAATTATGATTATATTGTATTAATTATTATTTCCAATCTTATTACAATTTTATGTTTATAAATGTTGTTACATTATTTTGTTCTATTATTATGTTTTCATAAACATAATTTTAGGTTAAGAAAAATATTTGTTATAACAAATAACTTATATAATAACAATATTTGTTTATAGTACTTTTTTTGTATTCTATAAAATAAATTATTTACGATTTTTTGAAGTTAGGCTGTTATAAAAAATGAGGGGGGCGCGACAATTTTTTACGGAAAATATCTGATGTGGACACCACATGACTTCCTTGTACACGTATTAAACTATAGATATTTTTTTAATTGCACATATTTGACATTAAATCTTTTATTTTTTGTTCTAATCCATAGCAAACTTAATTTAAAAAAAAATCAAAAAATATATAATATTTAAATTTAGATATCTCGTTTATGCAAAAAGCTAATTTAAAAATTCTTAATGTGCTAGACGCAGAATTTAATTCTCTAAAACTTTTATTTGCAGCATTCCTTTCTAAAATTAAAATAATACCATTTTTTTCAAGGAAAACTGTTAGCAGCTTCATGTAATGTGCCACTTCAGGTTAGTCTATTTTAACCAAAATCTATTATGTTATTTCCATTGATATAGTAGTCTTATATACCAAATTTGGAAAGTTTTTCATGAAAATCTATTATAGGCTTCAAGTAAAGTACCACTTCCGGTAGTTGTATAATGACCAAAAAGGGAGGTGCACAACTAGATGATATAACAGTCCTAAATATAAAGTTTCAATTTTCTACGGCTTACCGTTTTTGAGTTATGCGAGATACGTACGTACGTACATACGTACGTACAGACGGCATGACGAAATTAGTCAAAATGGATTCAGGGAGGGCCAAAACACCTATTTCCGTTGAAATCTGAGAACCGAAAATTTTCGGGATTACAATACTTCCTTTACTTCGTACAAGGAAGTAAAAAGGGGCCGCTGAGAGAAAAAGTTTGGAAACCACTGCTATAAACTATTGTAATAGAGATTAAGTTTCTGTTTCGCAACAAAAACAAATTACTCTCATTTGTTTCAAAATAAATTTAAAGAAAAATGTTTCAAACAAAAGATGTAGACAATTAAATTTTCTATCTTTTTTATTTGAAAAATTTTCTTCTAAATTAATTTGGAAACGATTTACAACGGAAAATATACATGCCGAACTTATAACATTTTTCTGTCTGTTACTAAAACAAATTAAATAGACAGTTTAAGTTTGTTCTTAAAAGCAAAGAACAATAAAGGACCTCAAATACACTTAAAGGAATTATCCTTCGTTATTTTTAATTTCTCAACGAGTTTTATAAAAGAATTATGCTTGTTAAATGAGGTGAAAATACTTTTTTAAATGTCTTGAAAATGTATAATTGGTTAAAATGAAACAGGTCCTTCGAATAGGATTAATTTTTTCGACTTTCTGGTCTGTAGAAGTTTCATAATGATTGCTGGAATATTGATTCAGGAAAATAGAATTTTTAATTGGATTATGTCAAATTATACTATTGTATTTTTATATCATTTAAAAACGACTTAACTTTTTCATAAATTATTAATTCGCTATAAAAATGTATGAACGTTTTGTTTTCAATAGAATGTATTATATTTTTTACGTTGTTACTGGTTACATTATAATGTTTGTTTCTGCTTTTTATATTTTGTTTATCTGTGTACTTTCTTTTGTTACAGTTCGTTTCAAGAATACGTTGATTGTTCCACCCACACTATGAGAAAAGCATGTGGAGAAGAAGCTGCCAAATTTAGCAAAGGATTCTTAGACAAAATGTCGTCGTCCATGTTTAAAGTAAGTGTTTGTTTTTTATTTCTTTCCAGATAATTAAACAGGAAATATACCTGCGGGCGATTAGATTATTTATTTATAAAATTAGCAAATCTAAGAAAATATTTATATTTAGAAACAGAGTAACAATAGAAATGGTTAGTCCGTCAGTACGGTGGTGTGGATAGCGATACGGAATTCGAATCCGGAGATCCCGAGTTCGAATCTCACTCAAGCTAAAAATTATATAAACTATCACACTGCGGCTCGGTGAGTGCGGACCCTGTACTGTAATTGGGATTAAGTTCCTGTTGTACAGCGTAACATAAATAAATAAATATATTTTTCTCAGGGTTCGTAAATATCATGATATTTATAATAAATATCAAAATATCTGATATATAGGATATATATCAGATAAATATCACTTTTTGGATATTTTTTTTTAAAATTTAGTTTTTGTACACATTTAGAAAAACTGAAAAATTCGAAAAATTTCACTTCTCCGGAGGCTATATCTCAAAAACTAAACAAGATATGGAAATGCGCTCAACGGCGTTGAATTCCCCGTGTCCGAATTGACTTATATATACAATTTTATGCAATTTAATATTATTAATTATTTCCTAAGGGGTACCCCTTTGTTTTTTTCAGATTTTAATTCAATTTTACCAAAAATACTTAATCGTAGGATTATTAAAACGAAAATTTACTTACATATGTATTTTGACCCACTGAATCTAGTGGTTCAATCTTCAAATGCATATGACTTCTGGTTTTCGAGAAAATGTTAAAAAAACCGCTTATTGCGATTTTTTTGGCGGAAAATTGAAAAAAAATAAAAATCGCTGAAACTATGTTTATAAGTTAACTGAAGCACGAGAAAATTAATGCCGTTGAGCGCGTTTTCATATCACATTTAGTTTTTGAGATATAGCCTCGGAAAAGTAGAAAAACTGAAAAATTCGAAAATTTTCACTTTTCCAGAGGCTATATCTCAAAAACTAAACAAGATATGGAAATGCGCTCAACGGCGTTGAATTCCCCGTGTCCGAATTGACTTATAAGCAAATTTTCATACAATTTTATGCAATTTAATATTTTTAATTATTTCCTAAGGGGTACCCCTTTGGTTTTTTCAGATTTTAATTGAATTTTCCCAAAAATCCTTAATCGTAGGATTATTAAAACGAAAATTTACATACATATGTATTTTGACCCATTGAATCCAGTGGTGCAATCTTCAAATGCATATGACTTCTGGTTTTCGAGAAAATGTTAAAAAACCGCTTATTGCGATTTTTTTGGCGGAAAATTGAAAAAAAATAAAAATCGCTGAAACTATGTTTATAAGTTAACTGAAGCACGAGAAAATTAATGCCGTTGAGCGCGTTTTCATATCACATTTAGTTTTTGAGATATAGCCTCGGAAAAGTAGAAAAACTGAAAAATTCGATAAATTTCACTTCTCCGGAGGCTATATCTCAAAAACTATTTGATATTTTTATATAATGGATATATATCATTGCAAAAATATGACGATATATATCAAAATAAATATCATGATATATATCGATCGATATATATCTTCGAACCCTGATTTTTCTACTTCCGTTAGGAAATAGACGTTTTATTTCACTTATTTGAGTTAGGTAATGAACTGCATTATTTAACTAGTGAAATAATGAGGTAACATAGCAACACAAAAAAATTAAGATATCTTGGTAGACGAATTCTGATGTGTTATTCTTTTATTTTTTGAATTTATAACTGTCATTAATATGGCAAAATTACATAATTTCAAAAACGCTCTTTCGTATTTATCAGAACGGAAATAGAAAAAATATTGTATGAAACTAGTAAGGAAATAGGTTATTACCTTCATTTCCTTACTAGTTTCATAAATAGCTATTATGTTACGCTGTACAACAGGACCTTAATCCCAATTACAGTACAGGGTCCGCACTCACCGAGCCGCAGTGTGATAGTTTATATAATTTTTAGCTTGAGTAAGATTCGAACTCGGGATCTCCGGATTCGAATTCTGTATCGCTATCCACACCACCGTACTGACCACTTATACAGTATAAATTAAATTAGTTCTCACAAATTAAATGACAGTAAATTTGTCAAAATTCATTATTATTGGTAAAGTTTGGGTTATTTTTCGAGCCTCACTTCCAGTTTGTTGCACACTCATTTACAACTTTAGTTCAAAGGTTCAATTCTTGTTGATTTATCTATATTTATTTGTAAATCTAAGAAAATGTGAATAAGTTATTCATGATAGATGCTCTCTTTCCTTTTCCATGTTGTTAGTGTACTCTTGTTGTAGTATGAATTGCATACAATAAATAAAAGAAACAGTCTCATGTACCGCTATTTGCAAAAATCTATCCAACGTCGTGTTTCTTGCCGATCCATCTTCACACGTGTGTAACACGTGTAGCACGAGTGGCGCATTCATCAAGCCTCGAAGCGAACACGCGTGTAACCGAATGTGAACGGAAAACTGAATCGGTACCGGGTAAACTGAATCGGAAACGATGAAGAGACGAAAAGAGATACTATTGTGAATTTATCTTAAGTTTTTATATAAGGGTGGTTGTGGTTTTATAGTTAGAACGATCGCCGCTAAAAATCTAACAATATTTGAGTGAGTCAAATTGCTCTATTCTAATGGGGCTTAATTTCTTGTTGTGTAGAATAGCAAGCTAAAATTTATATAAAAACTATCATACTGCGGCTCGGTGAGTGAATTGGGATTAAGTTCCTGTTGTACAGCGTAACATAAAGAAATAAATAAATAAATATATGAACTTTGATAATGTTTTGAGAACGGTGGATGAAAGATCTGCACTTGCAGATCTCGGTAGGTTTGAAGGAAAGAAAGCATGAGAAATTTAATTATTGGATTGTTTACGTTCCAATATCTCTTTTAGTTTCATAGATACAATTTAAAATAGTCAAGCAAAAAATAATACGTATTTTATTCATCTGTTCTTGCAGATCTAGGTAGATTTGTAGGAAATAATGTAGCAGGAATTTAATTATTGTATTGTTTATGTTCCAATATCTCTTTTAGTTTTATAAATATAATTTAAAATAGTCGAGCAAAACAATATGTATTTTAAGGAACGTAGTAATCTGCACTTGCAGATATCTGTAGATTTAAAGAAAATAACGTTTTAGGAATTTAATAATTGTATGGTTTATGTTCCAATATCTCTTTTAGTTTTATAAATATAATTTAAAATAGTCGAGCAAAACAATACGTATTTTAAGGAACGTTGTAATCTGCACTTGCAGATATCTGTAGATTTAAAGAAAATAACGTTTTAGGAATTTAATAATTGTATTGTTTATGTTCCAATATCTCTTTTAGTTTTATAAATATAATTGCAAATAGTCGAGCAAAACAATACGTATTTTAAGGAACGTATTAATCTGCACTTGCAGATCTCTGTAGATTTAAAGAAAATAACGTTTTAGGAATTTAATAATTGTATTGTTTATGTTCCAATATCTCTTTTAGTTTTATAAATATAATTTAAAATAGTCGAGCAAAACAATACGTATTTTAAGGAACGTATTAATCTGCTCTTGCAGATCTCTGTAGATTTAAAGAAAATAACGTTTTAGGAATTTAATAATTGTATTGTTTATGTTCCAATATCTCTTTTAGTTTTATAAATATAATTTAAAATAGTCAAGCAAAACAATACGTATTTTAAGGAACGTATTAATCTGCTCTTGCAGATATCTGTAGATTTAAAGAAAATAACGTTTTAGGAATTTAATAATTGTATGGTTTATGTTCCAATATCTCTTTTAGTTTTATAAATATAATTTAAAATAGTCGAGCAAAACAATACGTATTTTAAGGAACGTTGTAATCTGCACTTGCAGATATCTGTAGATTTAAAGAAAATAACGTTTTAGGAATTTAATAATTGTATTGTTTATGTTCCAATATCTCTTTTAGTTTTATAAATATAATTTAAAATAGTCGAGCAAAACAATACGTATTTTAAGGAACGTATTAATCTGCTCTTGCAGATATCTGTAGATTTAAAGAAAATAACGTTTTAGGAATTTAATAATTGTATTGTTTATGTTCCAATATCTCTTTTAGTTTTATAAATATAATTTAAAATAGTCGAGCAAAACAATACGTATTTTAAGGAACGTATTAATCTGCTCTTGCAGATATCTGTAGATTTAAAGAAAATAACGTTTTAGGAATTTAATAATTGTATTGTTTATGTTCCAATATCTCTTTTAGTTTTATAAATATAATTTAAAATAGTCGAGCAAAACAATACGTATTTTAAGGAACGTATTAATCTGCTCTTGCAGATATCTGTAGATTTAAAGAAAATAACGTTTTAGGAATTTAATAATTGTATTGTTTATGTTCCAATATCTCTTTTAGTTTTATAAATATAATTTAAAATAGTCGAGCAAAACAATATGTATTTTAAGGAACGTATTAATCTGCACTTGCAGATCTCTGTAGATTTAAAGAAAATAACGTTTTAGGAATTTAATAATTGTATGGTTTATGTTCCAATATCTCTTTTAGTTTTATAAATATAATTTAAAATAGTCGAGCAAAACAATACGTATTTTAAGGAACGTAGTAATCTGCACTTGCAGATATCTGTAGATTTAAAGAAAATAACGTTTTAGGAATTTAATAATTGTATTGTTTATGTTCCAATATCTCTTTTAGTTTTATAAATATAATTGCAAATAGTCGAGCAAAACAATACGTATTTTAAGGAACGTATTAATCTGCACTTGCAGATATCTGTAGATTTAAAGAAAATAACGTTTTAGGAATTTAATAATTGTATTGTTTATGTTCCAATATCTCTTTTAGTTTTATAAATATAATTTAAAATAGTCAAGCAAAACAATACGTATTTTAAGGAACGTATTAATCTGCACTTGCAGATCTCAGTAGATTTAGAGGAAAGCAAATAAAGGAATTTAATCATTGCATTATGTACGTTTCAATATCTCTTTTAGTTTTATATAATTTAAAATAGTCAAGCAATAAAATTACGTATTTTGATAAGGTTATTTATCTGCTCTTGCAGATCTAGGTAGATATAAAATTGAGTATAAATCAAATAAAGTTCTAGGCATAGTCTACGTTTCAATATCTGTTTTAGTTTTGTAACTATAATTTAGAATAGTAAAGTAAAAAAGTTATTTTAAAATCTTTCTTAGACTCTTGTCCGCTAGGGAATTTTTAGAAGGATATTTTTTGTTTCTGTAGGTTGTTAGTATTGTTTTCAGTTTCTCCGACTCTTGAAGTTTCTAGATAAAGTGACTGAGGACAGAAAAGTTTTTTATGATGATGTATTAAGTATAAATATGAATGCTCTGCTTTTTCAAAACTTGACAAACTTTCTTTGTTGGCTGTACGTCTTTGAAATGGAATTATTATTGTTATATTTTCTTCTTGATGACACGAAAGTAGAAATAACAAAATTTAATAACACGAAACAACATTAAGTTTATTTCAAAGATGCTTGCTTGAGCTATATCTTCTGAACTGCTCGAATTATGATTATTAAATTACGGAACACGTTTTGCTAATTAATGCTGGGTTATAATAAAAACTCAGTCTTCCTGATTACTATTACCAAACAAGTCATGTTTGTGTGATAAATAAAAACAAAAACGAAAAGGATCTACACTAGGAATAAATGAACAATACACAAGAGACTTATATTCGTAGGAAAGTAAATTACTAAGGATCTAGGAAGTCTTGGAACACAGGAACGGGAAACGGAATTATTCGCAGGAAAACATCCTGCAGGGACTCTCCTGCCCTCTGTTGTGTGCGCTGCGGTATTATTCTGCCGATATTACAGGACGATACTACCGGTGAAACCTGTTATAATTTGCGTAGAATTTCCTTGTATTTATAGAAATACTTGTCAAATTTTTATTAGCTATAGTGTAAGTTAGTTTGTACTTTGTAGTTCTTTTAAAGTGAGGTAGCACGAACCCTAGATATATTATTAAATTTTTCCTGTAATTAATATTTTCCTAAAGTTCTTATTCTGTCACACCACATTTCATCTACATTTATAATTCCTTTTATACAAGCTCATCTTATAAATAATTCACGCAGCAAACCTTCTATCATAACTTAAATTATTCTTCACCAAACATTTCTATTTTGGCACACTATCCACATTTATAATTCCTTTCATACAAGCTCGATTCATATTTCTTTCACACAAGAAACCTTCAATCATATTCATCTATTTATTTCTATATCATCAAAGTAATCATTCACCAATCTTTCATTCGACGTACGTTCCACATGTTCAAACTATTTCAACTGACAAGTTGTATCAATTAAATAAAATTGACAATAAAAAACAATTTTTTAATGTCAAACTGACATATTTGACAAGAAAAAATTTAAAGAAATAAATATATCATCACGCCTTTTACCTATTACTGGGTGTGGCACTCTGCATAAGCAGATCTCGGTAAGTGATATATTTATACGCGTTTAGTTCGGTTACCAGCCGTCAAATCACGGCTCCCAAAGATGTTAGTGGAGGGAGGAACCACAGGGGTAGATTTAAATTGGTGAAAATTGTTTGTCGGCTGTGGGGATCGAACCAGGGTTCTCAAGATCCATAGGCCGACTCGATACCACTGAGCCACCTACCCTATAAGAAAAAAAATTCATTTATTAATTAATAAGTGAAGCAAAGAAAAAGTTTCAAAAAATTTGTATATTATTGCTTAATACAATGTTTCAATTGTCTATTAATTAGTGTTAATTACATTAACAAATCTGCTCCAATTAGCAATTATTTAAAAGAGTGAAACGCGTCTATGGTTACTAACTGTGCTGGCCAGCTTCTGACGATGCCCTCATAAGGTGACTTGGAGGCTGAATTTTGTGAGACTTAGCCAAGTGTTTAGTTTATACTTTTATTTGTTACATACTTGTAAACCGTCATTTATTTGGACTGTCCATTAACATTGAAAACCAACCTTTACAACCTATTAACCTGTAAAACTGACAGCTAACCTGTAAAATTTTTACAAGTTAGTAGTTTCATTGTTAACAGTTGAAAGTTCAGTTTTATTATTATCATATCAAGACAATCTATGACAACAATTACAACTGACAAGTTTTGATTATAATCTTAAATATGATTTACAAGTGAGTAACAAATAAAATATTGTACAATACACGCCAGGTAACTGTTTTACTGCCTCAAGGAGGTGACAGGCTCGCCAGTCATTTCCTCCTTTCAGCAGTAAAAACAGTTTTACCTGGCTAGTAATGTAAAATCAGGGTTCGTAAATATCATGATATTTATAATAAATATCACTTTTTGGATATTTATTTTTTAATTTTAGTTTTTGTACACATTTATTATCACAATAGGAAATTTTCACTTTTCCGGAGGCTATATCTCAAAAACTAAACAAGATATGGAAATGCGCTCAACGGCGTTGAATTCCCCGTGTCCGAATTGACTTATAAGCAAATTTTCATACAATTTTATGCAATTTAATATTTTTAATTATTTCCTAAGGGGTACTCCTTTGGTTTTTTCAGATTTTAATTCAATTTTCCCAAAAGTCCTTAATCGTAGGATTAGTAAAACGAAAATTTACATAAATATGTATTTTGACCCACTGAATTCAGTGGTGCAATCTTCAAATGCATATGACTTCTGGTTTTCGAGGAAATGTTAAAAACCGCTTTTTGCGATTTTTTTGGCGGAAAATTGAAAAAAAATAAAAATCGCTGAAACTATGTTTATAAGTTAACTTAAGCACGAGAAAATTAATGCCGTTGACCGCGTTTTCATATCACATTTAGTTTTCGAGATATAGCCTCGGAAATGTAGAAAAACTGAAAAATTCGAAAAACTTCACTTCTCCGGAGGCTATATCTCAAAAACTATTTGATATTTTTATATAATGGATATATATCATTGCAAAAATATGACGATATATATCAAAATAAATATCATGATATATATCGATCGATATATATCTTCGAACCCTGTGTAAAATACTATTACGTACATTTGAATCGTAATGAATTGTGTACTTAACTCTGTCTCTAGGGGTTACGAGACTTATAACGTGCTAGCCCGTGTAAAAATTATAACGGGCTGTTCACATTGGTTATCATGACAACATATCTAATTTGAAACTTTTGACACTTAAATATTTTTTGATTAAACAAAATCTGTCATATTTTCAAAGTCTACCTTGATTGAACATTTTAGTTATTACGTTATATTATTGCAATTAATTTGATTAAATATACATATATTGCGATTCAAATGCACATAAAACATTGTACAATGCTCGACCGTTAACTGAAATTTACAGGCTCGCTAGCGCTCGCCCGTTACCTTTCTATGCTCGCCTGTAAATTTCTGTATAACGGTCTTGCAATGTAAATAACTATAATAAAAAGGTAATTAATAATTTCTTTTCTTTTCAGATGCACTGCAAAGAATACATGCACGGGGCTGCAAAATGTCCTCATTCTAGTGCAACCCACTCATCCATTTCTTATATCACTGTGTTCTTCTTCACGGGGGTAAGTCTCCTCTTTACAATATTCCGGTGAATTCAACAAAAGATCCGAATCTCAACTCTTCATCGTCCTAGTGTAGCATCCGCCATTTTGTTTCAATATGGCGGTGCTTGCACCTACAAGCTTCGATAGCAAATTCATTCAAGATTCAAGCGTTACTAGTATCAAATAGATATTTATTTTTTTGAGGTATACTGTTAATACTCTTCTGTTTGTTAAATATGGAAAATTGATAGCACTATGGTTAATATCCAAACTGGTTTTGGATGTTATCTGTGATAGACGTGTGTATCTTGAAATAAACTTTATTTTATTCATACATTCTTATACTAAATTAACAATATTTACATGAAATTTAAGATAAGTAAAATGTATCAGTCGTTACTACATGAGGGTGGTTTTAGTTAACGAATCGTTAAGGCCTATATTGTTATTCAATTGGAAATAAATTAAAATTTTATACACGTTAACCACAGTTTATAATATGGTCAAACATATATTTTAATGAGTAAGTGTATTATTACAATGACCAAAAATTGTATATATTTAAAAAAAGTAGATTCAAATTTTATTTTTCTCGAAATACTAATTTTAGAAGGCAACGAATATGAAATACTTAATCTTGAAAGTGTTTATAAATAAATCTAGCAGTATCCATGTCACTTTAATTTAAAAGAAATTTAAAGCCAATTTAAAGTCGTAATCGAATATATTTCAAATACTATTGTACATATCTAGTCTTACGTAAAATAAATTACGTTTTATTTTATTCTAGTTGCTTATCAATAAACAATTAAAAATCCATAGATTTGTTTTTGTATTCAGCGCGTTTTTAAAAAACTGTAAAATATGTATAAAACAAAAAATAGTTTGTTGAATTGAATGCTAAACTATTTGTAACATATTTGTCATTAATATTATCTTAGTAATCAATAGTGTTCAATATCGAATTTTCCGATATATTTATTTTAATTTATTTATCGTTTTTTATGACCATCAGTCTCGGATCTAGGAGGTTGTTGCTAATGTGCAAATACAATTGTTCTGATCATGCAATGAATGTAATATTTGAGTTTGATCCGATTTTGGTGGCAGGTTAAATAAGCTTAGTAGAAAATTTTCAAAGAATTCGGAATCTTCGATGATCAGAAATCAAATATTTTAAGACTATTGTAAAAGGCTGTTAAACAAATGTCCTTAGAGTAAGTTAGAATAATCATTCCTCCTATTATGGCAAAATTTTGTTGAAACAGCCGTCCATTTCACGATCATACTAAGTTAACTGCGTTTCATCGAGTTTTAAAGTTAGTTTTAAAATGGCGTTTTAGTTGTAAAGTGTTGGAATTGTTTTATTTCGTATAGTCTATAAGAATTAAAAAAAAATAATGAAAGAGTCCATTAGTTTGTGGAACGTTATTTTATGAAATCATTGTAAATATTCATTGTAACTGCTCGATATGAAAAAGTTGTTCAGTATTTCACCTATACATATTTGTTATTTAATTTTGTGTATATACGTAGATCAATTTGTACATAATAAAATGTCAAATATATCAATCAATTTGTATTCTTCTTCACATTCCAGATATTTATTTTAACGGTTCATTTTGAGTATCTTTGGAAACTGACCATCTATAAGTTAGTTTTATTTTAATAACAACAAAGACAAAATTAATTGTCATCCAACACTTGGTGAAACAAGTTTTATTTTAATAAAAGATAAATAGTGAGTTGTAAATTGTGAAATATTACTTTATATTCAAGAATTTTTGTCCTGATAAATTATCTTATTGTGGACATATTTTTCTCCATTTTTTTTAAAATTGGTTTTAAAATTAATTGTATTTTTATCGTACACAATTGCATTGGTTCGACATGTATGTAATTGGTATAGAAGTGATTAATTAGATGCTACGATAAAATTTGCAATTTTAAATAAATATTTGTCAGGGTAGATGAATATTTTTTCAAAAAATTTATAATAAAATATCTGATGTGGACACCACATGACTTCCTTGTACGCGTATTAAACTATAGATATTTTTTTAATTGCACATATATTTGACATAAAATCTTTTGTTTTTTGTTCTAATCCATAGCAAACTTAATTTTTTTTTAAATAAAAAAATATATAATATTTAAATTTAGATATCTCGTTTATGCAAAAAGCTAATTTAAAATTCTTAATGAGCTAGACGCAGAATTTAATTCTCTAAAACTTTTATTTGCAGCATTTATTTCTAAAATTAAAATAATACCATTTTTTTCAAGGAAAACTGTTAGCAGCTTCATGTAATGTGCCACTTCCGGTTAGTCTATTTTAACCAAAATCTATTATGTTATTTTCATTGATATAGTAGTCTTATATACCAAATTTGGAAAATTTTAAATTATATTTGAATATAGTTTTTCATCAAAATCTATTATAGGCTTAAAGTAGGGAGGTGCATAACTAGATGTTATAACAGTCCTAAATATAAAGTTTCAATTGTCTACGACTTACCGTTTTTGAGTTATGCGAGATACATACGTACGTACAAACGGCATGACGAAATTAGTCAAAATGGATTCAGGGAGGGCCAAAATACCTATTTTCGTTGAAATCTGAGAACCGAAAATTACGATTACAATACTTCCTTTACTTCGTACAAGGAAGTAAAAATAAATAGTGAGTTGTAAATTGTGAAATATTACTTTATATTCAATAATTTTTGTCCTGATAAATTATCTTATGGTGGACATATTTTTCTCCATTTTTTTAAAATTGGTTTTAAAATTAATTGTATTTTTATCGTACACAATTGCATTGGTTCGACATGTATGTAATTAGTATAGAAGTGATTAATTAGATGATATAATAAAATTTGCAATTTTAAATAAATATTTGTCAGGGTACATGAATATTTTTTTAAAGAATTTATAATAAAAATATGTTTTTTCTAAGATTGCTATGAAAAGTTGACAATTACGCTCTCATTTATCATCGTAAAGTTGACGTTTTCTATGGAACAATCGAAAAATATCTTTTTTGCGCGTCTCCAATGGCAAAAGATATTAAATGCGCGCTTATTTCAATAGTTACCAGGGATACAAACAAAACAGAAACTTGTCATATTGACGTTTTCTAATAATTTTAAGATGCAATCGTAGATAAAATGATGTGTGTATCACGAGCGTAAAGTTGCACTATTGCAGCTCTCGCCTTCGGCTCGCGCTGCAATTACCGTGCTCGAGTAACAAAGAATCACTTTACGCTCTTAATACACAAATAACTATATCGCCCTCAAGTGAAAGCTGTTGTATAGCAAATAAAAGAACTAGCTAGAGGGTGTAAACCGATGACTTGGGCGTTAGAATTATCGAATCATATGAGAGCTTCTACAAAGTGGCTTGTCCTAGGTATCATTGAGAAGGTCTAGACATAAATCGACTGTTTGAACACCGTCAAACTCTCCCAGCAGCCGTATAGGTATGTAAGAAACAGACATGCATGAATAGTATTCATATAATGTGAATGGGATGAATGGTATGCTGTATACTGATTTACCATATCTCAGTGGCGGATCCCGACTTCGAATTAGCGGGGGGTCATGGAGTGAATTTTGTCTCGGTGGGGGGGAGGGTATTGCCCGTCTTCTAAATATAAAAAACATTTGTATTTGCTCATATTATATTCCTGCTTTAAATAATTTTTACAATCACATTAAAACGTCTTTGGAATCGCATTAAATCACATTAAATCATCTTTAGAATATTCTTAGATAACAATTTTTTTTTTCAACTCAAAAATTTCTCCTAAGTACGCCAACACTTTTTACGGTTCTTCGATAGAATACAAAAATGATTGAATTAGAAGTTGATTTTCTAAGTGCAAATGTCGGTAGTCACATACTTGACTAGGTCTTAAATAGAATACCTCTCCCATTTGCGGGTCGAAATAATATCCCCACAAAATATTGGTTTTTGGCTATTTATTAGAATAATGAATTAAACAATAGTTCCTAATTATCTTAGAATTTTAAGTTCTTAGATAATATTTTTTATTTAATTTGTTTAACAAATTGAGTTATTGTAAATAATGACATCATTATTAAATATTACGGCCAACATTAAAAAAAAGTCCATGCTTAGAGGGGGTCATGACCCCCATGACCCCCCTGCTGGATCCGCCCGTGCTATAACTAACTAGTTAAGTTTCCTGCTATTTTATGTTACTATTTCATTGTTTTTATGTGAATAGGGACATCACGAAGCCTGCATCATCTTGGAGCAGCTGTTATCATCGATGAGATCTTCACTGAAATCAATATCTTCTCTTGAAACAACATCAGTCAAGTCTAAACCGAATATTAAGTCTGCTACTCGCAATATCGCGGTAAGGAAAATATTATTTTTAAATTATTTGTGTAAAAGTTTGTAAAATATGTTGATTTAAATTGATAATTTCAATATGCAACAATATATTTATTATTTGATTCAATTATATGATACTAATTCACTTTAAAATTAGAATGATGAATGGGTTTCGTATTTAAAAAAAATATATTCAAAAATTGAGCAACTGCCCTGTTACTACATTATAAAATTATTTATTTATTTATTTTATTTTATAAATATTTGGAAAGTCAACAGTTGCCCAATTACAAACAAAAAATATTACAAACATTAAAATTAATTTAATAAAAGGTAGGTAAAACATGAATCGAAACTTTATTATTTGTAGAAAATAATAAAAATTGAGATAACAATGTTATCTCCCTAATTCGAAATCGTTGATTTAGAAAATTCTAGTTAAAAAATTATTTGGACCTTAGTTTTTGGGTAAATTACTAATTAATGTTTTAAAAATTCTTATAGGATGGATGTGAAACTAAAATGAACCTTAAGTAAATATAATTTAAGATTTAATATCGCATGCAAAACCGTAACACAACTGCAAAAAAAACATGATAGTTTTTAAAGTTTTTTTCAAAATCTAAAAAGTATTTGACAAAATCTTTCAAATAAAATATCCTTATATTAATATTCTCTACAGGTTTTGTTTGAACCTTTTTTCTGTACAACGACTAACTTCGGAGATACAAACAACCACCTTTAAAGTGATATAACTTTTGTACTAATTGAAAATTGGGGGTCGTCCGTGGGCACCGCACTCAGTATTTAGCCCTAGAAGCTGCATGCAAAATTTCAGCGAAATCGAATATATCGTCATTAATTAGGCTTTTCAAAACCACTTTTTTCAACTAATTTTTAAACTATTTCCGGTGTCCTCTTCGCTCTATTAAATAGTTGCCGATGTTCTATCTTCAAATTCAACAACGAAATTTTCTAATTTAAGTTCTCTAATTGTAGGAATACCTTACACAATTTTTATTTATTTATTTTTAATGGTTTAATGACGTATTTAAAAATGGCTAGTATGCTGTCAAAATAGAAAATTTTATTTCTCTAATATTTTTAAATATAATTTAAGATTTAATATCGTATACAAAACCGTAGCACAACTGCAAAAAAAACATGATAGTTTTTTAAATTTTTTTCAAAGCTATGAGGTTTTTTAATGAAATGTTTCAAATAAAAGTAGCTTATTATTTTATTCTCTACAGCTTTTGGTTGACAAATTTTTCTCTACAACCCTTAACTTCGGAGATACAGAAAACCACCCTTAAAGTGAAATATCTACCCTACTAATGAATATTTTGGCCTCGTTCCCGGTTCCGCATCGAATATAAAGCCCTAGAACATGCATGCAAAATTTCATTTTAATTTTTGAATTAATGTTATTAAAAATATGTCATTTTCAATAAATAATAATTGTTATACATAAAATACACTCCAAGACATTTGGATGTGCACTGGTTTGCTCGGACGAATCACATAGAAGTATTTGATTAGTTCAAACGATAAATTTGCCGAAGTGAACAAGTTTATTCCATAAATTGAGTCTTGCGTGACGCTGTGTTGATGACTGTTGCTGGAGAAATAATTGTACGTTATAACAAAATACTGGTAAATAGTTCACTAGAACATTATTCTAACATTTTCGATAGATATTTGTACTTAAAAATAGTGTAAAATGTACTGTGTAATACATAACAGCTACAAGTGTTACGGCATCATAATAATGCATTTAACTAGTTGGTTTTACCAATTGTTAATTATTATTTCAAAACAATATTCTATTAATTTTGAGTATTTTTGCAATTTTCATTTATAAAAATTTAATTCAAATATTGTTAATGGCCAAATACGTATTCATGTTATTTACAAATACAGTCTTAATCATTTTTACTGAATTCAGCCATTTTGTAATTAGCGACCAGGTGCAAATTCAACGAATTGTGCCATGGCCGTGCTCATCACCGGCGAATGCTGAGTGGTTCTAGCTTATCATCTGTATAGAATAGAAAATGTTAAGATGAAATGTGTTTTATTTATTTTCAGTTTCACCTCTGGCGTCGGCTGTCGTCTACTGACCGTTGTGCACCAAGTGAATGATGCTACTAGAAGGTAGGAAGCCATGTTTATTATCGATTAGCTAAACAAAAGTTAGCAGTTTCAAGAAAATACGATTGTGTCTGAGTAATTGGGATTAAGTTGCATATCCAATTAGTAATTGCAATTGGCAATTACAATTAATAGTAACTGTTTATCTTTCTTCCAGGCGTAATCGGAGATAAATGCGGCCACTAAATAGTCAACCACAACGACATGAAATCGTTCGTTGAAGAGCTCTCTTTGGAGCAAGATGACATCTTCGGGCCCATCCTGAGAGAAGAGATTGGAAACTGCAGAACAGGAGTCGAGGAATTTAAACAGAATGAGCTTCGTCAGAGAGCTAGCTCTAGAAGTGCAACTCACTACTGACGCACGTCTAGGTACTTTTCTTTTCTTTAAATACATTTTATCAAAGAGAGTGGTTCTTCTGTTTTTCAATTTGAAACATTAGTCATTGAGAGATGGCAGCAGCTGTCATGCTCTTATTGCATTTCTGCGCTAATTGGGAATTATTGACGCATTAGTACTGATCGATATTTTAAACAACTCATTAGAAATACTTGGAGTGCTGGTGTTGGATCAGAAAAATAAATTGAAAATAAATAATATGTCTTTTCATTTCAGACAGCAAACAACTTGGTGATGGTGGCGACGACGATCGCTCTTCAGAAACCTACTCTTCATGTCGGCACCAAGAGAAGAGAATGGATTCATCTTCTACGTGGCAGATCAGAAACATTTACATGATGTGGCGCTGTTTATTATCAATGCTCCAGTACATGTTCTACTGCGACTTGGAGCCGGAATCAGACGAAAATGTGCTGGCCTTGGTGAGAAAGTTATTTATAAATCAAATCACGCCTTTTACCCATTACTGAGAAATTATTCACGTATAAACGTTTCACGTTTTAAGTTAAAAATATAACAATAATAATTTATAATAATTAATGAAAAAAGTAAAATGAGAAATATTTTATTTGAAATGTAAACATGTTTCAAGGTAATACAACACAGTAGTTCTGAGTTGTGTCATCAATTAATGGCAATTAGTCGCTCTGAGTAATCATGCAACGAGCATGAGCTCCGCACTTGCAAACAAAACGCTGACTAGAGCTGGTGTTCATACCACATCTCTTGTTATTTTTTCATTATTTCACTTGAAAATAATCATGCTAGTAGGTGAGTGACACGTTTTGCTACAGATTAGTATTAAGGGTGAGCAACTATATTTCTAACCTTTTATTACAAGTATTTTTCTTTTCACTAGCGGTCATTGTATTTTGTAAATGAAGTTAATCAAATATTTTTACTCTTTTGGGTAATTGTTTCCAATATTTAAAATATATAAGAGTTTTAAAAGTTTTCTTTACAATATTTAAATCATTTAAAACAATGACCTACAAATTTCGCCACTAACACCTTTGGTGGCTGTGATTTGACCCAATAATGGGTAAAAGTTGTGATGATGTAATTATACTTTCAATTAATTAATTAATTACAACATCCTAACACAAGAGACATTACTTTTTAAAATGTATTTCTCCTCGACTGGTTTTTAAAAACTTGATATGTTTGACACCCGCTGTGTGTTCATTTAGGTAACTTTGGACAGTTGCAAGAAGTCTACAGAGAATCTGGAGCACGAAAAAACTGAGCTGGAGGAACCAGCAATGGAGATGATGGCCCCGGTGACTTGACGTTTGATGGCGTGACCGGACGCTTCACTTCCATTACTTTTTCATGTGAGTGTATCTTTTAAAATTTAAATTGGCTGTAAATATGGTTAATTTTATTATTTTTCTGAGAGATATAATAAAATGTCGGCTGAAACATGTACAATTGAATATTTTTTAAACGGCTGTAACTTTTAAACTAGTAAAGACAATTGAAATTGGTTTTAAATTTTGTATTCTCCATCTTTTGAACTATATTTAATCATATTTTTATTATGAACATGTTTGTTGAAGATTGATTCATTGATGAATCTGATGAGTGAATTGGTTTCAATATAAACCTACGTTCCGTACATCTGTGTAAAAGCCATTTAATTGAGTCCTTGGCCTAAATAATTTTGTTGGACGATTAAATATTCTTCTATAAGTATTTTTGATGTGGTAAATTGCGTAAAACATTAATTTCCTCGTGCTTCAATTAACTTTTAAACATATTTTCAGTCATTAACCAAACACTTATATATTTGTTAATTAAAAAACTAATATGATTGTAATTGCCCAAAATCTGCAATTGCAGATTAGGCATGTGCATGCTGAACCCTTTAGAGTTTGTTTCATGCATGAACTTGGAATAGTCTAATATTCTTTACAAAATCTCATGAATTTTATATGGAAAACTTTTCATTTCGCTAATATCCACGTTTAATTAAATTAATTGAAGCACCAAACTATTTTAGTTTAATTATTTTACGTTTAAGTTATATACATATTATTTGGGTAAAAACAATAATAATAATGATGGTGAATGATTAGTAACTGACAATCTACTAAATATTCATTAATGATAACGGTATAGACATATAGTAATTTATTTGTTGGCCGAAATAATTTAGTAAATAAATCCTAGGAATCCATAAAAATCTCTACTAGGTTTCGACTAACGTGCCACTAAATTATCAACAGCTCTCGATATCAATCCATACTTTAAATAGTTTTTAAAAGGTGAATGTATCTTTTAAATGAGTAAATGTGGGTTTCTTTTTAGTATTTCTCGGAGAAATAATAAAATTGCGCATGAAAATCTTAATGATACGGTTGTAACTTTTAAACAAGTAAAGATAATTGAAAACGGTTTTAAAAATGTATTTCTGCATCCTTTGATAATTTGGGCTGCCTTTAGTTTTGTTTATAAATATGGTTCATTTTATAGCAAATATGAATTAGTTGAGTATTTTTAATGTGATAAATATTTGTTTATCGTTTTAAAAGTAAATGCTAATTATTGAGATGTTAATATTTACTTTATTATACATATATTACAATGATTTTACTTGGTTATCAATTAACATACAATAATAATTATTATTATTAAGAATAATATTAAAAGTAAAATAATAAATATTCTATTTGAAGTGTAGATATCTTGTATTTTTCAAGGTAAATTTATTTATAGTAGTTATGTCTTTCTAGCCAATTAGGGCTAATTATTCTGTCCGAACATGTAACAACTTAAATTAACCATTATAAAGTATGTGTGCGCTATTATCCAAGCTGTCTATCTCTCTCTAGTACATTGTAATTATCGGAGTGGTTTTTGAACGTAAGTTGTGTCGGTGCTAGACAATCAAACAACGAGCACGAGCTCTTTCACTCTCCAAACAAACGTCGTTGTGTCAAGATGGCTACGTACTATTAATATAAATACATTTCTGCCTTATCAGAAGGCCTTCATAACTATACATTGATATGCGTTTCGCGTCGGGATGAAGCGGTTCAATGAGTCATTGAGAAGTTATAGACATAATTCGGCTGTTCGATTAGGTTGGTAGTCTGTGAACCGAGAGGTCGTGGGCATGGAATATGCTTAACGTTTTTGCTAAATTGTATATTTTTATCTATTTTACATTACTAATACATTGTTTTTATGTGTATAGAGACATCATGGACTTGGAATCATCTCCTGCAGCCTCATCATCAGCTTGTATCATTATCTTAAAGCAGCTGGTATTCTTATCATCGTGGACATCATCAACTGAGTCAAACATATAGAAGATGATTGTCAACTCAATGCAGAATTTCAAGTCCGCTGTTCGCAACACCAATTGTAAGAAAATTATTATTTTTAAACGGGTTTTATTTCATCGAGCACCAAATTTAAACCTTAAATTTTTCATTATCGATATTTAAAAACTAGAGTCTAATAATCTGTTTATCAATTTGTACACAAATATTTATTTTTTCCATTGCCATTTAATTTTCCGGAAAACTTATTTACTATTGTTGGATATTTATTAAAAATTACTTGTAAAGATCGTTTATAATTTTTGATTATTATTTTTTGGAACTCAATTAATTAATTAATTAATTAAAAGATAATATTGGCTGGGTAATAAATATATTTTTATTATTTAGTAAATATGTTTTTGATAAAAGTGACACGGTTCTTATTTATTATTTTTGATAAAATGATTTCGATGCTCATTTAAATTATTCCCTTTTTAAATTATTTGGGTAAAAGTCTGCTAAAAACAGTAATTGATAATTTATAATAAGTGGAGAGCGGATAAAAATATTTGAAATATGAGATGGATTTAAATAAATTTGTAGTACTTTTATTTTAAATATATTTTTGTTTAAACAATTTATAACCGATTCAAAGCAGAAAATTGAAGCTAATCAAATCACTCTTTATCGATTATTTGTTTAAACGTTCATTGCAATTTATAAAGAAAAATAATGAAATACTTTTACACAAAATAATTGTTTCCAATATTTAAAATATTAGTTCTAAAACTTTTCTTTATAATATTTCAATTTATTTTATTTTAAAAACTGGAAAAAATGATTCTGTTTTTAAATTATTTGGGTAAAAGTCTGTTAAAAACAGTATTAAATATGTTGTTTTAAATTGACCAGGTGTGCCAGACAAGATTGTGTGAATGAGGTAATTTTCTATGCATTGTGGAGAACAAGAGATCGTTTTTGCGATTTCAAAATGAATGAAAGATGTGCGTGGCTGAGAATTTACGTGATGAATAAGTGTGTTAGGAGAGAGAAAGTAAGGCGCATTTTGATGATTTAATGAGTGAAATATGGACGATTCATTTTAGTATGAATAAAATAGAATGTTTTGATTGAGTTGAGTGTAAAGAGGTGGCAAGAGAATGTGTTTAATAAGATATATCGTGATGCTATATGCAATAATTATCTTTACAACGTATTTATTATTTGTTTAAAGTATATAATAACGATTCACTTTAAAAATATAATGATGGATCGTTATCATCTGTAACACAATACTTTGCTAGCTGACAATTTATTACACATACATATATATTTTTTTTATTGTAACATTAGCAGATTGTCAGCTACTGAAACATTGTGATACAGAGACAGTTAGTATAAAAAACAAACAAATTACGAATGATTAAGTAGATTTTTCATTGTTAAACGTTCCGGAATTATTTAAAAAAAAAATATTTGAATTAAATGATAGATATAAATAAATAAAGTTGTATCATTTAGTTTTATGTATTTTTATCTAAACAACTTATGACCGATTTAAATAAAGTTAATCAAATCATCCTCCATCGATTATTTATACTAACGGTCAACATATTTTGTAAATAAAGATAATGAAAGACTTTTACCCAAAATAATTGTTAGCTATATATATATATATATATATATATATATATATATATATATTTTGATAACGTTAGCATATTATCAGCTACTGAAACATTGTGATACAGTGACAGTTAGTATAAAAAACAAATTATGGATGATTAACTAGATTTTTCATTGTTAAACGTTCCGGCATTATTTTATACAAATATATTTCAAGTAAATGATAGATATAAATAAATTTAATCAAATCATCCTTCATCGATTATTTATACTAGCGATCATTGTATTTTATAAATAAAGTTAACAAATACTTTTATCCTTTTGGGTAATTCTGTTTTCAATATTCCAAATATATATGAGTTTTAAAAGTTTTCTTTATAATATTTAAATGGAATGTATCTTTTAAATTTAAAGAAGATTGAAAATTTGGACTGCCTATAGTTTTGTTTGTAAATGTGGCTAATTTTATTGATTTTTTTTGAGAGAAAATATGAACGACAGTTTTTCCGTAACTTTAAATACAACATTTACAAATTTGACATGTTTTAAAAACTGCTGTAATTTAGTAACCAGTTAACCGTATTTGAAAATACAATTCTTCATCTATTGACTATATTTTCATCCCTCGTCGGAAAATAATTAATTAAAAAATAAACATTATTGAAGTGAGGGTCGTGTGTTGGAATGAGAATGTTTGTGGAAAACTGATTCGTGGATGTTCTGTGCAAATTATTAGTGATATTCACAATTGGTTTAAACATATAATTTTTGTTGTTGTTGATTTTCCAAGAAGCTTATTTACTATTCTTGGATATTAAAAATTAAATTTAAATATTTTAATTACTGATGAAATTCATAAACACTAATTAAAAAAACAATTTTTGAATTAATGTTATTAAATATATGTCATTTTCAATAAATTATAATTTTTATACATAAAATACACTCCAAGACATTTTGATGTGCACTGGTTTGCGCGGAAGGTCGCTGGCGCTGCGTCGCCTTCACAGTTCATAACTTGCAAGCGTGGTAGCTAGATGTGCTGCTAGAAAATTAGTGGTTTTAAGTAAAAATATCAATAAATATTAATAAAATATAGTGCCTTTCGTAAGTATAGATGTTATTCTGACGATTTTGATACAAATTTCACCTGGAAATATAGTTTTTGATAATTAAAAATGTATCAACATTTTATTACATAAATTACGTAACACATATATAGGATGCGATAACATAGGAATATTACATTTCAACAATTAAATTTGATATAAACTGCTTTAACATCATATTTGTACATGATTTTTAATAAAGTTTCTTTAAAATCACAATAATATTTTTGCATATCTTTAGATTTTAACAGTTATAAATATTGTTTATATTTCGAAAAACGTGATATATATTATTTATTATTATTTACATACATAAATATTACTTTTTATACATGAAAATGTGTAAAAGTACTGCATTTTAAAGTATTTTCTTTATTTTATATAAATTTATAAAAGTATTTGATTTGTTCAAACGATAAATTTGCCGAAGTGAACCTGTTTATTCCATAAATTGAGTCTTGTATGACGCTGTGTTGTTGAATGTTGCTGGATAAATAATTGTACGTTATAACAAAATACTGGTAAATAGTTAACGAGAACATTATTCTAATATTTTCGATAGATATTTGTACTTCAAAATCGTGTAAAATGTACTTTGCAATACATAACAGCTACAAGTGTTACGACATCTTAATAATGTATTTAACTAGTTGGTTTTGCCAATTGTTATTATTATTTCAAAACAATATTCTATTCATTTTGAGTATCTTTCTCAATTTTCATTTATAAAAATTTAATTCAAATATTGTTAATGGCTAAATACGTATTCATGTTATTTATTATCATTTGCTTTCTATATATTTAAATTGATAAAAGTATTGATTTGATGGCAGCTGAAACAATAATTAAACAAATCTGTGCGTATTCAAGTTCACCTGCACTCAACAAGCAGCGTTTACAAATACAGTCTTAATAATATTTACTCAATTCAGCCATTTTGTAGTTGGTGATGGCCTTCTAAATGGTAGGTTCTTTTTTTAAAGCATTTTAGAGCTATTCTATTAATTGTTTTCTCTGTTATCATTATTAACTTTAATAAATGTTATGAAGTGTGTTACTAATATATTGTTTTTCTGTTTATAGGGACTTCACGGGACCTGCAAGCATCCTCAGCGTGTATCTACACCCCGGAGGCATCAGCAAAGACTAGTTTGAATATTAAATCTGCTGCTCTCAACATCAATAATGTAAGAACATTGTTATTTTTTAATTATTTGTTTAATATTTATTTGAGAATTTATGAAATAAATTCATATTCAGTTTAAAATAATAATGATGAATAGTAACTAGATATTTGTTAATGATAACGCTAGTAAATTGTTAGCTAGTGTCAGTTATTATGAAGGGTAATTAACTATATTTTTAATTGTTAAACCTTCCGGAATTATTTTGGTCAAAAATATTTCAAGTTAAAGTTGGATATAAATAAATGTTATAAACAAGTATTTCTGTCCTAAAATAATGAAAATGAATCTCCCTGAATAGACTAGCGGTCATTGTATTGAATTGAGTGCTTGTGAATGAAGGGAATGAGGGGGAGGCACCTGGGAGGAAGGAAGCCATGTTTATTATCGATTAGCTAAACAAAAGTTAGCAGTAATTAGCAATTACAATTAATAGTAACTGTTTATTGTTTGTTCCAGGCGTAATCGGAGAGAAATGCGAGCACTGGATACTCATCCACAACGACATGAAACCCTCCGTGGAGAGAAGAGATTGGAACCTGCAGAACCGGAGTCGAGGAATTTAAACAGAATGAGCTTCGCCAGAGAGCAGCTGTCCTGCTCTTATTGCATTCCTGCTCTGATTGGGAATTGGTACCGATCGATATTTTAAACAAATCATTAGAAATACTTGGAGAGCTGGTGTTGACTCAGACAGCAAACACCGTGGTGATGGTGTCGACGACGATCGCTCTTCAGAAACCTACTCTTCATGTCGCCAGCAAGAGAAGAGAATGGAATCAGACGGAAATGTTCTGGCATTGGTGAGAAACTTATTTATAAATCAAATCACGCCTTTTACCCATTACTGGGACATTATTCACGTATAAACGTTTCACGTTTTAAATTTGTTTACTTTTATAAAAAATATATAACAATAATAATTTATAAGAATGAATGAAAAACGTAAAATGAGAAATATTTAATTTGAAATGTAGACATGTTGTGTAAGTTTCAATGTATTGAGTTGTGTCATTAATTAATTAGTCGGGCGAGTCATCATGCAACGAGCTCGAGCTCCGCACTTGCAAACAAAACGCTGCCCAGAGCTGGTCGCTTGAAAATAATCATGTGCTAGTGCGAGTGGCTGTGATTTCACCCAATAATGGGTAAAAGGTGTGGTGATTTAGTTATACATTCAATTAATTAATTAATTTCAACATCCTAACACAAGAGACTTGATATGTTTGACACTCGCTCTGTGTTCATTCAGGTGACTTTGGACAGCTGCAAGAAGTCGACGGAGAATCTGGAGCACCAGGAAGCCGAGCTGGAGGAGATGATGGCCCCGGGGACTTGATGTTTGATGGCGTGTCCGGACGCTTCACTTCCAGTACTTTTGCAGGTGAGTGTAGCTTTTAAAATTTAAATTGGCTGTAAATATGTCGGCTGTAACTTTTAAACTAGTCCAGATAATTGAAATTGGTTTTAATTTTTTATTATGATGTTTGTCGATGCTTGATTCTTTCAATATAAACCTACGTTCCGCGTACATCTGTGTAAAAGCCATTTATTTGAGTCCTTGGCCTAAATAATTTTGTTGGACGATTACATATTCTTCTAGAAGTATTTTGATTTGGTAAATTACGTAAAACATTAATTGTCTCGTGCTTCAATTAACTTGTAAACATATTTTCAGTCATTAACCAAACACTTATATATTTGTTAATTAAATAACTAATATGATGGATTGTAACTGTCCAAAATCTGCAATTGCAGATTAGACATGTGCATACTGAACCCCCTTTAGAGTTTGTTTCATTCATGAACTTGGAATAGTTCTAATATTCTTTACAAAATCTCATGAATTTTATATGAAAAAGTTTTCAATTCGCTGCTAAAATCCACGTTTAATTAAATTAATTGAAGCACCAATCTATTTTATTTTAATTATTTTACGTTTAAATTATATACATATTTGTTTTAAAATAAGTTTAAATAGTTTTTCAGTCATTTTGAATTCAAATATAAATGCCAAAACTAGAGAATTAATTTATCACTAAATTACTTAGGCGGGTAAAAAAATCCGTGGACTATTTTGGGGGCAAAGACATTAAAATATTAGTTTTCGGGGTTAAATGCTGTTTATAATAAAAAAATATGTTATGAACGTTAATAATAATTACTTATAAATAATATAGAGTAGTCTTTATTGATTAGAAATCAAATGATTTTTATAAAATAAACACCCTATAATTTGGATGCATACTGCGCCACTGATATAGTTCAAGGTATTATGAATAGGTGGCAGTAGTCTGTTAGTTGTCAGAAACTGATATTTGACAAGTAAACTAGATTTGTAAAATGATGTGATATTAAACTAAAATATTGTTAATTGCCAACAAAATGTAGTAGAATAAGTAAGTTTGAATTTAAATTAATTTCTAATGCGCTAATATCGTTTTTAGGTATGGATTTCATGCGCAAACCATAGACAGATGTCAGGGAATGGAAACAACATTTGTCGACTTTAAAACCAACTTGTGGACCTGGTGCACCAGGTTGTAGATGCACAGTAAAAGCGCCAAACAGGTGAGATGATTGTTTATTTATATTTTTGGGGCTTTATTTTTTGTTTCTTTGTACTTTTAAAATATCTCGATTAGTACAAGACTTACGCGCTGCTAAATAAATTAAATTATTTTTTTAATTCAATTACTTTTTAAACAATGAGTGTATCTTTTAAATGACTAAATGTGGGTTTCCTTTTACTATTTCTAGTATACACACTCTCAAAAGTTATGATGATTATGAAACTTAAAATAAACATGATGAAGGGTGCTGTGCTATGTTACTAATACATTGTTTTTATGTTTATAGGGACATCATCAAGATGTTGAAGCAGCTGGTGTCATTGGAGCTGCCGCCATCCAGAGCTTGGAGCAGCTGGAGCTGGTGTCACCGTGGACATCATCATCAATGTAAGTACATTGTTATTTTTTTAATTATTTGGGTAAAAACAATAATAATAATGATGGTGAATGATTAGTAACTGACAATCTACTAAATATTAATTAATGATAACGGTAGTACATTATTAGCTAGTCAAGGGTGATTAATTATAAAGCTTGTCCCAGAAAACAATGTCGCCTATAATTTTTAACTAAAAACCATATAATTAAATGAATTTTTTAAAAACTATTGAAGGCTTTATTGATCAACAACTAAATAGTATATAATAGCATATATTTACATTTTAATTATGATTCATCCAAAAGTTGCACAATTTCCTTTTCAGCCCTTTCATTAAAATTTATACAGCATAATCAGATATCATTTTTGTAATTTGTTTCCACTTATATTTGAAATTATCGACAGAATTGAGTGGTTTCTTATATTTTAATAACTTCTGCTTCATATGGGGCCAATATTTTTTGTTTGGGCGCAATTCAGGACAATTTTTAGGATTTTCATATTTATGTACAAATTCTATATGTGGAGTTTCTTTTATACCAATCAATGACATTTTTTGTGTAATGACATGTTGCCAAATATGGCCAAAATAGTATTGGTGTGTTATGAAGGGCAATAATCATCTTTCAAGACACTCGCTTAAATATCTTTTGCCGTTGATTGTCGATGTCGAAAAGTAAGGCATACTGCGTTTGCCACAGGAACAAATGGCCTGCCATACAAGCATCTTTTTTGAGAATTTTTCTATTTGAATTACCTTCAATTAGCTACTAACAGATGTTCTGAACTTTCCAGAATAATAATAATGACTTGGTCGAGATTTTAATTCAAGTTAACAATACGTTTCGACATCCATGATAACACATAATTTTTTTGATATCACTTTAAAGTAAAATTTTCGTGATCTTCATTTTGTGTTAGTTTCTTGCTTAGTATTCCTGTTAGGCACTTTTGTTTTTTGTTTTAAATACTTTATAGAATTCTTTAGCTTAATTTTCTGGACTGTTGATTGAGTAGTTTCAAATTTCTTAACCAAATCTCTCACAGAAAGATTTTTATTTTCACACAAAGCCTTCAAGACATTTTCTCAATATTTTAATCTACAAATCCACTTCCACATTTTTTTTGTGTATTACCCGTTTCATTATATCTTCGTAACACCCTTTGAACAGTCCTTGTTGTAGATTTTAACTCTAAAGCTACTTTTCTTGTGGATATATGCCTATTTTGAACACATTTGTACAAAATATTTTCGCGCAATTGTTTGTGTTTCAATGGCATCTTTGTACACTAAATTGTATGAAAGTTGTCAACTAATTGTTTTTGTATAATGCATAGCCAACTATAAAAACGCATCACATACAAATTTGTATATCTATAAAAGCAGTATACGAAAAGGCCTAAACCTAAGCGACAATTTTTTTCTGGGGCAAGCTTTATTTTACTTTTACAATGATTTTTCTCCTAAAATAATTGATGTCCGGTTCAAAACAGAAAATTAAAATTAATCTCGTTTAATAATTTGATTTTACTAGCGGTGACTTTTACCCAATATTTAAAATATATGAGTTTTTCAAATGTTGTCTACAACATTTAACTTTGAAGAGGTTTGAAAATGTGGACTGCCTATAGTTTTGTTTGTAAATCTGGTTAATTTTATTAATTTTTTGAGAGAAAATATGAACGACAGTTTTTCCGTAACTTTAAATATAAACATGTTTTAAAAACGGCTGTAATTTAGTAACCAGTCAACCGGGTTTCAACATTCAATTCCTCATCTATTGACCATAGTTTCATCCCTTAATATCAACCCTCCAGAAAGTAATTAATTCTAAAATGAAGAATTATTCACAATTGGTTTAAACATATAATTTTATTTTGATCATTTACTATTGTTTAATATTAAAAATTACTTTTAAATATTGTTTAGTATTTTTAATGATAGATGCTTATTTTAAATTCTGTTTTGCATGCATATTTGAATGCGGCATTCAGTCCCAGGACTCGAGCGCCATGCCCAAGTTGTCCACGCTGTCCACCGTTGCTTCAACACACTTCAGGAACAAAAGATGAGTACAAATTTATATTTTAATTAATGTAAAAAATGAGAAAAGAAATTATTAATAATTTATTTAGAATTTTATTGAGACACCGCCTTGACATACATCTGCTGTCTTTTAATTTCATTTATTGTTAGATGTGAGAAATATTTGTTTAAAGTGTTTTAAAAGTAAATTGCTAAATTCAAAAAATAGTATATTATTCAATGAGTAAGTAATATAAGCTGTTACTCAGGAGAATGAAGTTTGCAACACGAGCCGAAGGTGAGTGTTGTAAATCATTCGAGTGAGTAATAGCTATTACTTGCGAATAGAATACTATACTTTATCTACGACTATATGTTATTATGTAATAAGATTTTACAATTATTTTTTTTATGTTACATTATGAATAAGTCAGATTGCTTAAATTTTTTGTTTTTATTTTTATTTAATAAATATGAACACTACTTAACATTTTTAACACTGTCAATAATGATTAGTATTACTTATCATAAATTTCATAAGTAATGAATACATTATTTAATAAGAGTAGATAAACGTTATTATTTTACTTTTGTTTATACTAAATAATAATATATTAATAATATTAATAATTTCTAATAATAATAACAGTAAACTGAGTAATATTGTATTTGAAGTGTATGTTAGATGTGTATATGTTTCAAATTCACTTTAATTTTAAGTAGGTCGCTGCGAGTCTGCAACAAGAAGTTCACTTGCCAAACAAACGTCGTCGTCGTGTAATTTAACTTTTGTCTGCCTTATTTAAAGGCCTTCATAACTTCATAACCGATATCGTATCGTGGGCTTGATTTATAGTTATACTATAAGATCAACTTCCCGAGTCGATATCGTGTTTGTTTTTATTGTTTACTCACTACGTACATTTTAATTTAGTTAGTTAGTTACTGCCTTAATAGGAGGCCATCCTAACTGTGTGTAGTTCTTTTCGTGGGGTTGATTTATTACTATAAATCAATTTTACGAATTGAAATTGTGTAGATCGATATCTATCGTGGGTTTGATTTGAAATCAACCTCACGAGTCGATATCGTGTATTTTGTATTATCCACCAAAAAACGCAGGCCCCACGTGGGGCCCCAACATACATCCCATCACCAGGAGGCAAGTTTGTAAGCGTTTCGTGATCCGGGTTGGGGCGAGTCCCTCGCGAGCGTGCTGCTGAGTGTAGCTAGAAGGTGTAAGCCGATGCCTTGGGTGGTCGAGTTATCGAATCACAGGAACCATATTGTCCAATGAGTCATTGGGAGATCTAGACATAATTCGACTGTTCGAGCACTGCGAAATCTTCCCAGCAGTCGGGTAGGTTGGTAGGCGGTGAACCGAGAGGTCGTGGGCACGGAATATGCTCAACGTTTTTGCTAACTTGACAAGCACGCTTCGGTTGCTTTGTCGTAGATTCGTAGCTAGTCGTTGGCAAAAACTTAGGTAAGATAGGGATGGGTAGGGAGAAAAAGATGGCACCTTTACTGAAGACTACGTAAAATGTGAGTCTCTTTCAGGTTCTTCCTAACACTTGACCGATATCTTATCGTGGATATGATTTATAGTTATACTATAAGATCATATTCACGAGTCAATATCGTGTTTTTATCTCTACGTACATTTAAATTTAGTTAGTTTAGTTTCTGCCTTATTAGAAGGCCTTCCTAACAACTGTGTAGTTCTTTTCGTGGGGTTGATTTATTACTATAAATCAATTTTACGAATCGAAATTGGTTAGAACAATATCTATCGTGGGGTTGATTTATTTCCATAAATCAATTTTACGAATTGATATTGTGATATCTATCGTGGGTTTGATGTGTAATCAACCTCACGAGTCGATATCGGATGTTTTGTATTGCCCACCACAAAACGCTGGCCCCACGTGGGGCCCCATCATAGCGTTTCGCGGTTGCTTCGTAGCTAGTCTTTGACAAAAACTTAGGTAAGATAGGGTAGGTAGGGAGAAGAAGGACACCATCATTGAAAACTTACTGTTTTTCAAGGAGTATTTGTACTTGTTTCTAATAATATTTTGTTGTTAGGTGCGGTGGTGAATGAAGAAAACCAACGTTTCCTGTTGGTGATTACATCAAATGCTGGGAAGATTCATCAGCAACAGAATCAACAGCTTCTCTTCAAACACATCAGAAGATGTCTGCAAAGTCAACGCAGAACGTCGTCAAGACCGCTGCCTCCAACATCAATATAAGATAATTATTAGTTTTAAGTGGGTTGTATTTAATCGAGCACCAAAATATCAGCTCTAAATAATTCATATTCGATATCCAAAATACTAGACTTTGCTAATTTGTTTATCAATTTAAATATCAAATATTTGTATTTGCTATTTGCCATATTAGCATTTAATTTTCCATGAAGTTTATTTACTTTTGGATTTAAAGATCAGTTAGTATTTTTTATGCTTAATTATTATTTTTAGTATTCATTTAATTATTTCAGACTATCAAAATATAATTTAACTAGGGTTAGAAATATATATTTCTGGCAAGAGCAACACAGTTCTTATTGATTATTGATGATACAATGATTTCGGTGCTCATTTAAATTATTCCCTTTTTAAATTATTTGGGTAAAAGTCGGTTAAAGACATTAATAAATATGTTGTTTTAAATTAATATAAAATAGCGCAATTGTGTACAAGGGAGAATGTGAGTGAAAGTGGACAGAGAGTGATTGATTTTATTATGTGTGATGAATGATTGATGCGTGGTTTTTCAGTACTTTCTGACATTTATATGACATAATTATTTGTCGCAATTTTGTTGAGCGACATGGTCGTGTTAGAAGACCTAAAATAATTAGAAATATAGTAAAACCGTCAGAAGGGTATCATTAGAAATATATTACAATATACACTTTTCTATTTACTATTTTATATACAATTTAATTCTTTTATTATTGAGTTAATTTGTAATTTTACGTATTCCTCTTTTTTGCCAATTTGCACCAATTTTTAATTGTCTGCCCTCATTATTTTTCTCTTTAAAATTATTTAAACTTGTGCTAGAATTTTAATGAACGCGTACCTGACATAGAATTTAAATTTAATCTTCTACATTATTAATATTTTTATCTTTAGACTAGAGAACTTTTCAAATTTTGGCCCTACAGTATTAAATGAGACAGAAATTTCCTCCCAACACTTTTCTTCTCCTTAACAAAATAGTTTATCAGTTTTTTTTTTCATTCTATACATGTTTTTAACCCTCACTAAATCTATTAATAATTCAACTTCATTGGTGGAAAAATTTGCAGCTCTTTTAATATTTTCCATCATGTGTATATAAATATATTTCTTATTTTGCCTGTGACAGAATATAAACTGAATTTTCGGTAAACAAGGCAATGATTATAATTTTCTCAGAATCCCAAATTACACAAAACCATAAAATTATTTAGACATTCAGTTTAGGTTCAGCTGAACTAGATTAATTTGACAAGTTATAAACAAAAAAATGTTGAGGCTCAAGTTCAAGGTTCAACTGAAAAACCGAGCATGAGAAGTGTATTTGATGGTGTCGCGTATACGTCTGGATAAAAGTTGGTGAATGAAGATGTTAGAGATATGTCTGTTGAGTAAATAAATGAATGAATGAATGAATGGTACGAATGATGAATTATATTGTGGAATGAATCAGATGAGAATGATGTTGCGTGTAAAGAATGGCAAGGCTCCCGGCTTGAATGAGATGTTGATGTATGGAGGTGAGAGGTTATTTGACTCCTGATGATTGGAAATGCGCGCACGCAGTTAGAGTGTTTGAAGGTAGTGAGGCTGCGGTAGTGTCTGCGTTACCTGGTGCGGATGTTGTTGTAAATGATTTCAATAAATGAAGCAGAAAACGATTTAAATAATGTTAATTAATGATAATGTGTTAGTAGAATTAGTAGTTAGTTTTATAAATTTGGCAATAACATTTATTGGTAGATATGGTTTACAAAACAAATTTACAAACACTTTTATATTGTACAAATACAAACCAATTGTTAATAGAGAGAGGGACTGTTTAGGGAATGTCCTTTAATGACAAGGGCTATGAAAGTTGAGTTTAGAACATCTAAATATTCATTCATTAGTTTCTGGTCGGCCCTAACGGCTTTCTTAATTTTAAAAGTTTCAAGGAAAGTGAATCGATATCCTTTCCTTTTATATGTAGAACTGACAAATTACATATAGAACTTTTATGATAAAAATCTATCAAGTGTTTAGCTAAATTAGACTGGATACTTTTGATCATATAATTATAACAATACTCTTTAAATCTAGTCTGGAAACTTGGTCCTGTTTGCTCTATATAAACAAATTCACAATCTTTACATTTAATTTAACAAAGGGTCTTTATTCATTAGTTTATTATTATTAGTATATAATGTCAAATTTCCTCCAATTCTTGGCCATACTACGATTCATGCCATTAACATAATTTAATTTTTTATAAATTGATTTAGATCTAGTTTCAAAGTGTAACAGGATAAAATTAATTTCTTGTAATTGATCTAATTTTCATATTTATTAGCTTCACTTTGTTTGCTGCAATATTTAAAATGATTATAATTCAGATCATCAGATAAATTATAAAACGTTGCTAGCTTTATATTACATGGGTGATACAAATTAGTGGGTTTCCTGTAAATATTAAAATTAAATGTATTGTTAATGTGTTGGATAGTAATGGCCAAGATATTTATGCTTTTATTAACTTTCACTTCAGTGGTGAATTATGTAGTTGTTGCTCCTGGTATAAAGGGATTAAAACATCGTCGATATATCTATACCAAAAATGTAAATATTTTAGGAGGTATTTATTGGAATTGAGGAATATATATTCTCAAAATTGTTTATGAATATTTCAGATAATAAAGACCCTCATTTTGTTAATTACAAATGTCACCAAAGAGCAAAAATAATTTGTTTGTAGACAAACTTCCAGCAAGTTTAAAGTTACATGGTTAACTTCAAGCTGTTTTTAATGAAGTTTGAAAATTGGAATGGAAGTAAATTCCCAAAACCTCCCTCTCTCTATTAACAGAGTTAGTTTGTATTTGAACTACATATAAGTGTTTGCGAAACCAAGTGTTTTTATTTATTAATTTTAAATCACGTTTCGCCGAATGCAAACAGCTTCATTAATTGAAATGATGAATGTGTTAGTGTTTGAGAAGAGCGATTGCAATGTTTCGGTGATGGATGATGTGAGATTGGAGATGAAATGAATGTGTTTGTATATTAGGGTAGTATGTTCTCGAGGTATGGGCGTATTAATTCAGAATACATTGGTGTATGTTGTATGATGACTCTGAGATTGACATGAATGTTGTTGAAAGAGTGAGTATAAGTCAGATGAGATAGTTTAGGAATGTGGAACGTGTGTGGAATGGAAGATATGAATGAACTTGTATGAATGTATATGTATGTATTTATGTATGAAGAGTTGATGGTAGATTGAGCATGTGGTTGAAGCGAGGATGACTGAATGTTTCAGGGGTTCGTGTTACCCTATTTAATAAGATATTATCTTTACAACATATTTATTATTTGTTTAAACTATATAATAATGAATGATTCACTTTAAAATTATAATGATGAATCGTTCTCATCTGTAACACAATACTTTGCTAGCTGACAGGTTATTATACATACATATATATTTTTTATTGTAACATTGGCAAATTGTCAGCTACTGAAATATTGTGATACAGTGACAGTTAGTATAAAAAACAAACAAATTACGGATGATTAACTAGATTTTTAATTGTTAAACATTCCGACATTATTTTATACAAATATATTTCAAGTAAATGATTGATATAAATAAATTTGAATCAGTTTTATTTTAAATATTCTTCTCTAAACAACTTATGACCGATTTAAATAAAGTTAATCAAATCGTCCTCCGTCGATTATTTATACTAACAGTCAACATATTTTGTAAATAAAGATAATGAAATACTTTTACCCAAAATAATTGTATCAAAGTATTAATTCTAAAAGTTTCCATTATAATAATTAAATTGATTTCTTTTTAAAAATTGGGAAAACTGACAGAATTGATATTTACTAATGATAATAAATAAATATATTTTAAGTAGATAGTTGACAATAACTTTGTTTAACACATATTTATTGTTTAAGAATAAGAAATAGATACCTATTATAATAAGTTATACATACATCTTATTACAATATTCTTTATTCTTAAAAAATAAATATGTGTTGAAGAGATTTATCGTGAATTATTTAATTTAAAATATAGTTTTTATTATTTAAGATAAATAAGTAAATAATATTATTGTAATTAAATATGTACAAATAATAACAAATATGTTTTAAATAGGTAGTTTACAATAACTTTGTTTAACACATATTTATTGTTTAAGAATAAGAAATAGTTAACATATATCTTATTACAATATTCCTTATTCTTAAAGAATAAATGTGTGTTGAAGAGATTTATTGTGAATTATTTAATTTAAAATATAGTTTTTATTGTTAAATATAAATAAGTTAATAAAATTGTTGTAATTCAGTATGTAATAATAAGAAATATTGTAATAAGAAAACATACATCTTATTGCAATACGTCTTATACTTCAAGAATAAATATATTTTAAAGAGACTTATTCTAAATTAATTTATTTCAAAAATAGTTTGTATTATAAATAAAATGTACTTGTAGTTAACAATTCTAAAATAAAATGTTAGTAAAACTTGTACACAACTTTGCAATGATAATAAATATTGTTTATATTTATACATACCTTTTTGTTTTTAATTTTTTTTCTCACGGGTTTTTTAGGACTGGTGCTGTCATTTGCGAACTAAGTTAATTTAATTAATTATTTTCATGTTGGTTTCTTTTACTTTAAATGTCAATGGTTGAATTTAAAATGGCGTCTATTTAATTATTTACATTTAAATACTTTCATTTAAATTTCTATTAATCAGCCATTTTGTTCCTCCCATATATAAAATTAAATTCAATTAAGTTTCAATTATGAGGAGGAGCAATAGAAGATATGAGGGCGGTAGCACAACCAATTAAGAAAGCAGTGATGCCAATTCACTATAACCAAAATACAGTAAAGATACCTCCTCGCCGTTCTGCGCCCCGGATACAAACCGACCAAATTGGAGCAGATCCTGACAAAATTTCAAAGTTTGTTTTCTTAGTTCTAAAATTGGTCACCAGGGGGCAGCATCAATCATGTATGCATGGTGGTGCTATCTATTGTTTAATTTTTGAACTAGGAAAAAAACTTTGAGTTTTTGGTCAGGAATTGCTCCAAATTCGTCGATTTGTATCCGGGGAGCAGAACGATGAGGAGGTAACTTTACTGGATTTTGGTTATAGTGAATTGGCAACCCTGTTTCTTAATTGGGTGTGTTGACGCCCATTGAATCTTTCGTGGCTCCTCCTCTTAATTGATATTTAATTGAATTCATTTAATATATGGGAGGTACAAAATGGAAGACAAGTTAATTGAATTTGAATAAAATATTTATATTTACAGAAGGAAATAAATGAAAGAATGGCAGCCATTTTAAACACTTTTATTGACGTTTTAAATCAGTATACAATAGAAACTAACATCTATATTACAATATTTATTATAAATACAATATTTAAAGCATTCATTACAATTTATTTATTACAAATTTATATTATAAATACAATGTAAAACATAATTATTACAATTTTTATTAAATATATAATATATTATTGAAAAAAATATTATTTAATTTCTGGGGTGTCTTTTAGAATGTAGAATTGCTTTATAAGTTATTTGAGGAACTTTTTAAGAGGGTGATTATTTTATAAATGGATTTGAGGGACATTTAGTAAGATGGCTATTTTATAAATGATTTGAGGGAGTTTTTGGGAGGATGATATCTTATAAATGAATTGGAGGAAGAACAATTTTATAATTGATTTGAGGGACTTCATGGGAGGAAATAGAAATGTATTGGAGGACTTTTCGAGAGGATTATATCTTGCAAATGAATTGGAGGAATTTTTGGGAGGAAGACAATTTTATAAATGATTTGAGGGACTTCATGGAAGGAATTAAAAATGAATTGGAGGACTTTTTAGGAGGATTATTATCTTACAAATGAATTTAAGGACTTTTGGGAAAATGATAACATTACAAAAGATTTGAGGGAGTATATTCAGAAAGATGACAATTTTATAAATGATTTGAGGGATTTAATGAGGATACCTATCTAAATTAATTTAGAATAAGTCTCTTTAAAACATATATTTTCTTGAAGTATAAGACGTATTGCAATAAGATGTATGTTTTCTTATTACAATATTTCTTATTATTACATACTGAATTACAACAATTTGATTAACTTATTTATATTAAACAATAACAACTATATTTTAAATTAAATAATTCACAATAAATCTCTTCAACACACATTTATTTTTTAAGAATAAGGAATATTGTAATAAGATATATGTTAACTTATTATAATGGGTACCCTATTTCTTATTCTTAAACAATAAATATGTGTTAAACAAAGTTATTGTAAACTATCTATTTAAAACATATTTGTTATTATTTTTACATATTAAATTACAATAATATTATTTACTTATTTATCTTCAACAATAAAAACTATATTTTAAATTAAATAATTCACAATAAATCTCTTCAACACATATTTATTTTTTAAGAATAAAGAATATTGTAATAAGATGTATGTATAACTTATTACAATAGTGTTAAATACTCGAGACACAGAAACACACCGATTACAATAACATAAGACAACATTTATTGAACTGAATGACAACTAAAGAACATGTTTATAAAAAAACTACAAAAAACAAATGTTTCAACGCATACTATTTGGGAGATATAATTAAATAAACTTAGCGCAAAGTCATCGCATCTGCTTGGCATAAATAGTCCGTTTGGATTGTCTGTTATTTCTAACAAATAGGTATCTATTTCTTATTCTTAAAGAATAAATATGTGTTAAACAAAGTTATTGTCAACTATCTACTTAAAACATATTTGTTATTATCATTAGTAAATATCAATTCTGTCAGTTTTCCCAATTTTTAAAAAGAAATCAATTTAATTATTATAATGGAAACTTTTAGAATTAATACTTTGATACAATTATTTTGGGTAAAAGTATTTCATTATCTTTATTTACAAAATATGTTGACTGTTAGTATAAATAATCGATGGAGGATGATTTGATTAACTTTATTTAAATCGGTCATAAGTTGTTTAGAGAATAATATTTAAAATAAAACTGATTCAAATTTATTTATATCAATCATTTACTTGAAATATATTTGTATAAAATAATGTCGGAATGTTTAACAATGAAAAATCTAGTTAATCATCCGTAATTTGTTTGTTTTTTATACTAACTGTCACTATATCACAATATTTCAGTAGCTGACAATTTGCTAATGGTACAATAAAAAATATATATGTATGTATAATAACCTGTCAGCTATCAAAGTATTGTGTTACAGATGAGAACGAATCATCATTATAATTTTAAAGTGAATCATTCATTATTATATAGTTTAAACAAATAATACATATGTTGTAAAGATAATATCTTATTAAATGGGGTAACACGAACCCCAGAAACATTCAGTCATCCTTGCTTCAACCACATGCTCAATCTACCATCAACTCTTCATACATAAATACATTCATAAATTCTTTCATACAAGTTCATTCATATCTTCCATTCGACAAACGTTCCACATTCCTAAACTATCTCATCTGACTTATACTCACTCTTTCAACAACATTCATGTCAATCTCAGAGTCATCATACAACATACACCAATGTATTCTGAATTAATACGTCCATACCTCGATCACATACTACCCTAATATACAAACACATTCATTTCATCTCCAATCTCACATCATCCATCACCGAAACATTGCAATCGCTCTTCTCAAACACTAACACATTCATCATTTCAATTAATGAAGCTTTTGCATTCAGCGAAACATGATTTAAAATTAATAAATACAAACACTTGGCATTTTGTTTCATGAATTTAGAAATGGTTTTGCAAACACTTATATGTAGTTCAAATACAAACTAACTCTGTTAATAGAGAGAGGGAGGTTTTGGGAATTTACTTCCATTCCAATTTTTATTAAAAACAGCTTGAAGTTAACCATGTAACTTTAAACTTGCTGGAAGTTTGTCTACAAACAAATTATTTTTGCTCTTTGGTGACATTTGTAATTAACAAAATGAGGGTCTTTATTATATGAAATATTCATAAACAATTTTGAGAATATATATGCCTCAATTCCAATAAATACCTCCTAAAATATTTACATTTTTGGTATAGATATATCGACGATGTTTTAATCCCTTTACACCAGGAGCAACAACTACTCTAAATGTCCTTAATTCATTTGATTAAAATACATAATTCACCACTGAAGTGAAAGTTAATAAAAGCATAAATATCTTGGCCATTACTATCAAACACATTAACAATACATTTAATTTTAATATTTACAGGAAACCCACTAATTTGTATCACCCATGTAATATAAAGCTAGCAACGTTTTATAATTTATCTGATGATCTGAATTATAATCATTTTAAATATTACAGCAAACAATGGTTACAGTGCAGAAATCACTGTGAAGCTAATAAATAAGAAAACTAGATCAATTACAAGAAATTAATTTTATCCTGTACACTTTGAAACTAGATTTAAAACAATTTATAAAAAATTAAATTATGTTAATGGCATGAATCGTAGTATGGCCAAGAATTGGAGGAAATTTGACATTATATACTAATAATAAATTAATGAATAAAGACCCTTTGTTAAATTAAATGTAAAGATTGTGAATTTGTTTATATAGAGCAAACAGGACCAAGTTTCCAGACTAGATTTAAAGAGTATTGTTATAATTATATGACCAAAAGTACCCAGTCTAATCTAGCTAAACACTTGATAGATTTTTATCATAAAAGTTCTATATGTAATTTGTCAGTTCTACATATAAAAGGAAAGGATATCGATTCACTTTCCTTGAAGCTTTTAAAATTAAGAAAGCCGTTAGGGCCGACCAGAAACTAATGAATGAATATTTAGATGTTATAAACTCAACTTTCATAGCCCTTGTCATTAAAGTACATTCCCTAAACAGTCCCTCTCTCTATTAACAATTATTTTTGTATTTGTACAATATATAAGTGTTTGTAAACCATATATACCTTCTGACCAAATTTATAAAACTAAATACTAAGTGGTTTTATTTATTAATTAACATTATTTAAATCGTTTTCTGCTTCATTTATTGAAATCATTTACAACATCATCCGCACCAGGTAACGCAGACACTACCGCAGCCTCGCTACCTTCAAACACTCTAACTGCGTGCGCGCATTTCCAATCATCAGGAGTCAAATAACCTCTCACCTCCATACATCAACATCTCATTCAAGCCGACATCATTCTCACCTCTAACATTTTCCCTTGCAATTTCACTACAACCATTCAGTCCATTTACGCTACCATACAAACCCCTAAAATACTCACACCATCTATTCCTCACATCTGATTCATTCCACAATATAATTCACCATTCGTACCATTCATTCATTCATTCATTTATTTACTCAACAGACATTTCTCTAACATCCTCATTATACACCCTCATTCACCAACTTTTATCCCGACGTATACGCGACACCATCAAATCAACTTCTCCTGCTCGGTTTTTCAGTTGAACCTTGAACTTGAGTCTGAACATTTTTTTTGTTTACAACTTGTCAAATTAATCTAGTTCAGCTGAACCTAAACTGAATGTCAAATTATAATCATTGTCTTGATTATCGAAATTCAGTTTATATTCTGTCACAGGCAAAATAAGAAATATATTTATATACACATGATGGGAAATATTAAAAGAGCTGCAAATTTTTCCACCAATGAAGTTGAATTATTAATAGATTTAGTGAAAGTTAAAAACATGTATAGAATGAAAAAAAAAAACTGATAAAGTATTGTGTTAAGGAGAAGAAAAGTGTTGGGAGGAAATTTCTGCCTCATTTAATACTGTAGTGCCAAAATTTTAAAAGTTCTCTAGTCCAAAGATACAAATATTAATAATGTACAAGATTAAATTTAAATTCTACGTCATTAAATTCTACGTCAGGTACGTGTTCATTAAAATTCTAGCACAAGTTTAAATGATTTTTAAAAGAGAAAAATAATGGGGACAGACAATTAAAAATTGGAGCAAATTGGCAAAAAAGAGGAATACGTAAAATTACAAATTAACTCAATAATAAAAGAATTAAATTGTATATGAAATAGTAAATAGAAAAGTGTATATTGTAATATATTTCTAATGATACCCTTCTCACAGTTTCTTTACTGAACAAAATTGCGACAAATAATTATGACATATAAATGTCAGAATGTACTGAAAAACCGAGCATCAATCATTCATCACACAGAATAAAATCAATCACTCTCTGTCCATTTTCACTCACATTCTCCCTTGTACACAATTGCGCTATTTTATATTAATTTAAAACAACATATTTATTTCTGTTTTTAACAGACTTTTACCCAAATAATTTAAAAAGGGAATAATTTAAATGAGCACCGAAATCATTGTATCATAAATAAACAATAAGAACTGTGTTGCTCTCGCCAGAAATATATTTATTAAACACCAAAAATATATATTTTTAACCCCAGTTAAATTATATTTTGATAGTCTTTAAATATAATAGTAAATAAGCTTCATGGAAAATTAAATGCTAATATGGCAATAAGGAAATACAAATATTTGATATTTAAATTGATAAACAGATTAGCAAAGTCTAGTATTTTGGATATCGAATATGAATTATTTAGAGCTGATATTTTGGTGCTCGATTAAATACAACCCACTTAAAACTAATAATTATCTTATATTGATGTTGGAGGCAGCGGTCTTGACGACATTCTGCGTTGACTTTGGAGTCATCTTCGGATGTGTTTGAAGAGAAGCTGTTGATTCTGCTGCTGATGAATCTTCCCAGCATTTGATGTAATCACCAACAGGAAACGTTGGTTTTCTTCATTCACCACCGCACCTAACAACAAAATATTATTAGAAACAAGTACAAATACTCCTTGAAAAACAGTAAGTTTTCAATGATGGTGTCCTTCTTCCCCTACCTACCCTATCTTACCTAAGTTTTTGTCAAAGACTAGCTACGAAGCAACCGCGAAACGCTATGATGGGGCCCCACGTGGGGCCAGCGTTTTGTGGTGGGCAATACAAAACATCCGATATCGACTCGTGAGGTTGATTACACATCAAACCCACGATAGATATCACAATATCAATTCGTAAAATTGATTTATGGAAATAAATCAACCCCACGATAGATATTGTTCTAACCAATTTCGATTCGTAAAATTGATTTATAGTAATAAATCAACCCCACGAAAAGAACTACACAGTTGTTAGGAAGGCCTTCTAATAAGGCAGAAACTAAACTAACTAAATTTAAATGTACGTAGAGATAAAAACACGATATTGACTCGTGAATATGATCTTATAGTATAACTATAAATCATATCCACGATAAGATATCGGTCAAGTGTTAGGAAGAACCTGAAAGAGACTCACATTTTACGTAGTCTTCAGTAAAGGTGCCATCTTTTTCTCCCTACCCATCCCTATCTTACCTAAGTTTTTGCCAACGACTAGCTACGAATCTACGACAAAGCAACCGAAGCGTGCTTGTCAAGTTAGCAAAAACGTTGAGCATATTCCGTGCCCACGACCTCTCGGTTCACCGCCTACCAACCTACCCGACTGCTGGGAAGATTTCGCAGTGCTCGAACAGTCGAATTATGTCTAGATCTCCCAATGACTCATTGGACAATATGGTTCCTGTGATTCGATAACTCGACCACCCAAGGCATCGGCTTACACCTTCTAGCTACACTCAGCAGCACGCTCGCGAGGGACTCGCCCCAACCCGGATCACGAAACGCTTACAAACTTGCCTCCTGGTGATGGGATGTATGTTGGGGCCCCACGTGGGGCCTGCGTTTTTTGGTGGATAATACAAAATACACGATATCGACTCGTGAGGTTGATTTCAAATCAAACCCACGATAGATATCGATCTACACAATTTCAATTCGTAAAATTGATTTATAGTAATAAATCAACCCCACGAAAAGAACTACACACAGTTAGGATGGCCTCCTATTAAGGCAGCAACTAACTAACTAAATTAAAATGTACGTAGTGAGTAAACAATAAAAACAAACACGATATCGACTCGGGAAGTTGATCTTATAGTATAACTATAAATCAAGCCCACGATACGATATCGGTTATGAAGTTATGAAGGCCTTTAAATAAGGCAGACAAAAGTTAAATTACACGACGACGACGTTTGTTTGGCAAGTGAACTTCTTGTTGCAGACTCGCAGCGACCTACTTAAAATTAAAGTGAATTTGAAACATATACACATCTAACATACACTTCAAATACAATATTACTCAGTTTACTGTTATTATTATTAGAAATTATTAATATTATTAATATATTATTATTTAGTATAAACAAAAGTAAAATAATAACGTTTATCTACTCTTATTAAATAATGTATTCATTACTTATGAAATTTATGATAAGTAATACTAATCATTATTGACAGTGTTAAAAATGTTAAGTAGTGTTCATATTTATTAAATAAAAATAAAAACAAAAAATTTAAGCAATCTGACTTATTCATAATGTAACATAAAAAAAATAATTGTAAAATCTTATTACATAATAACATATAGTCGTAGATAAAGTATAGTATTCTATTCGCAAGTAATAGCTATTACTCACTCGAATGATTTACAACACTCACCTTCGGCTCGTGTTGCAAACTTCATTCTCCTGAGTAACAGCTTATATTACTTACTCATTGAATAATATACTATTTTTTGAATTTAGCAATTTACTTTTAAAACACTTTAAACAAATATTTCTCACATCTAACAATAAATGAAATTAAAAGACAGCAGATGTATGTCAAGGCGGTGTCTCAATAAAATTCTAAATAAATTATTAATAATTTCTTTTCTCATTTTTTACATTAATTAAAATATAAATTTGTACTCATCTTTTGTTCCTGAAGTGTGTTGAAGCAACGGTGGACAGCGTGGACAACTTGGGCATGGCGCTCGAGTCCTGGGACTGAATGCCGCATTCAAATATGCATGCAAAACAGAATTTAAAATAAGCATCTATCATTAAAAATACTAAACAATATTTAAAAGTAATTTTTAATATTAAACAATAGTAAATGATCAAAATAAAATTATATGTTTAAACCAATTGTGAATAATTCTTCATTTTAGAATTAATTACTTTCTGGAGGGTTGATATTAAGGGATGAAACTATGGTCAATAGATGAGGAATTGAATGTTGAAACCCGGTTGACTGGTTACTAAATTACAGCCGTTTTTAAAACATGTTTATATTTAAAGTTACGGAAAAACTGTCGTTCATATTTTCTCTCAAAAAATTAATAAAATTAACCAGATTTACAAACAAAACTATAGGCAGTCCACATTTTCAAACCTCTTCAAAGTTAAATGTTGTAGACAACATTTGAAAAACTCATATATTTTAAATATTGGGTAAAAGTCACCGCTAGTAAAATCAAATTATTAAACGAGATTAATTTTAATTTTCTGTTTTGAACCGGACATCAATTATTTTAGGAGAAAAATCATTGTAAAAGTAAAATAAAGCTTGCCCCAGAAAAAAATTGTCGCTTAGGTTTAGGCCTTTTCGTATACTGCTTTTATAGATATACAAATTTGTATGTGATGCGTTTTTATAGTTGGCTATGCATTATACAAAAACAATTAGTTGACAACTTTCATACAATTTAGTGTACAAAGATGCCATTGAAACACAAACAATTGCGCGAAAATATTTTGTACAAATGTGTTCAAAATAGGCATATATCCACAAGAAAAGTAGCTTTAGAGTTAAAATCTACAACAAGGACTGTTCAAAGGGTGTTACGAAGATATAATGAAACGGGTAATACACAAAAAAAATGTGGAAGTGGATTTGTAGATTAAAATATTGAGAAAATGTCTTGAAGGCTTTGTGTGAAAATAAAAATCTTTCTGTGAGAGATTTGGTTAAGAAATTTGAAACTACTCAATCAACAGTCCAGAAAATTAAGCTAAAGAATTCTATAAAGTATTTAAAACAAAAAACAAAAGTGCCTAACAGGAATACTAAGCAAGAAACTAACACAAAATGAAGATCACGAAAACTTTACTTTAAAGTGATATCAAAAAAATTATGTGTTATCATGGATGTCGAAACGTATTGTTAACTTGAATTAAAATCTCGACCAAGTCATTATTATTATTCTGGAAAGTTCAGAACATCTGTTAGTAGCTAATTGAAGGTAATTCAAATAGAAAAATTCTCAAAAAAGATGCTTGTATGGCAGGCCATTTGTTCCTGTGGCAAACGCAGTATGCCTTACTTTTCGACATCGACAATCAACGGCAAAAGATATTTAAGCGAGTGTCTTGAAAGATGATTATTGCCCTTCATAACACACCAATACTATTTTGGCCATATTTGGCAACATGTCATTACACAAAAAATGTCATTGATTGGTATAAAAGAAACTCCACATATAGAATTTGTACATAAATTTGAAAATCCTAAAAATTGTCCTGAATTGCGCCCAAACAAAAAATATTGGCCCCATATGAAGCAGAAGTTATTAAAATATAAGAAACCACTCAATTCTGTCGATAATTTCAAATATAAGTGGAAACAAATTACAAAAATGATATCTGATTATGCTGTATAAATTTTAATGAAAGGGCTGAAAAGGAAATTGTGCAACTTTTGGATGAATCATAATTAAAATGTAAATATATGCTATTATATACTATTTAGTTGTTGATCAATAAAGTCTTCAATAGTTTTTAAAAAATTCATTTAATTATATGGTTTTTAGTTAAAAATTATAGGCGACATTGTTTTCTGGGACAAGCTTTATAATTAATCACCCTTGACTAGCTAATAATGTACTACCGTTATCATTAATTAATATTTAGTAGATTGTCAGTTACTAATCATTCACCATCATTATTATTATTGTTTTTACCCAAATAATTAAAAAAATAACAATGTACTTACATTGATGATGATGTCCACGGTGACACCAGCTCCAGCTGCTCCAAGCTCTGGATGGCGGCAGCTCCAATGACACCAGCTGCTTCAACATCTTGATGATGTCCCTATAAACATAAAAACAATGTATTAGTAACATAGCACAGCACCCTTCATCATGTTTATTTTAAGTTTCATAATCATCATAACTTTTGAGAGTGTGTATACTAGAAATAGTAAAAGGAAACCCACATTTAGTCATTTAAAAGATACACTCATTGTTTAAAAAGTAATTGAATTAAAAAAATAATTTAATTTATTTAGCAGCGCGTAAGTCTTGTACTAATCGAGATATTTTAAAAGTACAAAGAAACAAAAAATAAAGCCCCAAAAATATAAATAAACAATCATCTCACCTGTTTGGCGCTTTTACTGTGCATCTACAACCTGGTGCACCAGGTCCACAAGTTGGTTTTAAAGTCGACAAATGTTGTTTCCATTCCCTGACATCTGTCTATGGTTTGCGCATGAAATCCATACCTAAAAACGATATTAGCGCATTAGAAATTAATTTAAATTCAAACTTACTTATTCTACTACATTTTGTTGGCAATTAACAATATTTTAGTTTAATATCACATCATTTTACAAATCTAGTTTACTTGTCAAATATCAGTTTCTGACAACTAACAGACTACTGCCACCTATTCATAATACCTTGAACTATATCAGTGGCGCAGTATGCATCCAAATTATAGGGTGTTTATTTTATAAAAATCATTTGATTTCTAATCAATAAAGACTACTCTATATTATTTATAAGTAATTATTATTAACGTTCATAACATATTTTTTTATTATAAACAGCATTTAACCCCGAAAACTAATATTTTAATGTCTTTGCCCCCAAAATAGTCCACGGATTTTTTTACCCGCCTAAGTAATTTAGTGATAAATTAATTCTCTAGTTTTGGCATTTATATTTGAATTCAAAATGACTGAAAAACTATTTAAACTTATTTTAAAACAAATATGTATATAATTTAAACGTAAAATAATTAAAATAAAATAGATTGGTGCTTCAATTAATTTAATTAAACGTGGATTTTAGCAGCGAATTGAAAACTTTTTCATATAAAATTCATGAGATTTTGTAAAGAATATTAGAACTATTCCAAGTTCATGAATGAAACAAACTCTAAAGGGGGTTCAGTATGCACATGTCTAATCTGCAATTGCAGATTTTGGACAGTTACAATCCATCATATTAGTTATTTAATTAACAAATATATAAGTGTTTGGTTAATGACTGAAAATATGTTTACAAGTTAATTGAAGCACGAGACAATTAATGTTTTACGTAATTTACCAAATCAAAATACTTCTAGAAGAATATGTAATCGTCCAACAAAATTATTTAGGCCAAGGACTCAAATAAATGGCTTTTACACAGATGTACGCGGAACGTAGGTTTATATTGAAAGAATCAAGCATCGACAAACATCATAATAAAAAATTAAAACCAATTTCAATTATCTGGACTAGTTTAAAAGTTACAGCCGACAAAAATTTTGGACTGGGAAACATAAAAAATAGTTTTGCGATTTAAAAAAAAATCTTTTTGTTTCATGATCAGCACGTCGTACAGAATATACCCTTTAATTTTTTGCTCTAAGTTGTGAAACGCCCTGTATAAGTTTAAATAATTTATTTTTTAATTAACAAATATATAAGTGTATGGGTAATGACTGAAAATATGTTTACAATTTAATTGAAGCACGAGAAAACTAATGTTTTACGCAATTTACCACATCAAAAATACTTATAGAAGAATATGTAATCGTCCAACAAAATTATTTAGGACAAGGACTCAATTAAATGGCTTTTACACAGATGTACGCGGAACGTAGGTTTATATTGAAACCAATCCATTCATCAAAGAATCAATCCTCAACAAACATTTTCATAATAAAAATATGATTAAATATAGTTGAAAAAATGGAGAATTCAAAATTTAAAACCAATTTCAATTATCTTGACTAGTTTAAAAGTTACAACAGACATATTTACAGCAAATTTAAATTTTAAAAGATACACTCACCTGCAAAAGTACTGGAAGTGAAGCGTCCGGACACGCCATCAAACATCAAGTCCCCGGGGCCATCATCTCCTCCAGCTCGGCTTCCTGGTGCTCCAGATTCTCCGTCGACTTCTTGCAGCTGTCCAAAGTCACCTGAATGAACACAGACCGGGTGTCAAACATATCAAGTCTCTTGTGTTAGGATGTTGTAATTAATTAATTAATTGAATGTATAACTAAATCACCACACCTTTTACCCATTATTGGGTGAAATCACAGCCACTCGCACTAGCACGTGATTATTTTCAAGCGACCAGCTCTGCTCAGCGTTTTGTTTGCAAGTGCGGAGCTCGAGCTCGTTGCATGATGACTCGCCCGACTAATTAATTGATGACACAACTCAATACATTGAAACTTACACAACATGTCTACATTTCAAATAAAATATTTCTCATTTTACTTTTTTCATTAATTATTATAAATTATTATTGTTATATATTTTTTATAAAAGTAAACAAATTTAAAACGTGAAACGTTTATACGTGAATTTCCCAGTAATGAGGTAAAAGGCGTGATTTGATTTATAAATAAGTTTCTCACCAATGCCAGAACATTTCCGTCTGATTCTCTTCTCTTGCTGCCGACATGAAGAGTAGGTTTGTGAAGAGCGATCGTCGTCGACATTATCACCACGGTGTTTGCTGTCTGAGTCAACACCAGCGCTCCAAGTATTTCTAATGATTTGCTTAAAATATCGATCGGAACCAATTCCTAATCAGCGCAGGAATGCAACAAGAGCAAGACAGCTGCTCTCTGGCGAAGCTCATTCTGTTTAAATTCCTCGACTCCGGTTCTGCAGGTTCCAATCTCTTCTCTCCACGGAGGGTTTCATGTCGGTGTGGATGAGTATCCAGTGCTCGCATTTCTCTCCGATTACGCCTGGAACAAACAATAAACAGTTACTATTAATTGTAATTGCTAATTAACCGCTAACTTTTGTTTAGCTAATCGATAATAAACATGGCTTCCTTCCTCCAGGTGCCATCCCCTCATTCCCCTCATTCACCAACACTCAATTCAATACAATGACCGCTAGTCTAATTAAGGGAAATTCATTTTCATTATTTTAGGACAGAAATACTTGTTTATAACATTTATTTATATCCAACTTTAACTTGAAATATTTTTGACCAAAATAATTCCGGAAGGTTTAACAATTAAAAATATAGTTAATCAGCCTTCATAATAACTGACACTAACTAACAATTTACTAGCTTTATCATTAACAAATATCTAGTTACTATTACATACATACATACATAACATCACGCTATATCCCATTAAATGGGGTAGCACGAACCCGTCAACATTCTCATCCTGACACACGATACTCGATTCGACCACATTAACACTTCCTCCATACAAACTCTTTCTTTTCTCACAACCAAAATCCATCAACACACAACAAACATTCATCCATTCGCTAGTGTGCACTGCGCTTGTTTCTGAAGATGGTCTCCACACAATTGCAGGTAAACACTCGAAACATCTAACCAATTAATCTAAAATCAAGAATCATACGCTTGTCTTCATTCATCATATTTATCCCGCAATTAATTCCTATCCTGACACACCACTTTTGCTTCAACCACATTCATAATTCTTTTCATACAAGCTCGTTTATTCTTCACGCTCAGAATCTTTCGCTCACGCAACAACCCTTCAATCATATTCATCCACTTGTTCCTAGGCCGTCCACGCAAACTTTCACCCTCAATTTCACCAACATACACCTGTTTCACCAATCTGTCATTCGACATACGTTCTACATGACCAAACCATCTCAACTCACTTATTCCCACTCTTCTTACAACATTCTTCCCAATCTCACATTCATCATACACCAATGTATTCCGGACACGATCTCTTCTAGTATATCCACACACACCCCGCAAATATCTCATTTCCACAGCAGTTATTTGCGGGGTGTGTTACTATTCATCATTATTATTTTAAACTGAATATGAATTTATCTCACAAATTCTCAAATAAATATTAAAACAAATAATTAAAAAATAACAATATTCTTACATGGATGTTGAGAGCAGCAGATTTAATATTCAAACTCATCTTTGCTGATGCCTCCGGGGTGTTGATACACGCTGAGGATGCTTGCAGGTCCCGTGATGTCCCTATAAACATAAAAACAATATATTAGTAACACACTTCATAACATTTATTAAAGTTAATAATGATAACAGAGAAGACAATTAATAGAATAGCTCTAAAATGCTTTAAAAAAAGAACCGACCATTTAGAAGGCTTTCGAATGCCATCACCAACTACAAAATGGCTGAATTGAGTAAATATTATTAAGAGTGTATTTGTAAACGCTGCTTGTTGAGTGCAGGTGAACTTGAATACGCACAGACTTGTTTAATTATTGTTTCGATCAGTCATTAAATCAATACTTTTACCAATTTAAATATATAGAAAGCAAGTGATAATAAATAACATGAATACGTATTTGGCCATTAATAATATTTGAATTAAATTTTTATAAATGACAATTGAGAAAGATATTCAAAATGAATAGAATATTGTTTTGAAATAATAATAACAATTGGCAAAACCAACTAGTTAAATGCATTATTAAGATGTCGTAACACTTGTAGCTGTTATGTATTACAAAGTACATTTTACACTATTTTTAAGTACAAATATCTATCGAAAATATTAGAATAATATTCTCGTTAACTGTTTACCAGTATTTTGTTATAACGTACAATTATTTATCCAGCAACATTCAACAGCACAGCGTCATACAAGACTAAATTTATGGAATAAACAGGTTCACTTCGGCAAATTTATCGTTTGAACAAATCAAATACTTTTATAAATTTATATAAAATAAAGAAAATACTTTTAAAATCAGTATTTTGACACATTTTCATGTATAAAAACTAATATTTATGTATGTAAATAATAATAAATAATATATATCACGCTTTCCGAAATAAAAATACTATTTATAACTGTTAAAATCTAAAGATATGCAAAAATATGATTGTGATTTAAAAGAAAATTTATTTAAAATCATGTTCAAATATAATGTTAAAGCAGTTTATCCCAAATTTAATTATTGAAATGTAATATTTCTGTTACTGCATTTTCTGTATGTTACGTACAAAGGTTATGTAACAAAATGTTGATGCATTTTTAAGTATCAAAAACTAAATTTACAGGTGAAATTTGTATCAAATTCGTCAGAATAACATCTATACTTACGAAAGGCACTATATTTTATTAATATTTATTGATATTTTTACTCACAAACACTAATTTTCTAGCAGCACATCTAATAACCACCATGCTTGCAACTTATGAACTGTGAAGTCGACGCAACGCCTGCACACTGCACGAACTTCCGCGCAAACCAGTGAACATCAAAATGTCTTGGAGTGTATTTTATGTCTAAAATTTATAATTTATTGAAAATGACATATATTTAATAACATTAATTCAAAATTTGTTTTTTAAATTAGTGTTTATGAATTTTATAAGTAATTAAAATATTTAAATACAGAAATAAGTATTGAAATTAAAGAAAACTAGTACTTAAAATATGATTTTTACAATATAGAAATAGGGAAACAATTCTTGAATGTACTTTAACAAAAAAAAAATGAATAGTATATTACATAATAAGTCAGGAAAGTGATGCTTTACTTGACGAAGCGGTTGTTTGAAGTACGAGGCCGTTAGGCCGAGTATTTTAATTCGCTGAGTATTATGTATACTATTTTTTCAGAAATCGTTCATATTTATATTTGATCAATATAATTAATAATAAATATTTCAAAATGTTTAATTTTTTGGTAAGAATCATATTGGCAGCAAACTACATATCCAAGGTGATAACAAAAGTTGTTGAAAACAATATCTTATGTGAAAAATCTATTGAATATATTTGTGTCAAAAGTAATATTGTTGACAGAGAAGATTTCTTTATAATGTTGGAAAATATAGATGAAAATGAGTATGCGGCGGTATTTTCAAGTACTCCTCCTGAAATCTTAAATCAAGCAACTGCGGCTGTTGAAAATTTATTACCGAGCAAGTCCAAAGACCGATATGATAAAGAGTATGAAATTTTCATGGATTGGAAAAAGCAAAATAATTTGTTAGCAAATGTGCTACTTGCTTATTTTATTTACTGAATCTCCAATAAATTTAGCTTCAAATTCGCCAGTGTCATACATAAATTTTAGTAATTTAAGCAATTGTATATTTAGTATTAATACTATTGATAAAAATAAATAAAAATCCTATGAATTTTTTTAGTTATTTAGTTTATTTATTTGAGTCAGGTAAACACTTACTTTCCTGACTAAAATGCGTCAGGAAAGTAGGCATTTTCTTGACGATTTCAGAAAACACATATTACCTGGCTTCACATTTATTTATTTCCCAATTAATCAACACATCTTCGACTTCCTCTACATCCAATTCCAGACTCGTTTCCGGGAAACAATCATACGAGTGACTGTCTTCTTTTTCTGGAATTGTTTCGGCTTTTTCCTTCAGTCTTATTTTTCTCTGTGGGATCACATTCTGTGATTCTTCGTCCACTGTTTCGGTAAAGTTGTTTGGTTTAGACTGTGAAGACCTTTCTAGGATTTCCGCTTCATTTGGTTTGTCCACTTCTTGTTTGATGTCTAAGTTGGCGAAGACTGTGCTGTATTTTTTCCGGAAGTCGCCCAAGAGGTTCGTTGATGCTGTTAGATCTTTCTTGTATCGGTTGAGCAGGACATTGGAATGCAGACACATTAATTTAAATTCGTAGAATTTATCTGAAAAATTAAATATTTATTTATTTTTTAAATGATTGAAATATAAATAGTAACAAATTTGATTCATTTCCCTTGTTTTTTATTAATTTAAATTCATAATTGCTTTCATACAAGCTAGGTTATTCCGCCGACTTGCTAACTTTCGTTGACACAACAAAACTTCTGTCTCATTGACCCACTGAATCCAGTGGTGAAATGTTTAAATGCATAAGTCTTATAGTTTTTGAGAAAATATTAAAAAACCTCTTTTTGCGATTTTTTTGGCGAAATTTGGAAAAAAAATAAAAATCGCTGAAACTATGTTTATAAGTTAGCTGAAGCACGAGAAAGTCAATGCCGTTGACCGTATTTTCATATCGCTTGTAGTTTTTGAGATATAGGCTCGGGAAAGTACAAAATCTGAATAAATTTAACAATTTAACATTTCCGGAGCGTATATCTAAAAAATGAAACAAGATATGAAAATGCGCTCAACGGCATTGAATTCCCCGTGTCCGAATTGACTTGTAAGCAAATTTTCATGCAATTTGAAGCAATTTAATTTTTTGTAATTATTTCCTTAGGTATATAAACCTTTGTTTTTTTCAGATTTTAATTCAATTTTCCCAAAAATCCTTAATCATACGAATATTGTAACGAAAATTTACATACATATGTATTTTGACCCACTGAATCCAGTGGTGAAATGTTTAAATGCATAAGTCTTATAGTTTTTGAGAAAATGTCAAAAAACCTCTTTCTGCGATTTTTTAGGCGAAATTTGGAAAAAAAATAAAAATCGCTGAAACTATGTTTATAAGTTAACTGAAGCACGAGAAAGTGAATGCCGTTGACCGTATTTTCATATCGCTTGTAGTTTTTGAGATATAGGCTCGGAAAAATACAAAATCTGAATAAAATTAACAATTTAACTTTTCCGGAGCGTATATCTAAAAAATGAAACAAGATATGGAAATGCGCTCAACGGCATTGAATTCCCCGTGTCCGAATTGACTTGTAAGCAAATTTTCATGCAATTTGAAGCAATTTAATTTTGTGTAATTATTTCCTTCGTACAAGGAAGTAAAAATTAAATAAATGTTAAAACTACAATATTTAGATAATAGAACAACTAGAATTAATAATTTATTCAATCAGAATAATTATTAAAATGAAGGCCATTATTTTGTTACGGAACTTGTGATTACATACATACATAACATCATACTATGCCCCATTAAATGGGGTAGCACGAAATGTTGGTACATACACCCAATATTTATTCATCAGATTTATTCTGCAATTAATCTTATAACAAATATACCACTTTCGCTTCATCCACAGTCATAATTCTTTTCATAAAAGAATCATTCGTGCACACAATAAACCTTCAATTATATTCATCCATTTATATAAGAAAATTTAAATATAAATTTGTTTATTTATTTAAATATTGTATACCTACGATTAAGGATTTTCGGGAAAATTGAATTAAAATCTGAAAAAACCAAAGAGGTACCCCTTAGGAAATAATTAAAAACATGAAATTGCTTAAAATTGCATGAAAATTTGCTTATAAGTCAATTCGGATACGGCGAATTCAATGCCCTGTATAGGTTTCATGATCAAACTAGAATTAAAATAAATATAATTTTATCGATTCGAAATATTACTAACTATTTGAAAAATATTATCTATAAATCTTAAAAATTAATTGCGACTGAAATGTTTGTTGCAAATAAATGAAATAAATTTTAAAGTGTTCAACATATATTTCTATACGTGCAGAATATGCAATTGCAGATATTTGAGTGGTACTAAACCGTCAAATTACTATATATGTATACGATTAATGCAAGTTTAAATAATTATTGTTTTAATAAATAAAGATTTTTTGAGAAAAAGACTTTGTTATGAATGATTTAGAGATTTTTTTGGGAAGATTTTAGTTTTATAAATGATTGGGAAGATTTTGGGAAAGATAAGACTTATAAATAATTTGTGGAACTTTTTGGAAAGAAAATATTTTTAAAGGCCTCTTTACGAAACTGACATTCTTCGAAATGATTGATTGCGTAAACATCTTAAAAATAAATAAATAAAATATTTGGTTGTAAATCTTCGCCAAACATTCATACTAATTTATTTTAATAATAACTATATTCTAATACAAACAAATAATGCATCTACCTTTTGGCTGGCGTGTACTAAAAGTCCCATCCATTCCTCTCTGAAAAGTTCCAGGCTCGTACCACTATAAATTCACTTCACATCCAGTATACACTAACACTTACACTATATTACACTTATATTTCACTAAAAAATCACTTTACAATATTTTTACTTGAGACACAAATAAAACACGACATTTTAAACAAAATTCGTTCGTAGACTGACGATTAAAGTCGCTAGGCATGTACGTAACAAGTTAGAACATAATTTCAATTAATAGCTAAAGACCGATTTCATGCCATTCTAGGCTTTAACAACTAGGCTCTAAAGAATATATTTGATTGTATCGAATTATACACTTTATTATGAAACAAATTAAATATATTTTACGCTGTTTCTCCTTGTGACAGAGATATAAAAAATTAAAAAGATTTATTTCAAACATTTTTCAATTCATCTCTTAGTTATATTTGTATTTTTATTTATCTTATAAATGCACGATTATTTTAAATATAAAGACCTTAATTGAAAAAAAGTATAATTAAAATATCCAAAAAATAACAAAATGAACCTTTTTTTATTTGAAACATTTTTTGATTTAGCGTAGAATAAGTTTCACCGCAAAAACTGAGTTTGTGTCATCGGTAGTTGAAGTAGTTGGTGCCGGGCATTTGTAATGTGTATTTGCGGGGTCTAGAAAAAATCTAATTTTGCGTCTAATCAAAAAATACTTCAAATAACTTAGGAAGAGAATAAATTAAGGAGTATATTCTTTAATAACAATTTTTCTATAAAGTTTAGGGTATAGCCAAAAACTTGAAAAATATATTTTGTTGGGTCATCAAACGAGACTATTGGCACCATCTATTGGCAACTTGGGTACTATATATGAAAATAAATATCTCGAAATTGGGGGATTAAATGGAAAAATACTTCAAGTAAATGTGACGGAGAATTAAAAAATTAAAACGATTTATTTGAAGCATTTTTCAATTCATCCCTTAGTTAAAGAAATATTTGTATCTTTATTTATCATGTAAATGTACGATTATTTTAAATATGAAGACCTTAATTAAAAAAAAGTATAATTAAAAGAGTCAAGAAATAACAAAATGAAACTTTTTTATTTGAAACATTTTTTGATTTTTATAATTATTTATATTTTATTGATATTTATTGATTTTATAACATATTTAAAAATGGTCGACAAGCTGTCAGATTGGAATATTTCATATTGTTAATATTTCAAAAACCAGCCGCTGTAATGTCTTAATTGCAAATATGGATTCTACGGGAAATTTACTATAAGAAAAAGTCATATTTGTTAATAATTTGTTGCTGATTAAATAATAATTAATGATTTACAATTGAATTATTGAAATGTATATATGCATTGGCTGTATATTTGGTTTTAAATATAGATTTTTTGTGTTCTTATGTTTTATTTTATTAATATAACATTTGTTTTAATGAATTTATGATATATAGTTAAATTTTCTTTTATATTTACCCTAGATGACACCACGAATATCATTTTTAAATAAAATAAAATAAAAAAAATTTATCAGCGACAATAGGTAGTTTTATGAGGATAAAATAAGTATAAATATTTATAAAACATAAACATTTTATTATAATTTAATAACACAAATATCATTTTAATAAAATAATACAAAATATATTGATAGCAGATGTCCCTGAAAACATTCTGACATATTTCTAAGACTGTGGCTTTTCCCCAAAATAATCATCCAGACATTAAAAAAATTCTAAAGTCCCTGAAAACATTCTGACATATTTCTAAGACTATGGACTTTCCCCAAAAAATTCATGCAGTCCCTAAAAAAATTCTGAAGTCCCTGAAAACATTCTGACATATTTCTAAGTCTATGGACTTTCCCTAAAAAATTCATACAGTCCTTAAACAAATTCTAAAGTCCCTGAAAACATTCTGACATATTTCTAAGACTATGGACTTCCCCCATAAAATTCTAAAAAAATTCTGAAGTCCCTGAAAACATTCTGACATATTTCTAAGTCTATGGACTTTCCCTAAAAAATTCATACAGTCCTTAAAAAAATTCTGAAGTCCCTGAAAACATTCTGACATATTTCTAAGACTATTGACTTCCCCATAAAATTCATACAGTCCTTAAAAAAATTCTGAAGTCCCTGAAAACATTCTGACATATTTCTTAGACTATGGACTGTGCCCAAAAAAATCCTTCAGTCCCTAAAAAAATTCTGAAGTCCCTGAAAACATTCTGACATAATTCTAAGACTATGAACTTTCCCCAAAAAAATCATGCAGTCCCTAAAAAAATTCTGATGTCCCTGAAAACATTTTGAGATATTTCTTAGACTATGGACTGTGCCCGAAAAAATCCTTTAGTCCCTAAAAAAATTCTGAAGTCCCTGAAAACATTCTGACATAATTCTAAGACTATGAACTTTCCCCAAAAAAATCATACAGTCCCTAAAAAAATTCTGATGTCCCTGAAAACATTCTGACATATTTCTTAGACTATGGACTGTGCCCAAAAAAATCCTTCAGTCCCTAAAAAAATTCTGAAGTCCCTGAAAACATTCTGACATATTTCTAAGACTATGGACTTTCATTAAAAAATTCATAGAGACCCTAAAAAAATTCTGATGCCCCTGAAAACATTCTGACGTACTTTAAAAGACTATATCTATTCATATTTTTAAATAATTATTTTAATTTGTCGCCAAACGAAAATAAAGTCATTTTATTACAACACTTAAAGAGAAGCATTCAGAATGAAATTGATGGTATAGCGAGCAGCAAGCTTATGCAACCGTTTCGCCAGCGGGTAAAGAGGTATACAGCCAGCAATGAGGCTGAGTGCAGCGGGCCTGTATACGCACAGTGGCCGGGCAGAAACGAAAAATTGTTGCTGATCGCCAAACAGCCAGGTCGGTGACGTCACGGAGCCGTTTGAGCTTGTTTCTTATGATATCGCGATGCGCGAATACAAGTATGTACTATCTTTTGCAATTATATAGGTTTCAAAGTGTGACTTGAATTAAAATTAATATTATTTTATCGATGCAAAATATTACTAACTATTTGAAAAATATTGTCTGTAAATTTTAAAAATTAATTGCGCCTGAAATAATTAAAGTAAATGAATGAAATAAATTTTAAATGGTTCAGAATGTATTTCTACGCGTGCTTAATCTGCAATTTCAGATTTTTGGGCGGTTACAAGACGTCAATTTAATATATAAACAATTAATGCAAATATATATAATAAATTAATCTTTGTACAAAGATGACAATCTTATAAATGAATTGGAGGAAATATTAGGAAAATGACAGTCGTTTTAAATAATTGTGACAGGGAATTGCAAAATTTAGAAGTTTTATTTGAAACTTATTTTTTATTCATCCCTTAGTTAAAGAAATATTTGCTACTTTATATTTCACGTAAATGCACGATTATTTTTAACACAAGGGCCTTAATCAAAAAATACTCTAATTAAAATGTCCAGGAAATAATAAAATAAGACACTTTTATTTGAAACATTTTTTGATTTGTCCTAAAATAAGTTTCACCGCAAAAATTGTGTTAGTTTTATCGGTGATTGAAGTCACCGGTGTGCGATATTTATACACATGAATTTGCGGGGTTCAGACATATAATAATTTTGCATCTAATCAAAAAATGCTTCAAATAACTCTAGTAGAGAATAAATTAAGGAGTATTTTGTTTCATTTTAACTTTTCTATAACGTTAACGGTATAGCCAGAAATCGAGAAAATATGTTTAGGGAATTTCAAACGAGACTGCTGGCGCCATCTCTTCGCAAACTTAGGAACTATATACGTGGGTGAATATCTCAGAACTGGGGGAGTAAATCGAAAAACGCTTTAAATAAATGTGATAGAGAATTGAAAAACTAAGAAGTTTTGTTTGAAACCTTTTTTTATTCATCCCTTAGTGAAATAAATATTTGCTAATTTATATTTCTTATAAATGCTCGATTATTTTGAACCCAAGCGCCCTAATCAAAAATTACTTTAATTAAAATGTCCAAGAAATAATAAAATAAGACACTTTTATTTGAAACATTTTTTGATTTGGCGTAAAATAAGTTTTACCGCAATAATTGTGTCAATTTTATTGGTCATTGAAGTCACATTTATACACATGAATTTGCGGGGTTCAGACCCATAATAATTTTGCGTCTAATAAAAAAATGCTTCAAATAACTTAGATAGAGAATAAATTAAGGAGTATTTTCTTTCATTACAACTTTTCTATAACGTTAACGGTATAGCCAGAAATCGAGAAAATATGTTTAGGGAATTTCAAACGAGACTGCTGGCGCCATCTCTTATCAAACTTAAGAACTATATACGTGGGTGAATATCTCAGAACTGGAAGAGTAAATCGAAAAACGCGTCAAATAAATGTGATCGAGAATTGAAAAACTATGAAGTTTTGTTTGAAACTTTTTTTGATTCATCCCTTAGTTAAAGAAATATTTGCTACTTTATATTTCAAGTAAATGCACGATTATTTTGAACACAAGGGCTTTAATCAAAAAATACTCTAATTAACGTGTCCAGAAAATAATAAATTAAGACTCTTTTATTTGAAACATTTTTTGATTTGGTATAAAATAAGTTTCACCGCAAAAATTGTGTTAGTTTTATCGGTCATTGAAGTCACCGGTGTCCGACATTCATACACATGAATTTGCGAGGTTCAGACACATAATAATTTTGCATCTAATCAAAAAATGTTTCAAATAACTTTGTTAGAGAATAAATTAAGGAGTATTTTCTTTCATTACAATTTTTTGGAACATTAACGGTATAGCCAAAAATCGGTAAAATATATTTTGGTTATTTTCAAACGAGGCTGCTGGCGCCATCTCTTCGCAAACTTAAGAACTATATACGTGGGTGAATATCTCAGAACTGGAGAGTAAATCGAAAAACGCGTCAAATAAATGTGATCGAGAATTGAAAAACTAAGAAGTTTTGTTTGAAACTTTTTTTTATTCATCCCTTAGTTAAAGAAATATTTGCTACTTTATATTTCATATAAATGCACGATTATTTTGAACACAAGGGCCTTAATAAAAAAATACTGTAATTAAAATGTCCAGGAAATAATTAAATAAGACACTTTTATTTGAAACATTTTTTGATTTGATGTAAAATAAGTTTTACCGCAAAAATTGTGTTATTTTTATCGGTGATTGAAGCCACCAGTGTCCGACATTTATACACATGAATTTGCGGGGTTCAGACATATAATAATTTTGCATCTAATAAAAAAATACTTCAAATAACTTAGATAGAGAATAAATTAAGGAGTATTTTGCTTCATTACAACTTTTCTATAAAGTTAACGGTATAGCCAGAAATCGGGAAAATATATTTTGGATATTTTCAAACGAGACTGCTGGCGCCATCTCTTCGCAAACTTAAGAACTATATACGTGGGTGAATATCTCAGAACTGGGGGAGTAAATAGAATCTACCCCTGTGGCTCCTCCTCCACTAGCATTTTTGAGGGCCGTGATTTGACGGCTGTTTACGCGTAGAAATATATCACTTACCGAGATCTGCTTAGGCAGAGTGCCACACCCAGTAATGGGTAAAAGGCGTATTGATGTATTTATTTATTTTATTTATTTATATTATATATGTAGCATTTTTACTAAATATAATAAACTATATTTTTTGAATATTTGAAATGTTTAAATATTTTCATTTTATTTTTCAGCTATTTTAAAATAAAAATATTATGAGTACGGCACTGGATTCAAATGTGGATCAAGGCAATTAGAGAAAAAACCATAATTTCTAATAATTACTTGTATTTATTTCATGTTCTCAATAGAACAATAGTTTTAAACTTATTTAATACATAATTATTTTTATTTTTAATAATGTATTCTACACGTTCTATTATTCTATATTTTCTATTTAGATACAAAAGAAACCTATTGCCCTATTTTAGACTACAAATTCATCACGCCTTTCTCTTAAAGTATGATTAGCAAAATAATTATTTTTTTTAGTGAAATAACAATTTATATCGTAAAAACAGTTAAATGTCTTTGACATTGACATTAAATGACAGTACTAAATAGCAGCTAGTAAAACTAGATTTAGTTTAGTAAGCTACTAGTTCCTAGAAAAGTTAATTTAAATATTGCTAACTAGATACAAATAGCAAATAAATAAATAAATAAATAAAGCTCATTTTGGCGCACTTTTCAAGCTCAAGGATCTGCAATAACAGATCCTAGTTTATCAAACGTTACTTATAAGTAAAATACCGGTTACTATCTGTCAAATTGCAGCCCCCCAAATAAATAAATTAATTAGATTATTAAAAGAAATTATCGAATATAATTAGGTATATTTTTTAGGCTCAAAATTCTGCAATAGCAGATCTCAGATATTGGAAAATTATTTATAAGTAAACTACGATTACTACCCGTCAAATGATAACCCCTTAACAAAATTATTAATTAAACTTTAAATGCAAACAATTGAAAATTTATACATATGTTGTTTGCTACTTTGGAGTTAATTTTAAGGCTCAAAGCTCTGCAATAGCAGATCACAGTTAATTAAAAATTACTTATAAGTGAACTACAATTACTACCTGTCAAATTATAACCCCCCCAACAAAATTATTAATTAAACTTTAAATGCAAACAATTGAAAATTTATAAATATGTTGTTTGCTACTTTGGAGTTAATTTTAAGGCTCAAAGCTCTGCAATAGCAGATCACAGTTAATTAAAAATTACTTATAAGTTAACTACAATTACTACCCGTCAAATGATAACCCCTTAAAAAAATTATTAATTAAATTTTAAATGCAAACAATTGAAAATATATAAATATGTTGTTCGCTATTTTGGAGTTAATTTTCAGGCTCTAAGCTCTGCAAAAGCAGATCCTACTTTATGATACGTTACTTACAAATGCAGTAGGATTATTATGCATCTAATTTTCACCCTCAAAACATATTAATAACCCTCAATAACACAACTATAAATACTTATTAAATACAAAGTTTAATATTAAAATTTTCACTTACGTATACTGCCTAAAATCGACACAACTAAAATCAAATCTTGAAACATTTTAACTAAATTCACTAAAAACAAATAAAACTCACTAAATTCCACTATTAAAATCACTTATCGACCACATTCTCGTAGATTCTATAGCATACTAAAATTTGCCATCTGTTTTCCATCAACTGTGTGACTTTTAAAGAGTAGTTTTGATAAATTAAGAAGTAGAAAGCGAAAACAAACCCGGAGGAATATTATCAAAACTTATTTCTCTTTTGTGCTAACGGCAGGTGAGTCAGGTAAAAGTGATTTCAATGCTAGGTAGGCAGGGAATAACAATGAGAACAAAATCTTAAGGAATTTTAGGGTGAAAGAATTTTTTTTTTAACTTTAACGAACATTTTTTTCTGTACAGGGTGTTTCAGGACTAGTGTAACAAACTTTAACAGCTTATTCCTGAGGTCATTTAGAGCCAAAAATGTCATATGAACATTGGTCCTATTCCTTGCTGTTAAAGTTTGTTACACTAGTCCTGAAACACCCTGTATACTCCAGTGTTTGTTTAACGATGAACGAACAAATTTCAACATTTTATGTGATATTTTACAAACTTAATGAAAAACTGTACGATAATAAATATTATTTTGAGTTTAATAAAAAAATGTGTCAAATAAAAAAAGTAGGAAACAAATTAAGGATTATTTTCTTTCCTACATTTTTTTTGTAATGTTAACAGTTTACCCAGAAATCAGAAAATATGTTTAGATTAAAATTTAAATAGAACTGGCAGCACCATCTCTTAGCAATTTCAGAACTATATCGGGTGTTTACTTTTTTCCGAACAGGAAATTCAATGTTAAAATTTTGATTTAGCGATATCTCTTTACCTATTAATTTTAGAACAAAAGTGTACTGAAGACAAATGTTCAGAATGAAAAACTGCATCCATAGAGTATAAGTTTGCTGTTCAATTGTTTTTTATGTCCGAGTTAGAAGCAAAAGAAAATACACGCTTTAAAGCAATTATCAGAGTGCCATGAGAAATAAAACAATAATTTGTTTGTTGTGTCTGACATTATTTGACAAATTGGAGCAGATTTGGAGCTTACTCTAATTTATTTATTCGATCATTTAATGTAATAATAAAATAATTAAAGCAACTATTTTTTTCTACATAATCTAGACAAATAAATACCTATTATTAAGTTATCTAATTTGTTTTATTTCTCATGGCACTCTGATAATTGCTTTAAAGCGTGTATTTTCTTTTGCTTCTAACTCAGATATAAGAAACAATTAAACAACAAACTTATACTCTATGAATGCAGTTTTTCATTCTGAACATTTTTCTTCAGTACACTTTTGTTCTAAAATTAATAGGTAAAAAGATATCACTAAATCAAAATTTTAACATTGAATTTCCTATGTTCGGAAAAAAAGTAGACACCCTGTATACATAAATATATCATCACGCCTTTTACCCATCACTGGGTGTGGCACTCTGCCTAAGCAGATCTCGGTAAGTGATATATTTTGTTCGCGTGAAATGCGGTTACCAGCCGTCAAATCACGGCCTCCAAAGATATTAGTGGTGAAGGAGCCACAGAGGTAGATTTTTTAAATTGGTGAAAATTGTTTGTCGGTTGTGGGGATCGAACCAGGGTTCTCAAGATCCACAGCCCGACTCGATACCACTGAGCCACCTACCCCATAACCCTGTATACGTAGGTGAATATTTAGGATCTGAGAGATTAAATTGATAAATACTTCAAATAAATGTAATAGAGAATCGAAATACTAAAAAGTTTTGTTTGAAACTTTTTTTGATTCACCCCTTAGTTACAAAAATATTTGCAACTTTATTTATCATATAAATATAAGGGCATTAACAAAAAATATTGTAATTAAAATAGCCAGGAAATAACAAAATGAAACATTTTTTTATTTGACTCAAAATCAGTTTCACCGCAAATATTGTGCTCGTTTTATCGGTTGTCGCCTACGTCGGTGTCCGACATTTTTGTCATGATTTTGCGGGGTCCCAAAAAAACTAATTTTTGCGGGTAATCAAAAAATGCTTCAAGTAACTTAGGAAAAGAAAAAATTAAGGAGTACTTTCTTTTATTACAACTTTTCTATAAAGTTCACCGTTTACCCAGAAATCACAAAAAAAAATTTTGGTATTTTTCAAACGAGACTGCTGGCACCATCTCTTGGCAAATTTGGAACTATATATGAAGATGAATATCTCGGAATTGAAAGATTTAATCAAAAAATTCTTCAAATTAATCTGATAAAGAATAACTAACTTAAGAAGTTTTATTTGAAACTTTTTTGGATTTATCCCTTAGTTACAGAAATATTTACAACTTAATTTTTAATATAAATGAACGATTATTTTAAATATAAGGGCCTTAATTAAAAAATATTGTAATTAAAAAAGCCAGGAAATAACAAAATGAAACTTTTTTATTTGAAACATTTTTTGATTTGACGCAAAATAAGTTTCACCGCAAATTTTTTTCTCGGTTTATCAGTCGTTGAGTATGTCGGTGTCCGACATATTTTTCATAAATTTGCGGGGTTTAGAAAAAAATACTTATTTTGCGGCTAATCAAAAAATGCTTCAAGTATCTTAAGTAGAGAAAATATTAAGGAGTATTTTCTTTCATTGCAACTTTTCTATAAAGTCCACCGTTTACCCAGAAATCACAAATATAGTTTTGGGTATTTTTCAAACGAGACTACTGGCACCATCTCTTGACAACTTGTGAACTATATACGTGGGTGAATATCTCGGAACTCGGGGATTAAATCGAAAAATACTGCAAATAAATGTGACAGAGAATTAAAAAATTAAGATGTTTTATTTGAAACATTTTTTGATTCATCCCTTAGTTACAGAAATATTTGCATTTTTAAGTCTTAAGTACATAAACGATTATTTTAAATATAAAGGCCTTAATACAAAAATATTGTAAATAAAATAGCCAGGAAATACCCAAATGAAACTTTTTTATTTGAAACATTTTTTAATTTGATGTAAAATAAGTAAAAGAAGTAAAATAAGTCAGACATTTTTTTGCTGTATTTGCGGGGTCCAGGAAAAATACTTATTTTGCGTTTAATCAAAAAATGCTTCAAGTAACTAAGGAAGAGATAAAATTAAGGAGTATTTTCTTTTATTACAACTTTTCTATAAAGTTTACCGTTTATCCAGAAATAAAGAAAATACATTTGGATAGTGTTCAAACGAGACCTCTGTCACCATCTCTTAGCAAGTCTTGGAACTATAAACGTGGTAAATTTATTCATTTCAAACTTAATTTTGTATGCGGAGAATTAGGAGAATACGTAGATGAGAAGGTAACTCGAAACTTTTTCAATTATAACAGGTTGGCAGCTCTGCGAGAAATCACTCTGCCCCCATTATTTCGTGGCCACGCCAGATTATTAATTTTTAATTGGGGACAATGGCCGATTTAATTGGATACAATGGCTGACTTATTTATAGTAATTAATTGTAAAACGCTATAATTAAAAGTCTTATGGCCCGAATTGATCATTTATCATTTAAAATAAAATATTTATGAACTAAATATATATTTTTGTAGATTATTTTACAAAATAATTTTTGATTTTTTACTTCAGAGTCATCTGTTGATATAACTATTGAACTATTATAAACTAATTAATGAAATGTCATTTAGTTTTGACAGATGTGTGATGTTATAAGTATTTTTGAAACGTTTTATAAGTTTCAGGGTAAAATTTTGTTTTCAGGATATTTCAGAGGGTCACTAAGGATGCCTAAAAAGTGAAGACAATTTTGGATAATTATAATTTCAAGTTTTTTGTAAGTATTTAAGAATTTTATACATATTATTGAAATGTACATTTCTTTTACTGATTTCTGTCTTATTTTTTAGATTATAAAGATTAATAATACGTCCTCCATACTTGGAAATATCTCTTGAAAGAATACAAAACTCCATAGATGACATATTTAAAGAGGAATAATGTTTCCATAGTGATCATTGAAGTCTCGTGCAGATATTAGGACAACATGAGATTCAGGCTTGTTCAGCGACGAACTATGGACCAAATAACACAGTAAATAATAGAAAATGTTGCATTTACTTATATTTCAATAATTTTTATCGGTTTAATGACATATACAAAAATGCACACCGAGCTGTCAAACTGGAATATTTTATTTTGTTAAAATACCAAAAGACGTGTTTCCAATTCTTACAATTTACAAATAAGGATTCACAGGTTAATTGGCTGTAAACAATATTGGTTTTATACAAGTTAAATAAATGTGTATTGGTTTTATGACATATATAAAATTGCATGACATGCTGTCATACTGGAATATATTAATCTTTTAATATTTCAAAAACTATTTGTACTATAGACACAAATGTTGAATATTTGGTCCCCAGGTAACATCTAATATTAGAAAATATCACACATTCATTTATATTATTTTTTGTTTTAGATTTATTAAAAAAAAACAAGAATGAAGAAATAGTAATCAACAGCCACCATTGCGCATGAGCCAATGTATAATATTACTGTGGGAGCAGAATATTTTAATTTATTGATATCTTAAAACTTGTTCAAGCGATCGCTTCAAATGTTACAAAAATTGATCCTGTGGGTCATTTAGCATTAGGAAATGTTAGTTTTGTTTTAATTATATTTATATTTATTAGTTTTATAACATATTTAATATGAATGCCATTCTGGCGAAATGGAATACTTTATTTTGTTCAAATCTCAAAAACTGTTAAAGCAATCACTTCAAATGTTACAAATATGAATCCTGTGGGTCATTTAGCATTAGAAAATGTTAGTTTTGTTTTAATTATATTTATATTAATTAGTTTTATAACATATTTAAAATGGACGCTATTCTGGCGAAATGGAATATTTTATTTTGTTCAAATCTCAAAAACTGTTAAAGCAATCTCTTCAAATGTTACAAATATGAATCCTGTGGGTCATTTAGCATTAGAAAATGTTAGTTTTGTTTTAATTATATTTATATTTATTAGTTTTATAACATATTTAAAATGGACGCCATTCTGGCGAAATGGAATATTTTATTTTGTTCAAATCTCAAAAACTGTTAAAGCAATCGCTTCAAATGTTACAAATATGAATCCTGTGGGTCATTTAGCATTAGGAAATGTTAATTTTGTTTTAATTATATTTATATATATATATATTAGTTTTATAACATATTTAAAATGGACGTCATTCTGGCGAAATGGAATATTTTATTTTGTTCAAATCTCAAAAACTGTTAAAGCAATCTCTTCAAATGTTACAAATATGAATCCTGTGGGTCATTTAGCATTAGGAAATGTTAATTTTGTTTTAATTATATTTATATTTATTAGTTTTATAACATATTTAAAATGGACGCCATTCTGGCGAAATGGAATATTTTATTTTGTTCAAATCTCAAAAACTGTTAAAGCAATCGCTTCAAATGTTACAAATATGAATCCTGTGGGTCATTTAGCATTACGAAATGTTAGTTTTGTTTAAATTTTATTTATATTTATTACTTTTATAACATATTTGAAATGGACGTCAATCTGGCGAAATGGAATATTTTATTTTCTTAAAATCTCAAAAACTGTTAAAGCGATCGCTTCAAATGTTACAAATATGAATCATGTGGGTAATTTAGCATTAGGAAATGTTAGTTTTGTTTTAATTATATTTATATTTATTAGTTTTATAACATATTTGAAATGGACGCCATTCTGGCGAAATGGAATATTTTATTTTGTTCAAATCTCATAAACTGTTAAAGCAATCGCTTCAAATGTTACAAATATGAATCCTGTGGGTCATTTAGCATTAGAAAATGTTAGTTTTGTTTTAATTATATTTATATTTATTAGTTTTATAACATATTTAAAATGGACGCCATTCTGGCGAAATGGAATATTTTATTTTGTTCAAATCTCAAAAACTGTTAAAGCAATCGCTTCAAATGTTACAAATATGAATCCTGTGGGTCATTTAGCATTAGAAAATGTTAGTTTTGTTTTAATTATATTTATATTTATTAGTTTTATAACATATTTAAAATGGACGCCATTCTGGCGAAATGGAATATTTTATTTTGTTCAAATCTCAAAAACTGTTAAAGCAATCGCTTCAAATGTTACAAATATGAATCCTGTGGGTCATTTAGCATAAGTATATATTATATTTGTTAATTATTTATTGCTAATTAAAATGTTTTTAACGATTTACATTTGAACAATTGTAAATATGTCTGTTAATATCGTTTTTTATTAATAAATATGTATTTGTATGTGTTTTTATTTATTATTCTATTAAAATAAAATTTGTTTAAATGAATTTATAAAGCGTTGTTTGTGTTTTAAACATATTTATCCATTTCCAGCCTTAATTTGCATTTTACATACGAGACATGGCTAAGGTAATCTCCATCCTACACACCAAAATCTGTATCGGGAGTAGCAGGAGTACACGTTGATGAGAACGTAACTTATAATTTTTTAACTTTTCACAGGTTGACAGCTCTAAGAAAAATTGTTCCGCCCGCCACTAATTCGTAGCCACGCCAGGTTATTAATTTTTAATTGGGTACAATGGCCGAATTAATTGGATACAATGGCTGGCTAAATTATAAGAATTAAGTGTAAAATTCAATAATTAAAAATCTAAAGGTTCAAATTGATAATTTTGAAATTAAAATAAAATATTAATGTACTAAAAATACGTGTTAGAAGCAAAATAATATATGTATCTTATTCGATTTGTATTGTAGAGTCATCTGGTGATATTACTATTGAACTATTATAAACTAATTAATGAAATGTCATTTAGTTTTGACAGATGTGTGATGTTATAAGTATTTTTGAAGCGTTTTATAAGTTTCAGGGTAAAATTTTGTTTTCAGGATATTTCAGTGGATCACTAAGGATGCCTAAAAAGTGAAGATAATTATGGATAATTATAATTTCAAGTTTTTTGTAAGTATTTACGAGTTTTATACATATTATTGAAATGTACATTTTTTTTACTGATTTCTGTCTTATTTTTTAGATTATAGAGATGAATATTACGTTCTCCATACTTGGAAATATCCCTTGAAATAATACAAAACTCCATAGATGACATATTTTGAAAGGAATCATGTTTCCATAGTGATCATTGAAGTCTCGAGCAGGTATTAGGACAACATGTGTTTCAGGCTTGTTCAGCGACGAACTATGGACCATATAACACAGTAAACAATAGAAAATGTTGCATTTACTTATATTTCAATAATTTTTATCGGTTTAATGACATATACAAAAATGCACACCGAGCTGTCAAACTGGAATATTTTATTTTGTTAAAATACCAAAAGACGTGTTTCCAATTCTTACAATTTACAAATAAGGATTCTACAGGTTAATTGGCTGTAAACAATATTGGTTTTATACAAGTTAAATAAATGTGTGTTGGTTTTATGACATATATAAAATTGCATGACATGCTGTCATACTGGAATATATTAATCTTTTAATATTTCAAAAACTATTTGTACTATAGACACAAATGTTGAATATTTGGTCCCCAGGTAACATCTAATATTAGAAAATATCACACATTCATTTATATTATTTTTTGTTTTAGATTTATTAAAAAAAAAACAAGAATGAAGAAATAGTAATCAACAGCCACCATTGCGCATGAGCCAATGTATAATATTACTGTGGGAGCAGAATATTTTAATTTATTGATATCTTAAAACTTGTTCAAGCGATCGCTTCAAATGTTACAAAAATTGATCCTGTGGGTCATTTAGCATTAGGAAATATTAGATTTGTTTAAAGTTTATTTATAGTTATTAGTTTTATAACATATTTAATATGGACGTCATTCTGGCGAAATGGAATATTTTATTTTGTTCAAATCTCATAAACTGTTGAAGCGATCGCTTCAAAAGTTACAAAAATGGATCCTGTGGGTCACTTAGCATTAGGAAATATTAGATTTGTTTAAATTTTATTTATATTTATTAGTTTTATAACATATTTGAAATGGACGCTATTCTGGCGAAATGAAATATTTTATTTTGATCAAATCTCATAAACTGTTAACGCGATCGCTTCAAATGTTACAAAAATTAATCCTGGGGGTCATTTAGCATTAGGAAATATTAGATTTGTTTAAATTTTATTTATATTTATTAGTTTTATAACATATTTAAAATGGACGCTATTCTGGCGAAATGAAATATTTTATTTTGATCAAATCTCATAAACTGTTAACGCGATCTCATCAAATGTTACAAAAATAGATCCTGTGGGTCATTTAGCATTAGGAAATGTTAGTTTTGTTTTAATTATATTTATATTTATTAGTTTTATAACATATTTAATATGAACGCCATTCTGGCGAAATGGAATATTTTATTTTGTTCAAATCTCAAAAACTGTTAAAGCAATCACTTCAAATGTTACAAATATAAATCCTGTGGGTCATTTAGCATTAGAAAATGTTAGTTTTGTTTTAATTATATTTATATTTATTAGTTTTATAACATATTTAAAATGGACGCCATTCTGGCGAAATGGAATATTTTATTTTGTTCAAATCTCAAAAACTGTTAAAGCAATCGCTTCAAATGTTACAAATATGAATCCTGTGGGTCATTTAGCATTAGAAAATGTTAGTTTTGTTTTAATTAAATTTATATTTATTAGTTTTATAACATATTTAAAATGGACGCCATTCTGGCGAAATGGAATATTTTATTTTGTTCAAGTCTCAAAAACTGTTAAAGCAATCGCTTCAAATGTTACAAATATGAATCCTGGGGGTCATTTAGCATTAGGAAATGTTAGTTTTGTTTTAATTATATTTGTATTTATTAGTTTTATAACATATTTAAAATGGACGCTATTCTGGCGAAATGGAATATTTTATTTTGTTCAAATCTCAAAAACTGTTAAAGCAATCACTTCAAATGTTACAAATATTAATCCTGTGGGTCATTTAGCATTAGAAAATGTTAGTTTTGTTTTAATTATATTTATATTTATTAGTTTTATAACATATTTAAAATGGACGCTATTCTGGCGAAATGGAATATTTTATTTTGTTCAAATCTCAAAAACTGTTAAAGCAATCGCTTCAAATGTTACAAATATGAATCCTGTGGGTATATATTATATTTGTTAATTATTTATTGCTAATTAAAATGTTTTTAACGATTTACATTTGAACAATTGTAAATATGTCTGTTAATATCGTTTTTTATTAATAAATATGTATTTGTATGTGTTTTTATTTATTATTCTATTAAAATAAAATTTGTTTAAATGAATTTATAAAGCGTTGTTTGTGTTTTAAACATATTTATCCATTTCCAGCCTTATTTTGCATAATAAAAAAATTAAAAAATTGAGCTAACAACGTTATCTCCCTAAATAGATATCGTCGATTTCGAAAATTCTACTGAAAAAATTAATTAAGCCATAGTTTTTGCGTAAATTTCTAATTAATATTTTATTAATCACAGTAGGAAGTATGTCAAACTAAAGTGAACCCTAAATACATGTAACATTAGATAAAAAATCGAATACAATACAAGAACAGAACTTCATAATAAAGCAATAGTTTTTTAATTTTTTTTCAAAACTATGAGGTTTTTTAATGAAATGTTTCAAATAAAAGTAGCTTATAATTTTATTCTCTACAGCTTTTGGTTGAATCTTTTTTCTCTACAACCCTTAACTTCGGAGATACAGAAAACTACCCTTAAAGTGAAATATCTACCCTACTAATGAATATTTTGCCTTGTTCCCGGTTCCGCATCGAATATAAAACCCTAGAACATGCATGCAAAATTTCAGCGCGATCGGAGATACTTTAATTTATTGATAAAACAGATGGCATCGATTTGCAACCCCTAATTTGTACCGATATGTACTATTTCGCTGAAATTTTGCATGCATGTTCTACGGCCTCATATTCGATGCGAAATCCGCGGACGACCCCAAATTTTGCATTAGTAGGGTAGATATTTCACTTTAAAGGTGGTTTCTCGTATCTCCGAAGTTAAGGGTTGTAGAGAAAAAAGATTCAACCAAAAGCTGTAGAGAATAAAATTATAAGCTACTTTTATTTGAAACATTTCATTAAAAAACCTCATAGTTTTGAAAAAAAATTAAAAAACTATTGCTTTATTATGAAGTTCTGTTCTTGTATTGTATTCGATTTTTTATCTAATGTTACATGTATTTAGGGTTCACTTTAGTTTGACATACTTCCTACTGTGATTAATAAAATATTAATTAGAAATTTACGCAAAAACTATGGCTTAATTAATTTTTTCAGTAGAATTTTCGAAATCGACGATATCTATTTAGGGAGATAACGTTGTTAGCTCAATTTTTTAATTTTTTTATTATTAATAAAGTTTCGAATTTTGTTGTGTGATTTCAGTGGCGTCACCACTTTATGTGTCGAAAATTTGAACTAACAATTACGGTGAAATATTAGCAATTTCCATCGAAACGAGACATTATTTGAAAAATTCTTTCAAATAAAAGTTATTTCATTTTTTATTCTCTACAGCTTTTGGTTGAAACTTTTTTCCCTACAACCCTTAATTTCGGAGATATAAAAAACCACCCTTAGAGTTAATTATCGTTCATACTAATGAAAATTTTGGGGATTTTCATTAAATATACGTTTAGCCTGAGGTCCTAGAAGCTTAATAAAAAATTTCAGCGAAATCGAAGCTTTATTATTTGTAAAAAATAATAAAAATTGAGATAACAACGTTATCTCCCTAATTCGATATCGATGATTTAGAAAATTCTAGTTAAAAAATTATTTGGGCCTTAGTTTTTGGGTAAATTACTAATTAATGTTTTAAAAATTCTTATAGGATGGATGTCAAACTAATATGAACCTTAAGTAAATATAATTTAAGACTTAATATCGCATACAAAATTGTAAAACAACTGCAAAATAAACATGATAGTTTTTTAAGTTTCTTTCAAAATCTAGAAAGTATTTGATAAAATCTTTCAAATAAAAAATAAATATTATTTAATTCTCTACAGCTTTTGGTTGAAACTTTTTTCTCTACAACCCTTAACTTCGGAGATACGAGAAACCACCCTTAAAGTGATATATCTACCCTACTAATGCAAAATTTGGGGTCGTCCGCGGATTTCGCATCGAATATGAGGCCGTAGAACATGCATGCAAAATTTCAGCGAAATAGCATATATCGGTACTAATTAGGCGTTTCAAATCCATGGACTAACCCCTTGCCATCTAAAACCCCTAATTTGTACCGATATGTACTATTTCGCTGAAATTTTGTATGCATGTTCTACGGCCTCATATTCGATGCGAAATCCGCGGACGACCCCAAATTTTGCATTAGTAGGGTAGATATTTCACTTTAAGGGTGGTTTCTCGTATCTCCGAAGTTAAAGGTTGTAGAGAAAAAAGTTTCAACCAAAAGCTGTAGAGAATTAAATAATATTTATCTTTTATTTGAAAGATTTTATCAAATACTTTCTAGATTTTGAAAGAAACTTAAAAAACTATCATGTTTATTTTGCAGTTGTTTTACAATTTTGTATGCGATATTAAGTCTTAAATTATATTTACTTAAGGTTCATATTACTTTGACATCCATCCTATAAGAATTTTTAAAACATTAATTAGTAATTTACCCAAAAACTAAGGCCCAAATAGTTTTTTAACTAGAATTTTCTAAATCATCGATATCGAATTAGGGAGATAACGTTGTTATCTCAATTTTTATTATTTTTTACAAATAATAAAGCTTCGATTTCGCTGAAATTTTTTATTAAGCTTCTAGGACCTCAGGCTAAACGTATATTTAATGAAAATCCCCAAAATTTTCATTAGTATGAAAGATAATTAACTCTAAGGGTGGTTTTTTATATCTCCGAAATTAAGGGTTGTAGGGAAAAAAGTTTCAACCAAAAGCTGTAGAGAATAAAAAAAGAAATAACTTTTATTTAAAAGAATTTTTCAAATAATGTCTCGTTTCGATGGAAATTGCTAATATTTCACCGTAATTGTTAGTTCAAATTTTCGACACATAAAGTGGTGACGCCACTGAAATCACACAACAAAATTCGAAACTTTATTAATAATAAAAAAATTAAAAAATTGAGCTAACAACGTTATCTCCCTAAATAGATATCGTCGATTTCGAAAATTCTACTGAAAAAATTAATTAAGCCATAGTTTTTGCGTAAATTTCTAATTAATATTTTATTAATCACAGTAGGAAGTATGTCAAACTAAAGTGAACCCTAAATACATGTAACATTAGATATAAAATCGAATACAATACAAGAACAGAACTTCATAATAAAGCAATAGTTTTTTAATTTTTTTTTCAAAACTATGAGGTTTTTTAATGAAATGTTTCAAATAAAAGTAGCTTATAATTTTATTCTCTACAGCTTTTAGTTGAAACATTTTTCTCTACAACCCTTAACTTCGGAGATACAGAAAACTACCCTTAAAGTGAAATATCTACCCTACTAATGAATATTTTGGCCTTGTTCCCGGTTCCGCATCGAATATAAAACCCTAGAACATGCATGCAAAATTTCAGCGCGATCGGAGATACTTTAATTTATTGATAAAACAGATGGCATCGATTTGCAACCCCTAATTTGTACCGATATGAACTATTTCGCTGAAATTTTGCATGCATGTTCTACGGCCTCATATTCGATGCGAAATCCGCGGACGACCCCAAATTTTGCATTAGTAGGGTAGATATTTTACTTTAAAGGTGGTTTCTCGCATCTCCGAAGTTAAGGGTTGTAGAGAAAAAAGATTCAACCAAAAGCTGTAGAGAATAAAATTATAAGCTACTTTTATTTGAAACATTTCATTAAAAAACCTCATAGTTTTGAAAAAAAATTAAAAAACTATTGCTTTATTATGAAGTTCTGTTCTTGTATTGTATTCGATTTTTTATCTAATGTTACATGTATTTAGGGTTCACTTTAGTTTGACATACTTCCTACTGTGATTAATAAAATATTAATTGTCAACGGCCATGGCTCAACTCGTTGGAACTGATCTATGCGATAACGCGAGTTAAGCAACGTTGCGCGCGGGGAGTATTTGGATGGGTGACCGTCCCGAGAAACCCGCGTTGCTGTTGACTCTAAGATCTAAAACGCAGGATCAGGGCGTAATGGCGGCATATGACCTTAGCAGTTGGTCCGCCAGGAAGCCAGTAAAAAAAAAAAAAAAATATTAATTAGAAATTTACGCAAAAACTATGGCTTAATTAATTTTTTCAGTAGAATTTTCGAAATCGACGATATCTATTTAGGGAGATAACGTTGTTAGCTCAATTTTTTAATTTTTTTATTATTAATAAAGTTTCGAATTTTGTTGTGTGATTTCAGTGGCGTCACCACTTTATGTGTCGAAAATTTGAACTAACAATTACGGTGAAATATTAGCAATTTCCATCGAAACGAGACATTATTTGAAAAATTCTTTCAAATAAAAGTTATTTCTTTTTTTATTCTCTACAGCTTTTGGTTGAAACTTTTTTCCCTACAACCCTTAATTTCGGAGATATAAAAAACCACCCTTAGAGTTAATTATCTTTCATACTAATGAAAATTTTGGGGATTTTCATTAAATATACGTTTAGCCTGAGGTCCTAGAAGCTTAATAAAAAATTTCAGCGAAATCGAAGCTTTATTATTTGTAAAAATAATAAAAATTGAGATAACAACGTTATCTCCCTAATTCGATATCGATGATTTAGAAAATTCTAGTTAAAAAATTATTTGGGCCTTAGTTTTTGGGTAAATTACTAATTAATGTTTTAAAAATTCTTATAGGATGGATGTCAAACTAATATGAACCTTAAGTAAATATAATTTAAGACTTAATATCGCATACAAAATTGTAAAACAACTGCAAAATAAACATGATAGTTTTTTAAGTTTCTTTCAAAATCTAGAAAGTATTTGATAAAATCTTTTAAATAAAAGATAAATATTATTTAATTCTCTACAGCTTTTGGTTGAAACTTTTTTCTCTACAACCCTTAACTTCGGAGATACGAGAAACCACCCTTAAAGTGATATATCTACCCTACTAATGCAAAATTTGGGGTCGTCCGCGGATTTCGCATCGAATATGAGGCCGTAGAACATGCATGCAAAATTTCAGCGAAATAGCATATATCGGTACTAATTAGGCGTTTCAAATCCATGGACTAACCCCTTGCCATCTAAAATTTAATCAATAATTTTTTTAAGGGGTTATCATTTGACGGGTAGTAATTGTAGTTAACTTATAAGTAATTTTTAATTAACTGTGATCTGCTATTGCAGAGCTTTGAGCCTTAAAATTAACTCCAAAGTAGCAAACAACATATTTATAAATTTTCAATTGTTTGCATTTAAAGTTTAATTAATAATTTTGTTGGGGGGGTTATAATTTGACAGGTAGTAATTGTAGTTCACTTATAAGTAATTTTTAATTAACTGTGATCTGCTATTGCAGAGCTTTGAGCCTTAAAATTAACTCCAAAGTAGCAAACAACATATGTATAAATTTTCAATTGTTTGCATTTAAAGTTTAATTAATAATTTTGTTAAGGGGTTATCATTTGACGGGTAGTAATCGTAGTTTACTTATAAGTAATTTTCCAATATCTGAGATCTGCTATAGCATAAGTATATATTATATTTGTTAATTATTTATTGCTAATTAAAATGTTTTTAACGATTTACATTTGAACAATTGTAAATATGTCTGTTAATATTGTTTTTTATTAATAAATATGTATTTGTATGTGTTTTATTTATTATTCTATTAAAATAAAATTTGTTTAAATGAATTTATAAAGCGTTGTTTGTGTTTTAAACATATTTATCCATTTCCAGCCTTATTTTGCATTTTACATACGAGACATGGCTAAGGTAATCTCCATCCTACACACCAAAATCTGTATCGGGAGTAGCAGGAGTAGACGTTGATGAGAACGTAACTTATAATTTTTTAACTTTTCACAGGTTGACAGCTCTAAGAAAAATTGTTCCGCCCGCCACTAATTCGTAGCCACGCCAGGTTATTAACTTTTAATTGGGTACAATGGCCGAATTAATTGGATACAATGGCTGGCTAAATTATAAGAATTAAGTGTAAAATTCAATAATTAAAAATCTAAAGGTTCAAATTGATAATTTTGAAATTAAAATAAAATATTAATGTACTAAAAATACGTGTTAGCAGCAAAATAATATATGTATCTTATTCGATTTGTATTGTAGAGTCATCTGGTGATATTACTATTGAGCTATTATAAACTAATTAATGAAATGTCATTTAGTTTTGACAGATGTGTGATGTTATAAGTATTTTTGAAGCGTTTTATAAGTTTCAGGGTAAAATTTTGTTTTCAGGATATTTCAGTGGATCACTAAGGATGCCTAAAAAGTGAAGATTATTATGGATAATTATAATTTCAAGTTTTTTGTAAGTATTTACGAGTTTTATACATATTATTGAAATGTACATTTCTTTTACTGATTTCTGTCTTATTTTTTAGATTATAGAGATGAATATTACGTTCTCCATACTTGGAAATATCCCTTGAAATAATACAAAACTCCATAGATGACATATTTTGAAAGGAATCATGTTTCCATAGTGATCATTGAAGTCTCGAGCAGGTATTAGGACAACATGTGTTTCAGGCTTGTTCAGCGACGAACTATGGACCATATAACACAGTAAACAATAGAAAATGTTGCATTTACTTATATTTCAATAATTTTTATCGGTTTAATGACATATACAAAAATGCACACCGAGCTGTCAAACTGGAATATTTTATTTTGTTAAAATACCAAAAGACGTGTTTCCAATTCTTACAATTTACAAATAAGGATTCTACAGGTTAATTGGCTGTAAACAATATTGGTTTTATACAAGTTAAATAAATGTGTGTGGGTTTTATGACATATATAAAATTGCATGACATGCTGTCATACTGGAATATATTAATCTTTTAATATTTCAAAAACTATTTGTACTATAGACATAAATGTTGAATATTTGGTCCCCAGGTAACATCTAATATTAGAAAATATCACACATTCATTTATATTATTTTTTATGTTTTAGATTTATTAAAGAAAAAACAAGAATGAAGAAATAGTAATCAACAGCCACCATTGCGCATGAGCCAATGTATAATATTACTGTGGGAGCAGAATATTTTAATTTATTGATATCTTAAAACTTGTTCAAGCGATCGCATCAAATGTTACAAAAATTGATCCTGTGGGTCATTTAGCATTAGGAAATGTTAGTTTTGTTTTAATTATATTTATATTTATTAGTTTTATAACATATTTAAAATGGACGCCATTCTGGCGAAATGGAATATTTTATTTTGATCAAATCTCAAAAACTGTTAAAGCAATCGCTTCAAATGTTACAAATATGAATCCTGTGGGTCATTTAGCATTAGGAAATGTTAATTTTGTTTTAATTATATTTATATATATATTAGTTTTATAACATATTTAAAATGGACGCCATTCTGGCGAAATGGAATATTTTATTTTGTTCAAATCTCAAAAACTGTTAAAGCAATCACTTCAAATGTTACAAATATGAATCCTGTGGGTCATTTAGCATTAGGAAATGTTAGTTTTGTTTAAATTTTATTTATATTTATTACTTTTATAACATATTTAAAATGGACGCTATTCTGGCGAAATGGAATATTTTATTTTGTTCAAATCTCAAAAACTGTTAAAGCAATCGCTTCAAATGTTACAAATATGAATCCTGTAGGTCATTTAGCATTAGAAAATGTTAGTTTTGTTTTAATTAAATTTATATTTATTAGTTTTATAACATATTTAAAATGGACGCCATTCTGGCGAAATGGATTATTTTATTTTGTTCAAATCTCAAAAACTGTTAAAGCAATCGCTTCAAATGTTACAAATATGAATCCTGGGGGTCATTTAGCATTAGGAAATGTTAGTTTTGTTTTAATTATATTTGTATTTATTAGTTTTATAACATATTTAAAATGGACGCTATTCTGGCGAAATGGAATATTTTATTTTGTTCAAATCTCAAAAACTGTTAAAGCAATCGCTTCAAATGTTACAAATATAAATCCTGTGGGTCATTTAGCATTAGGAAATGTTAGTTTTGTTTTAATTATATTTATATTTATTAGTTTTATAACGTATTTGAAATGGACGCCATTCTGGCGAAATGGAATATTTTATTTTGTTCAAATCTCAAAAACTGTTAAAGCAATCGCTTCAAATGTTACAAATATGAATCCTGTGGGTCATTTAGCATAAGTATATATTATATTTGTTAATTATTTATTGCTAATTAAAATGTTTTTAACGATTTACATTTGAACAATTGTAAATATGTCTGTTAATATCGTTTTTTATTAATAAATATGTATTTGTATGTGTTTTATTTATTATTCTATTAAAATAAAATTTGTTTAAATGAATTTATAAAGCGTTGTTTGTGTTTTAAACATATTTATCCATTTCCAGCCTTATTTTGCATTTTACATACGAGACATGGCTAAGGTAATCTCCATCCTACACACCAAAATCTGTATCGGGAGTAGCAGGAGTAGACGTTGATGAGAACGTAACTTATAATTTTTTAACTTTTCACAGGTTGACAGCTCTAAGAAAAATTGTTCCGCCCGCCACTAATTCGTAGCCACGCCAGGGTATTAATTTTTAATTGGGTACAATGGCCGAATTAATTGGATACAATGGCTGGCTAAATTATAAGAATTAAGTGTAAAATTCAATAATTAAAAATCTAAAGGTTCAAATTGATAATTTTGAAATTAAAATAAAATATTAATGTACTAAAAATACGTGTTAGCAGCAAAATAATATATGTATCTTATTCGATTTGTATTGTAGAGTCATCTGGTGATATTACTATTGAACTATTATAAACTAATTAATGAAATGTCATTTAGTTTTGACAGATGTGTGATGTTATAAGTATTTTTGAAGCGTTTTATAAGTTTCAGGGTAAAATTTTGTTTTCAGGATATTTCAGTGGATCACTAAGGATGCCTAAAAAGTGAAGATTATTATGGATAATTATAATTTCAAGTTTTTTGTAAGTATTTACGAGTTTTATACATATTATTGAAATGTACATTTCTTTTACTGATTTCTGTCTTATTTTTTAGATTATAGAGATGAATATTACGTTCTCCATACTTGGAAATATCCCTTGAAATAATACAAAACTCCATAGATGACATATTTTGAAAGGAATCATGTTTCCATAGTGATCATTGAAGTCTCGAGCAGGTATTAGGACAACATGTGTTTTAGGCTTGTTCAGCGACGAACTATGGACCATATAACACAGTAAACAATAGAAAATGTTGCATTTACTTATATTTCAATAATTTTTATCGGTTTAATGACATATACAAAAATGCACACCGAGCTGTCAAACTGGAATATTTTATTTTGTTAAAATACCAAAAGACGTGTTTCCAATTCTTACAATTTACAAATAAGGATTCTACAGGTTAATTGGCTGTAAACAATATTGGTTTTATACAAGTTAAATAAATGTGTGTTGGTTTTATGACATATATAAAATTGCATGACATGCTGTCATACTGGAATATATTAATCTTTTAATATTTCAAAAACTATTTGTACTATAGACACAAATGTTGAATATTTGGTCCCCAGGTAACATCTAATATTAGAAAATATCACACATTCATTTATATTATTTTTTATGTTTTAGATTTATTAAAAAAAAAACAAGAATGAAGAAATAGTAATCAACAGCCACCATTGCGCATGAGCCAATGTATAATATTACTGTAGGAGCAGAATATTTTAATTTATTGATATCTTAAAACTTGTTCAAGCGATCGCTTCAAATGTTACAAAAATTGATCATGTAGGTCATTTAGCATTAGGAAATATTAGATTTGTTTAAAGTTTATTTATAGTTATTAGTTTTATAACATATTTAATATGGACGTCATTCTGGCGAAATGGAATATTTTATTTTGTTCAAATCTCATAAACTGATCGCTTCAAAAATTACAAAAATTAATCCTGTGGGTCACTTAGCATTAGGAAATATTAGATTTGTTTAAATTTTATTTATATTTATTAGTTTTATAACATATTTGAAATGGACGCTATTCTGGCGAAATGAAATATTTTATTTTGTTCAAATCTCAAAAACTGTTAAAGCAATCGCTTCAAAAGTTACAAATATGAATCCTGTGGGTCATTTAGCATTAGAAAATGTTAGTTTTGTTTTAATTATATTTATATTTATTAGTTTTATAACATATTTAAAATGGACGCCATTCTGGCGAAATGGAATATTTTATTTTGTTCAAATCTCAAAAACTGTTAAAGCAATCGCTTCAAATGTTACAAATATGAATCCTGTGGGTCATTTAGCATAAGTATATATTATATTTGTTAATTATTTATTGCTAATTAAAATGTTTTTAACGATTTACATTTGAACAATTGTAAATATGTCTGTTAATATCGTTTTTTATTAATAAATATGTATTTGTATGTGTTTTTATTTATTATTCTATTAAAATAAAATTTGTTTAAATGAATTTATAAAGCGTTGTTTGTGTTTTAAACATATTTATCCATTTCCAGCCTTATTTTGCATTTTACATACGAGACATGGCTAAGGTAATCTCCATCCTACACACCAAAATCTGTATCGGGAGTAGCAGGAGTACACGTTGATGAGAACGTAACTTATAATTTTTTAACTTTTCACAGGTTGACAGCTCTAAGAAAAATTGTTCCGCCCGCCACTAATTCGTAGCCACGCCAGGTTATTAATTTTTAATTGGGTACAATGGCCGAATTAATTGGATACAATGGCTGGCTAAATTATAAGAATTAAGTGTAAAATTCAATAATTAAAAATCTAAAGGTTCAAATTGATAATTTTGAAATTAAAATAAAATATTAATGTACTAAAAATACGTGTTAGCAGCAAAATAATATATGTATCTTATTCGATTTGTATTGTAGAGTCATCTGGTGATATTACTATTGAACTATTATAAACTAATTAATGAAATGTCATTTAGTTTTGACAGATGTGTGATGTTATAAGTATTTTTGAAGCGTTTTATAAGTTTCAGGGTAAAATTTTGTTTTCAGGATATTTCAGTGGATCACTAAGGATGCCTAAAAAGTGAAGATAATTATGGATAATTATAATTTCAAGTTTTTTGTAAGTATTTACGAGTTTTATACATATTATTGAAATGTACATTTCTTTTACTGATTTCTGTCTTATTTTTTAGATTATAGAGATGAATATTACGTTCTCCATACTTGGAAATATCCCTTGAAATAATACAAAACTCCATAGATGACATATTTTGAAAGGAATCATGTTTCCATAGTGATCATTGAAGTCTCGAGCAGGTATTAGGACAACATGTGTTTCAGGCTTGTTCAGCGACGAACTATGGACCATATAACACAGTAAACAATAGAAAATGTTGCATTTACTTATATTTCAATAATTTTTATCGGTTTAATGACATATACAAAAATGCACACCGAGCTGTCAAACTGGAATATTTTATTTTGTTAAAATACCAAAAGACGTGTTTCCAATTCTTACAATTTACAAATAAGGATTCTACAGGTTAATTGGCTGTAAACAATATTGGTTTTATACAAGTTAAATAAATGTGTGTTGGTTTTATGACATATATAAAATTGCATGACATGCTGTCATACTGGAATATATTAATCTTTTAATATTTCAAAAACTATTTGTACTATAGACACAAATGTTGAATATTTGGTCCCCAGGTAACATCTAATATTAGAAAATATCACACATTCATTTATATTATTTTTTGTTTTAGATTTATTAAAAAAAAACAAGAATGAAGAAATAGTAATCAACAGCCACCATTGCGCATGAGCCAATGTATAATATTACTGTGGGAGCAGAATATTTTAATTTATTGATATCTTAAAACTTGTTCAAGCGATCGCTTCAAATGTTACAAAAATTGATCCTGTGGGTCATTTAGCATTAGGAAATATTAGATTTGTTTAAAGTTTATTTATAGTTATTAGTTTTATAACATATTTAATATGGACGTCATTCTGGCGAAATGGAATATTTTATTTTGTTCAAATCTCATAAACTGTTGAAGCGATCGCTTCAAAAGTTACAAAAATGTATCCTGTGGGTCACTTAGCATTAGGAAATATTAGATTTGTTTAAATTTTATTTATATTTATTAGTTTTATAACATATTTGAAATGGACGCTATTCTGGCGAAATGAAATATTTTATTTTGATCAAATCTCATAAACTGTTAACGCGATCGCTTCAAATGTTACAAAAATTAATCCTGGGGGTCATTTAGCATTAGGAAATATTAGATTTGTTTAAATTTTATTTATATTTATTAGTTTTATAACATATTTAAAATGGACGCTATTCTGGCGAAATGAAATATTTTATTTTGATCAAATCTCATAAACTGTTAACGCGATCTCATCAAATGTTACAAAAATAGATCCTGTGGGTCATTTAGCATTAGGAAATGTTAGTTTTGTTTTAATTATATTTATATTTATTAGTTTTATAACATATTTAATATGAACGCCATTCTGGCGAAATGGAATATTTTATTTTGTTCAAATCTCAAAAACTGTTAAAGCAATCACTTCAAATGTTACAAATATAAATCCTGTGGGTCATTTAGCATTAGAAAATGTTAGTTTTGTTTTAATTATATTTATATTTATTAGTTTTATAACATATTTAAAATGGACGCCATTCTGGCGAAATGGAATATTTTATTTTGTTCAAATCTCAAAAACTGTTAAAGCAATCGCTTTAAATGTTACAAATATGAATCCTGTGGGTCATTTAGCATTCGGAAATGTTAGTTTTGTTTAAATTTTATTTATATTTATTACTTTTATAACATATTTGAAATGGACGTCATTCTGGCGAAATGGAATATTTTATTTTGTTCAAATCTCAAAAACTGTTAAAGCAATCGCTTCAAATGTTACAAATATGAATCCTGTGGGTCATTTAGCATTAGAAAATGTTAGTTTTGTTTTAATTATATTTATATTTATTAGTTTTATAACATATTTGAAATGGACGCCATTCTGGCGAAATGGAATATTTTATTTTGTTCAAGTCTCAAAAACTGTTAAAGCAATCGCTTCAAATGTTACAAATATGAATCCTGTGGGTCATTTAGCAATAGAAAATGTTAGTTTTGTTTTAATTATATTTATATTTATTAGTTTTATAACATATTTGAAATGGACGCCATTCTGGCGAAATGGAATATTTTATTTTGTTCAAGTCTCAAAAACTGTTAAAGCAATCGCTTCAAATGTTACAAATATGAATCCTGTGGGTCATTTAGCATTAGGAAATGTTAGTTTTGTTTTAATTATATTTATATTTATTAGTTTTATAACATATTTAATATGAACGCCATTCTGGCGAAATGGAATATTTTATTTTGTTCAAATCTCAAAAACTGTTAAAGCAATCACTTCAAATGTTACAAATATAAATCCTGTGGGTCATTTAGCATTAGAAAATGTTAGTTTTGTTTTAATTATATTTATATTTATTAGTTTTATAACATATTTAAAATGGACGCCATTCTGGCGAAATGGAATATTTTATTTTGTTCAAATCTCAAAAACTGTTAAAGCAATCGCTTCAAATGTTACAAATATGAATCCTGTGGGTCATTTAGCATAAGTATATATTATATTTGTTAATTATTTATTGCTAATTAAAATGTTTTTAACGATTTACATTTGAACAATTGTAAATATGTCAGTTAATATCGTTTTTTATTAATAAATATGTATTTGTATGTGTTTTTATTTATTATTCTATTAAAATAAAATTTGTTTAAATGAATTTATAAAGCGTTGTTTGTGTTTTAAACATATTTATCCATTTCCAGCCTTATTTTGCATTTTACATACGAGACATGGCTAAGGTAATCTCCATCCTACACACCAAAATCTGTATCGGGAGTAGCAGGAGTACACGTTGATGAGAACGTAACTTATAATTTTTTAACTTTTCACAGGTTGACAGCTCTAAGAAAAATTGTTCCGCCCGCCACTAATTCGTAGCCACGCCAGGTTATTAATTTTTAATTGGGTACAATGGCCGAATTAATTGGATACAATGGCTGGCTAAATTATAAGAATTAAGTGTAAAATTCAATAATTAAAAATCTAAAGGTTCAAATTGATAATTTTGAAATTAAAATAAAATATTAATGTACTAAAAATACGTGTTAGAAGCAAAATAATATATGTATCTTATTCGATTTGTATTGTAGAGTCATCTGGTGATATTACTATTGAACTATTATAAACTAATTAATGAAATGTCATTTAGTTTTGACAGATGTGTGATGTTATAAGTATTTTTGAAGCGTTTTATAAGTTTCAGGGTAAAATTTTGTTTTCAGGATATTTCAGAGGATCACTAAGGATGCCTAAAAAGTGAAGATAATTATGGATAATTATAATTTCAAGTTTTTTGTAAGTATTTACGAGTTTTATACATATTATTGAAATGTACATTTCTTTTACTGATTTCTGTCTTATTTTTTAGATTATAGAGATGAATATTACGTTCTCCATACTTGGAAATATCCCTTGAAATAATACAAAACTCCATAGATGACATATTTTGAAAGGAATCATGTTTCCATAGTGATCATTGAAGTCTCGAGCAGGTATTAGGACAACATGTGTTTCAGGCTTGTTCAGCGACGAACTATGGACCATATAACACAGTAAACAATAGAAAATGTTGCATTTACTTATATTTCAATAATTTTTATCGGTTTAATGACATATACAAAAATGCACACCGAGCTGTCAAACTGGAATATTTTATTTTGTTAAAATACCAAAAGACGTGTTTCCAATTCTTACAATTTACAAATAAGGATTCTACAGGTTAATTGGCTGTAAACAATATTGGTTTTATACAAGTTAAATAAATGTGTGTTGGTTTTATGACATATATAAAATTGCATGACATGCTGTCATACTGGAATATATTAATCTTTTAATATTTCAAAAACTATTTGTACTATAGACACAAATGTTGAATATTTGGTCCCCAGGTAACATCTAATATTAGAAAATATCACACATTCATTAATATTATTTTTTGTTTTAGATTTATTAAAAAAAAAACAAGAATGAAGAAATAGTAATCAACAGCCACCATTGCACATGAGCCAATGTATAATATTACTGTGGGAGCAGAATATTTTAATTTATTGATATCTTAAAACTTGTTCAAGCGATCGCTTCAAATGTTACAAAAATTGATCCTGTGGGTCATTTAGCATTAGGAAATATTAGATTTGTTTAAAGTTTATTTATAGTTATTAGTTTTATAACATATTTAAAATGGACGCCATTCTGGCGAAATGGAATATTTTATTTTGTTCAAATCTCAAAAACTGTTAAAGCAATCACTTCAAATGTTACAAATATAAATCCTGTGGGTCATTTAGCATTAGAAACTGTTAGTTTTGTTTTAATTTTATTTATATTTATTAGTTTTATAACATATTTAAAATGGACGCCATTCTGGCGAAATGGAATATTTTATTTTGTTCAAATCTCAAAAACTGTTAAAGCAATCGCTTCAAATGTTACAAATATGAATCCTGTGGGTCATTTAGCATTAGAAAATGTTAGTTTTGTTTTAATTAAATTTATATTTATTAGTTTTATAACATATTTAAAATGGACGCCATTCTGGCGAAATGGAATATTTTATTTTGTTCAAATCTCAAAAACTGTTAAAGCAATCGCTTCAAATGTTACAAATATGAATCCTGGGGGTCATTTAGCATTAGGAAATGTTAGTTTTGTTTTAATTATATTTGTATTTATTAGTTTTATAACATATTTAAAATGGACGCCATTCTGGCGAAATGGAATATTTTATTTTGTTCAAATCTCAAAAACTGTTAAAGCAATCGCTTCAAATGTTACAAATATGAATCCTGGGGGTCATTTAGCATTAGGAAATGTTAGTTTTGTTTTAATTATATTTGTATTTATTAGTTTTATAACATATTTAAAATGGACGCTATTCTGGCGAAATGGAATATTTTATTTTGTTCAAATCTCAAAAACTGTTAAAGCAATCACTTCAAATGTTACAAATATTAATCCTGTGGGTCATTTAGCATAAGAAAATGTTAGTTTTGTTTTAATTATATTTATATTTATTAGTTTTATAACATATTTAAAATGGACGCTATTCTGGCGAAATGGAATATTTTATTTTGTTCAAATCTCAAAAACTGTTAAAGCAATCGCTTCAAATGTTACAAATATGAATCCTGTGGGTCATTTAGCATAAGTTTATATTATATTTGTTAATTATTTATTGCTAATTAAAATGTTTTTAACGATTTACATTTGAACAATTGTAAATATGTCTGTTAATATCGTTTTTTATTAATAAATATGTATTTGTATGTGTTTTTATTTATTATTCTATTAAAATAAAATTTGTTTAAATGAATTTATAAAGCGTTGTTTGTGTTTTAAACATATTTATCCATTTCCAGCCTTATTTTGCATAATAAAAAAATAAAAAAATTGAGCTAACAACGTTATCTCCCTAAATAGATATCGTCGATTTCGAAAATTCTACTGAAAAAATTAATTAAGCCATAGTTTTTGCGTAAATTTCTAATTAATATTTTATTAATCACAGTAGGAAGTATGTCAAACTAAAGTGAACCCTAAATACATGTAACATTAGATAAAAAATCGAATACAATACAAGAACAGAACTTCATAATAAAGCAATAGTTTTTTAATTTTTTTTCAAAACTATGAGGTTTTTTAATGAAATGTTTCAAATAAAAGTAGCTTATAATTTTATTCTCTACAGCTTTTGGTTGAATCTTTTTTCTCTACAACCCTTAACTTCGGAGATACAGAAAACTACCCTTAAAGTGAAATATCTACCCTACTAATGAATATTTTGCCTTGTTCCCGGTTCCGCATCGAATATAAAACCCTAAAACATGCATGCAAAATTTCAGCGCGATCGGAGATACTTTAATTTATTGATAAAACAGATGGCATCGATTTGCAACCCCTAATTTGTACCGATATGTACTATTTCGCTGAAATTTTGCATGCATGTTCTACGGCCTCATATTCGATGCGAAATCCGCGGACGACCCCAAATTTTGCATTAGTAGGGTAGATATTTCACTTTAAAGGTGGTTTCTCGTATCTCCGAAGTTAAGGGTTGTAGAGAAAAAAGATTCAACCAAAAGCTGTAGAGAATAAAATTATAAGCTACTTTTATTTGAAACATTTCATTAAAAAACCTCATAGTTTTGAAAAAAAATTAAAAAACTATTGCTTTATTATGAAGTTCTGTTCTTGTATTGTATTCGATTTTTTATCTAATGTTACATGTATTTAGGGTTCACTTTAGTTTGACATACTTCCTACTGTGATTAATAAAATATTAATTAGAAATTTACGCAAAAACTATGGCTTAATTAATTTTTTCAGTAGAATTTTCGAAATCGACGATATCTATTTAGGGAGATAACGTTGTTAGCTCAATTTTTTAATTTTTTTATTATTAATAAAGTTTCGAATTTTGTTGTGTGATTTCAGTGGCGTCACCACTTTATGTGTCGAAAATTTGAACTAACAATTACGGTGAAATATTAGCAATTTCCATCGAAACTAGACATTAATTGAAAAATTCTTCCACATAAAAGTTATTTCTTTTTTTATTCTCTACAGCTTTTGGTTGAAACTTTTTTCCCTACAACCCTTAATTTCGGAGATATAAAAAACCACCCTTAGAGTTAATTATCTTTCATACTAATGAAAATTTTGGGGATTTTCATTAAATATACGTTTAGCCTGAGGTCCTAGAAGCTTAATAAAAAATTTCAGCGAAATCGAAGCTTTATTATTTGTAAAAAATAATACAAATTGAGATAACAACGTTATCTCCCTAATTCGATATCGATGATTTAGAAAATTCTAGTTAAAAAATTATTTGGGCCTTAGTTTTTGGGTAAATTACTAATTAATGTTTTAAAAATTCTTATAGGATGGATGTCAAACTAATATGAACCTTAAGTAAATATAATTTAAGACTTAATATCGCATACAAAATTGTAACAACTGCAAAATAAAAGTGATAGTTTTTTAAGTTTCTTTCAAAATCTAGAAAGTATTTGATAAAATCTTTCAAATAAAAGATAAATATTATTTAATTCTCTACAGCTTTTGGTTGAAACTTTTTTCTCTACAACCTTTAACTTCGGAGATACGAGAAACCACCCTTAAAGTGAAATATCTACCCTACTAATGCAAAATTTGGGGTCGTCCGCGGATTTCGCATCGAATATGAGGCCGTAGAACATGCATACAAAATTTCAGCGAAATAGTACATATCGGTACAAATTAGGGGTTTTAGATGGCAAGGGGTTAGTCCATGGATTTGAAACGCCTAATTAGTACCGATATATGCTATTTCGCTGAAATTTTGCATGCATGTTCTACGGCCTCATATTCGATGCGAAATCCGCGGACGACCCCAAATTTTGCATTAGTAGGGTAGATATATCACTTTAAGGGTGGTTTCTCGTATCTCCGAAGTTAAGGGTTGTAGAGAAAAAAGTTTCAACCAAAAGCTGTAGAGAATTAAATAATATTTATCTTTTATTTGAAAGATTTTATCAAATACTTTCTAGATTTTGAAAGAAACTTAAAAAACTATCATGTTTATTTTGCAGTTGTTTTACAATTTTGTATGCGATATTAAGTCTTAAATTATATTTACTTAAGGTTCATATTAGTTTGACATCCATCCTAAAAGAATTTTTAAAACATTAATTAGTAATTTACCCAAAAACTAAGGCCCAAATAATTTTTTAACTAGAATTTTCTAAATCATCGATATCGAATTAGGGAGATAACGTTGTTATCTCAATTTTTATTATTTTTTACAAATAATAAAGCTTCGATTTCGCTGAAATTTTTTATTAAGCTTCTAGGACCTCAGGCTAAACGTATATTTAATGAAAATCTCCAAAATTTTCATTAGTATGAAAGATAATGAACTCTAAGGGTGGTTTTTTATATCTCCGAAATTAAGGGTTGTAGGGAAAAAAGTTTCAACCAAAAGCTGTAGAGAATAAAAAAAGAAATAACTTTTATTTGAAAGAATTTTTCAAATAATGTCTCGTTTCGATGGAAATTGCTAATATTTCACCGTAATTGTTAGTTCAAATTTTCGACACATAAAGTGGTGACGCCACTGAAATCACACAACAAAATTCGAAACTTTATTAATAATAAAAAAATTAAAAAATTGAGCTAACAACGTTATCTCCCTAAATAGATATCGTCGATTTCGAAAATTCTACTGAAAAAATTAATTAAGCCATAGTTTTTGCGTAAATTTCTAATTAATATTTTATTAATCACAGTAGGACGTATGTCAAACTAAAGTGAACCCTAAATACATGTAACATTAGATAAAAAATCGAATACAATACAAGAACAGAACTTCATAATAAAGCAATAGTTTTTTAATTTTTTTTCAAAACTATGAGGTTTTTTAATGAAATGTTTCAAATAAAAGTAGCTTATAATTTTATTCTCTACAGCTTTTGGTTGAATCTTTTTTCTCTACAACCCTTAACTTCGGAGATACGAGAAACCACCTTTAAAGTGAAATATCTACCCTACTAATGCAAAATTTGGGGTCGTCCGCGGATTTCGCATCGAATATGAGGCCGTAGAACATGCATGCAAAATTTCAGCGAAATAGTACATATCGGTACAAATTAGGGGTTGCAAATCGATGCCATCTGTTTTATCAATAAATTAAAGTATCTCCGATCGCGCTGAAATTTTGCATGCATGTTCTAGGGTTTTATATTCGATGCGGAACCGGGAACAAGGCCAAAATATTCATTAGTAGGGTAGATATTTCACTTTAAGGGTAGTTTTCTGTATCTCCGAAGTTAAGGGTTGTAGAGAAAAATGTTTCAACTAAAAGCTGTAGAGAATAAAATTATAAGCTACTTTTATTTGAAACATTTCATTAAAAAACCTCATAGTTTTGAAAAAAAATTAAAAAACTATTGCTTTATTATGAAGTTCTGTTCTTGTATTGTATTCGATTTTTTATCTAATGTTACATGTATTTAGGGTTCACTTTAGTTTGACATACTTCCTACTGTGATTAATAAAATATTAATTAGAAATTTACGCAAAAACTATGGCTTAATTAATTTTTTCAGTAGAATTTTCGAAATCGACGATATCTATTTAGGGAGATAACGTTGTTAGCTCAATTTTTTAATTTTTTTATTATTAATAAAGTTTCGAATTTTGTTGTGTGATTTCAGTGGCGTCACCACTTTATGTGTCGAAAATTTGAACTAACAATTACGGTGAAATATTAGCAATTTCCATCGAAACTAGACATTAATTGAAAAATTCTTCCACATAAAAGTTATTTCTTTTTTTATTCTCTACAGCTTTTGGTTGAAACTTTTTTCCCTACAACCCTTAATTTCGGAGATATAAAAAACCACCCTTAGAGTTAATTATCTTTCATACTAATGAAAATTTTGGGGATTTTCATTAAATATACGTTTAGCCTGAGGTCCTAGAAGCTTAATAAAAAATTTCAGCGAAATCGAAGCTTTATTATTTGTAAAAATAATAAAAATTGAGATAACAACGTTATCTCCCTAATTCGATATCGATGATTTAGAAAATTCTAGTTAAAAAATTATTTGGGCCTTAGTTTTTGGGTAAATTACTAATTAATGTTTTAAAAATTCTTATAGGATGGATGTCAAACTAATATGAACCTTAAGTAAATATAATTTAAGACTTAATATCGCATACAAAATTGTAAAACAACTGCAAAATAAACATGATAGTTTTTTAAGTTTCTTTCAAAATCTAGAAAGTATTTGATAAAATCTTTCAAATAAAAGATAAATATTATTTAATTCTCTACAGCTTTTGGTTGAAACTTTTTTCTCTACAACCCTTAACTTCGGAGATACGAGAAACCACCCTTAAAGTGATATATCTACCCTACTAATGCAAAATTTGGGGTCGTCCGCGGATTTCGCATCGAATATGAGGCCGTAGAACATGCATGCAAAATTTCAGCGAAATAGCATATATCGGTACTAATTAGGCGTTTCAAATCCATGGACTAACCCCTTGCCATCTAAAATTTAATTAATAATTTTTTTAAGGGGTTATCATTTGACGGGTAGTAATTGTAGTTAACTTATAAGTAATTTTTAATTAACTGTGATCTGCTATTGCAGAGCTTTGAGCCTTAAAATTAACTCCAAAGTAGCAAACAACATATTTAAAAATTTTCAATTGTTTGCATTTAAAGTTTAATTAATAATTTTGTTGGGGGGGTTATAATTTGACAGGTAGTAATTGTAGTTAACTTATAAGTAATTTTTAATTAACTGTGATCTGCTATTGCAGAGCTTTGAGCCTTAAAATTAACTCCAAAGTAGCAAACAACATATGTATAAATTTTCAATTGTTTGCATTTAAAGTTTAATTAATAATTTTGTTAAGGGGTTATCATTTGACGGGTAGTAATCGTAGTTTACTTATAAATAATTTTCCAATATCTGAGATCTGCTATAGCATAAGTATATATTATATTTGTTAATTATTTATTGCTAATTAAAATGTTTTTAACGATTTACATTTGAACAATTGTAAATATGTCTGTTAATATTGTTTTTTATTAATAAATATGTATTTGTATGTGTTTTATTTATTATTCTATTAAAATAAAATTTGTTTAAATGAATTTATAAAGCGTTGTTTGTGTTTTAAACATATTTATCCATTTCCAGCCTTATTTTGCATTTTACATACGAGACATGGCTAAGGTAATCTCCATCCTACACACCAAAATCTGTATCGGGAGTAGCAGGAGTAGACGTTGATGAGAACGTAACTTATAATTTTTTAACTTTTCACAGGTTGACAGCTCTAAGAAAAATTGTTCCGCCCGCCACTAATTCGTAGCCACGCCAGGTTATTAATTTTTAATTGGGTACAATGGCCGAATTAATTGGATACAATGGCTGGCTAAATTATAAGAATTAAGTGTAAAATTCAATAATTAAAAATCTAAAGGTTCAAATTGATAATTTTGAAATTAAAATAAAATATTAATGTACTAAAAATACGTGTTAGAAGCAAAATAATATATGTATCTTATTCGATTTGTATTGTAGAGTCATCTGGTGATATTACTATTGAACTATTATAAACTAATTAATGAAATGTCATTTAGTTTTGACAGATGTGTGATGTTATAAGTATTTTTGAAGCGTTTTATAAGTTTCAGGGTAAAATTTTGTTTTCAGGATATTTCAGTGGATCACTAAGGATGCCTAAAAAGTGAAGATAATTATGGATAATTATAATTTCAAGTTTTTTGTAAGTATTTACGAGTTTTATACATATTATTGAAATATACATTTCTTTTACTGATTTCTGTCTTATTTTTTAGATTATAGAGATGAATATTACGTTCTCCATACTTGGAAATATCCCTTGAAATAATACAAAACTCCATAGATGACATATTTTGAAAGGAATCATGTTTCCATAGTGATCATTGAAGTCTCGAGCAGGTATTAGGACAACATGTGTTTCAGGCTTGTTCAGCGACGAACTATGGACCATATAACACAGTAAACAATAGAAAATGTTGCATTTACTTATATTTCAATAATTTTTATCGGTTTAATGACATATACAAAAATGCACACCGAGCTGTCAAACTGGAATATTTTATTTTGTTAAAATACCAAAAGACGTGTTTCCAATTCTTACAATTTACAAATAAGGATTCTACAGGTTAATTGGCTGTAAACAATATTGGTTTTATACAAGTTAAATAAATGTGTGTTGGTTTTATGACATATATAAAATTGCATGACATGCTGTCATACTGGAATATATTAATCTTTTAATATTTCAAAAACTATTTGTACTATAGACACAAATGTTGAATATTTGGTCCCCAGGTAACATCTAATATTAGAAAATATCACACATTCATTTATATTATTTTTTATGTTTTAGATTTATTAAAGAAAAAACAAGAATGAAGAAATAGTAATCAACAGCCACCATTGCGCATGAGCCAATGTATAATATTACTGTGGGAGCAGAATATTTTAATTTATTGATATCTTAAAACTTGTTCAAGCGATCGCATCAAATGTTACAAAAATTGATCCTGTGGGTCATTTAGCATTAGGAAATGTTAGTTTTGTTTTAATTATATTTATATTTATTAGTTTTATAACATATTTAAAATGGACGCCATTCTGGCGAAATGGAATATTTTATTTTGTTCAAATCTCAAAAACTGTTAAAGCAATCGCTTCAAATGTTACAAATATGAATCCTGTGGGTCATTTAGCATTAGGAAATGTTAATTTTGTTTTAATTATATTTATATATATATTAGTTTTATAACATATTTAAAATGGACGCCATTCTGGCGAAATGGAATATTTTATTTTGTTCAAATCTCAAAAACTGTTAAAGCAATCGCTTCAAATGTTACAAATATGAATCCTGTGGGTCATTTAGCATTAGGAAATGTTAGTTTTGTTTAAATTTTATTTATATTTATTACTTTTATAACATATTTAAAATGGACGCTATTCTGGCGAAATGGAATATTTTATTTTGTTCAAATCTCAAAAACTGTTAAAGCAATCGCTTCAAATGTTACAAATATGAATCCTGTGGGTCATTTAGCATTAGAAAATGTTAGTTTTGTTTTAATTAAATTTATATTTATTAGTTTTATAACATATTTAAAATGGACGCCATTCTGGCGAAATGGAATATTTTATTTTGTTCAAATCTCAAAAACTGTTAAAGCAATCGCTTCAAATGTTACAAATATGAATCCTGGGGGTCATTTAGCATTAGGAAATGTTAGTTTTGTTTTAATTATATTTGTATTTATTAGTTTTATAACATATTTAAAATGGACGCTATTCTGGCGAAATGGAATATTTTATTTTGTTCAAATCTCAAAAACTGTTAAAGCAATCGCTTCAAATGTTACAAATATGAATCCTGTGGGTCATTTAGCATTAGGAAATGTTAGTTTTGTTTTAATTATATTTATATTTATTAGTTTTATAACGTATTTGAAATGGACGCCATTCTGGCGAAATGGAATATTTTATTTTGTTCAAATCTCAAAAACTGTTAAAGCAATCGCTTCAAATGTTACAAATATGAATCCTGTGGGTCATTTAGCATAAGTATATATTATATTTGTTAATTATTTATTGCTAATTAAAATGTTTTTAACGATTTACATTTGAACAATTGTAAATATGTCTGTTAATATTGTTTTTTATTAATAAATATGTATTTGTATGTGTTTTATTTATTATTCTATTAAAATAAAATTTGTTTAAATGAATTTATAAAGCGTTGTTTGTGTTTTAAACATATTTATCCATTTCCAGCCTTATTTTGCATTTTACATACGAGACATGGCTAAGGTAATCTCCATCCTACACACCAAAATCTGTATCGGGAGTAGCAGGAGTAGACGTTGATGAGAACGTAACTTATAATTTTTTAACTTTTCACAGGTTGACAGCTCTAAGAAAAATTGTTCCGCCCGCCACTAATTCGTAGCCACGCCAGGTTATTAACTTTTAATTGGGTACAATGGCCGAATTAATTGGATACAATGGCTGGCTAAATTATAAGAATTAAGTGTAAAATTCAATAATTAAAAATCTAAAGGTTCAAATTGATAATTTTGAAATTAAAATAAAATATTAATGTACTAAAAATACGTGTTAGAAGCAAAATAATATATGTATCTTATTCGATTTGTATTGTAGAGTCATCTGGTGATATTACTATTGAACTATTATAAACTAATTAATGAAATGTCATTTAGTTTTGACAGATGTGTGATGTTATAAGTATTTTTGAAGCGTTTTATAAGTTTCAGGGTAAAATTTTGTTTTCAGGATATTTCAGTGGATCACTAAGGATGCCTAAAAAGTGAAGATAATTATGGATAATTATAATTTCAAGTTTTTTGTAAGTATTTACGAGTTTTATACATATTATTGAAATGTACATTTCTTTTACTGATTTCTGTCTTATTTTTTAGATTATAGAGATGAATATTACGTTCTCCATACTTGGAAATATCCCTTGAAATAATACAAAACTCCATAGATGACATATTTTGAAAGGAATCATGTTTCCATAGTGATCATTGAAGTCTCGAGCAGGTATTAGGACAACATGTGTTTCAGGCTTGTTCAGCGACGAACTATGGACCATATAACACAGTAAACAATAGAAAATGTTGCATTTACTTATATTTCAATAATTTTTATCGGTTTAATGACATATACAAAAATGCACACCGAGCTGTCAAACTGGAATATTTTATTTTGTTAAAATACCAAAAGACGTGTTTCCAATTCTTACAATTTACAAATAAGGATTCTACAGGTTAATTGGCTGTAAACAATATTGGTTTTATACAAGTTAAATAAATGTGTGTTGGTTTTATGACATATATAAAATTGCATGACATGCTGTCATACTGGAATATATTAATCTTTTAATATTTCAAAAACTATTTGTACTATAGACACAAATGTTGAATATTTGGTCCCCAGGTAACATCTAATATTAGAAAATATCACACATTCATTTATATTATTTTTTGTTTTAGGTTTATTAAAAAAAAACAAGAATGAAGAAATAGTAATCAACAGCCACCATTGCGCATGAGCCAATGTATAATATTACTGTGGGAGCAGAATATTTTAATTTATTGATATCTTAAAACTTGTTCAAGCGATCGCTTCAAATGTTACAAAAATTGATCCTGTGGGTCATTTAGCATTAGGAAATATTAGATTTGTTTAAAGTTTATTTATAGTTATTAGTTTTATAACATATTTAATATGGACGTCATTCTGGCGAAATGGAATATTTTATTTTGTTCAAATCTCATAAACTGTTGAAGCGATCGCTTCAAAAGTTACAAAAATGGATCCTGTGGGTCACTTAGCATTAGGAAATATTAGATTTGTTTCAATTTTATTTATATTTATTAGTTTTATAACATATTTGAAATGGACGCTATTCTGGCGAAATGAAATATTTTATTTTGATCAAATCTCATAAACTGTTAACGCGATCGCTTCAAATGTTACAAAAATTAATCCTGGGGGTCATTTAGCATTAGGAAATATTAGATTTGTTTAAATTTTATTTATATTTATTAGTTTTATAACATATTTAAAATGGACGCTATTCTGGCGAAATGAAATATTTTATTTTGATCAAATCTCATAAACTGTTAACGCGATCTCATCAAATGTTACAAAAATAGATCCTGTGGGTCATTTAGCATTAGGAAATGTTAGTTTTGTTTTAATTATATTTATATTTATTAGTTTTATAACATATTTAATATGAACGCCATTCTGGCGAAATGGAATATTTTATTTTGTTCAAATCTCAAAAACTGTTAAAGCAATCACTTCAAATGTTACAAATATAAATCCTGTGGGTCATTTAGCATTAGAAAATGTTAGTTTTGTTTTAATTATATTTATATTTATTAGTTTTATAACATATTTAAAATGGACGCCATTCTGGCGAAATGGAATATTTTATTTTGTTCAAATCTCAAAAACTGTTAAAGCAATCGCTTCAAATGTTACAAATATGAATCCTGTGGGTCATTTAGCATTAGAAAATGTTAGTTTTGTTTAAATTAAATTTATATTTATTAGTTTTATAACATATTTAAAATGGACGCCATTCTGGCGAAATGGAATATTTTATTTTGTTCAAGTCTCAAAAACTGTTAAAGCAATCGCTTCAAATGTTACAAATATGAATCCTGGGGGTCATTTAGCATTAGGAAATGTTAGTTTTGTTTTAATTATATTTGTATTTATTAGTTTTATAACATATTTAAAATGGACGCTATTCTGGCGAAATGGAATATTTTATTTTGTTCAAATCTCAAAAACTGTTAAAGCAATCACTTCAAATGTTACAAATATTAATCCTGTGGGTCATTTAGCATTAGAAAATGTTAGTTTTGTTTTAATTATATTTATATTTTTAAGTTTTATAACATATTTAAAATGGACGCTATTCTGGCGAAATGGAATATTTTATTTTGTTCAAATCTCAAAAACTGTTAAAGCAATCGCTTCAAATGTTACAAATATGAATCCTGTGGGTCATTTAGCATAAGTATATATTATATTTGTTAATTATTTATTGCTAATTAAAATGTTTTTAACGATTTACATTTGAACAATTGTAAATATGTCTGTTAATATCGTTTTTTATTAATAAATATGTATTTGTATGTGTTTTTATTTATTATTCTATTAAAATAAAATTTGTTTAAATGAATTTATAAAGCGTTGTTTGTGTTTTAAACATATTTATCCATTTCCAGCCTTATTTTGCATAATAAAAAAATTAAAAAATTGAGCTAACAACGTTATCTCCCTAAATAGATATCGTCGATTTCGAAAATTCTACTGAAAAAATTAATTAAGCCATAGTTTTTGCGTAAATTTCTAATTAATATTTTATTAATCACAGTAGGAAGTATGTCAAACTAAAGTGAACCCTAAATACATGTAACATTAGATAAAAAATCGAATACAATACAAGAACAGAACTTCATAATAAAGCAATAGTTTTTTAATTTTTTTTCAAAACTATGAGGTTTTTTAATGAAATGTTTCAAATAAAAGTAGCTTATAATTTTATTCTCTACAGCTTTTGGTTGAATCTTTTTTCTCTACAACCCTTAACTTCGGAGATACAGAAAACTACCCTTAAAGTGAAATATCTACCCTACTAATGAATATTTTGGCCTTGTTCCCGGTTCCGCATTGAATATAAAACCCTAGAACATGCATGCAAAATTTCAGCGCGATCGGAGATACTTTAATTTATTGATAAAACAGATGGCATCGATTTGCAACCCCTAATTTGTACCGATATGTACTATTTCGCTGAAATTTTGCATGCATGTTCTACGGCCTCATATTCGATGCGAAATCCGCGGACGACCCCAAATTTTGCATTAGTAGGATAGATATTTCACTTTAAAAGTGGTTTCTCGTATCTCCGAAGTTAAGGGTTGTAGAGAAAAAAGATTCAACCAAAAGCTGTAGAGAATAAAATTATAAGCTACTTTTATTTGAAACATTTCATTAAAAAACCTCATAGTTTTGAAAAAAAATTAAAAAACTATTGCTTTATTATGAAGTTCTGTTCTTGTATTGTATTCGATTTTTTATCTAATGTTACATGTATTTAGGGTTCACTTTAGTTTGACATACTTCCTACTGTGATTAATAAAATATTAATTAGAAATTTACGCAAAAACTATGGCTTAATTAATTTTTTCAGTAGAATTTTCGAAATCGACGATATCTATTTAGGGAGATAACGTTGTTAGCTCAATTTTTTAATTTTTTTATTATTAATAAAGTTTCGAATTTTGTTGTGTGATTTCAGTGGCGTCACCACTTTATGTGTCGAAAATTTGAACTAACAATTACGGTGAAATATTAGCAATTTCCATCGAAACGAGACATTATTTGAAAAATTCTTTCAAATAAAAGTTATTTCATTTTTTATTCTCTACAGCTTTTGGTTGAAACTTTTTTCCCTACAACCCTTAATTTCGGAGATATAAAAAACCACCCTTAGAGTTAATTATCTTTCATACTAATGAAAATTTTGGGGATTTTCATTAAATATACGTTTAGCCTGAGGTCCTAGAAGCTTAATAAAAAATTTCAGCGAAATCGAAGCTTTATTATTTGTAAAAAATAATAAAAATTGAGATAACAACGTTATCTCCCTAATTCGATATCGATGATTTAGAAAATTCTAGTTAAAAAATTATTTGGGCCTTAGTTTTTGGGTAAATTACTAATTAATGTTTTAAAAATTCTTATAGGATGGATGTCAAACTAATATGAACCTTAAGTAAATATAATTTAAGACTTAATATCGCATACAAAATTGTAAAACAACTGCAAAATAAACATGATAGTTTTTTAAGTTTCTTTCAAAATCTAGAAAGTATTTGATAAAATCTTTCAAATAAAAGATAAATATTATTTAATTCTCTACAGCTTTTGGTTGAAACTTTTTTCTCTACAACCCTTAACTTCGGAGATACGAGAAACCACCCTTAAAGTGATATATCTACCCTACTAATGCAAAATTTGGGGTCGTCCGCGGATTTCGCATCGAATATGAGGCCGTAGAACATGCATGCAAAATTTCAGCGAAATAGCATATATCGGTACTAATTAGGCGTTTCAAATCCATGGACTAACCCCTTGCCATCTAAAACCCCTAATTTGTACCGATATGTACTATTTCGCTGAAATTTTGTATGCATGTTCTACGGCCTCATATTCGATGCGAAATCCGCGGACGACCCCAAATTTTGCATTAGTAGGGTAGATATTTCACTTTAAGGGTGGTTTCTCGTATCTCCGAAGTTAAAGGTTGTAGAGAAAAAAGTTTCAACCAAAAGCTGTAGAGAATTAAATAATATTTATCTTTTATTTGAAAGATTTTATCAAATACTTTCTAGATTTTGAAAGAAACTTAAAAAACTATCACTTTTATTTTGCAGTTGTGTTACAATTTTGTATGCGATATTAAGTCTTAAATTATATTTACTTAAGGTTCATATTAGTTTGACATCCATCCTATAAGAATTTTTTAAACATTAATTAGTAATTTACCCAAAAACTAAGGCCCAAATAATGTTTTAACTAGAATTTTCTAAATCATCGATATCGAATTAGGGAGATAACGTTGTTATCTCAATTTTTATTATTTTTTACAAATAATAAAGCTTCGATTTCGCTGAAATTTTTTATTAAGCTTCTAGGACCTCAGGCTAAACGTATATTTAATGAAAATCCCCAAAATTTTCATTAGTATGAAAGATAATGAACTCTAAGGGTGGTTTTTTATATCTCCGAAATTAAGGGTTGTAGGGAAAAAAGTTTCAACCAAAAGCTGTAGAGAATAAAAAAAGAAATAACTTTTATTTGAAAGAATTTTTCAATTAATGTCTAGTTTCGATGGAAATTGCTAATATTTCACCGTAATTGTTAGTTCAAATTTTCGACACATAAAGTGGTGACGCCACTGAAATCACACAACAAAATTAGAAACTTTATTAATAATAAAAAAATTAAAAAATTGAGCTAACAACGTTATCTCCCTAAATAGATATCGTCGATTTCGAAAATTCTACTGAAAAAATTAATTAAGCCATAGTTTTTGCGTAAATTTCTAATTAATATTTTATTAATCACAGTAGGAAGTATGTCAAACTAAAGTGAACCCTAAATACATGTAACATTAGATATAAAATCGAATACAATACAAGAACAGAACTTCATAATAAAGCAATAGTTTTTTAATTTTTTTTTCAAAACTATGAGGTTTTTTAATGAAATGTTTCAAATAAAAGTAGCTTATAATTTTATTCTCTACAGCTTTTAGTTGAAACATTTTTCTCTACAACCCTTAACTTCGGAGATACAGAAAACTACCCTTAAAGTGAAATATCTACCCTACTAATGAATATTTTGGCCTTGTTCCCGGTTCCGCATCGAATATAAAACCCTAGAACATGCATGCAAAATTTCAGCGCGATCGGAGATACTTTAATTTATTGATAAAACAGATGGCATCGATTTGCAACCCCTAATTTGTACCGATATGAACTATTTCGCTGAAATTTTGCATGCATGTTCTACGGCCTCATATTCGATGCGAAATCCGCGGACGACCCCAAATTTTGCATTAGTAGGGTAGATATTTTACTTTAAAGGTGGTTTCTCGCATCTCCGAAGTTAAGGGTTGTAGAGAAAAAAGATTCAACCAAAAGCTGTAGAGAATAAAATTATAAGCTACTTTTATTTGAAACATTTCATTAAAAAACCTCATAGTTTTGAAAAAAAATTAAAAAACTATTGCTTTATTATGAAGTTCTGTTCTTGTATTGTATTCGATTTTTTATCTAATGTTACATGTATTTAGGGTTCACTTTAGTTTGACATACTTCCTACTGTGATTAATAAAATATTAATTAGAAATTTACGCAAAAACTATGGCTTAATTAATTTTTTCAGTAGAATTTTCGAAATCGACGATATCTATTTAGGGAGATAACGTTGTTAGCTCAATTTTTTAATTTTTTTATTATTAATAAAGTTTCGAATTTTGTTGTGTGATTTCAGTGGCGTCACCACTTTATGTGTCGAAAATTTGAACTAACAATTACGGTGAAATATTAGCAATTTCCATCGAAACGAGACATTATTTGAAAAATTCTTTCAAATAAAAGTTATTTCTTTTTTTATTCTCTACAGCTTTTGGTTGAAACTTTTTTCCCTACAACCCTTAATTTCGGAGATATAAAAAACCACCCTTAGAGTTAATTATCTTTCATACTAATGAAAATTTTGGGGATTTTCATTAAATATACGTTTAGCCTGAGGTCCTAGAAGCTTAATAAAAAATTTCAGCGAAATCGAAGCTTTATTATTTGTAAAAATAATAAAAATTGAGATATCAACGTTATCTCCCTAATTCGATATCGATGATTTAGAAAATTCTAGTTAAAAAATTATTTGGGCCTTAGTTTTTGGGTAAATTACTAATTAATGTTTTAAAAATTCTTATAGGATGGATGTCAAACTAATATGAACCTTAAGTAAATATAATTTAAGACTTAATATCGCATACAAAATTGTAAAACAACTGCAAAATAAACATGATAGTTTTTTAAGTTTCTTTCAAAATCTAGAAAGTATTTGATAAAATCTTTCAAATAAAAGATAAATATTATTTAATTCTCTACAGCTTTTGGTTGAAACTTTTTTCTCTACAACCCTTAACTTCGGAGATACGAGAAACCACCCTTAAAGTGATATATCTACCCTACTAATGCAAAATTTGGGGTCGTCCGCGGATTTCGCATCGAATATGAGGCCGTAGAACATGCATGCAAAATTTCAGCGAAATAGCATATATCGGTACTAATTAGGCGTTTCAAATCCATGGACTAACCCCTTGCCATCTAAAATTTAATTAATAATTTTTTTAAGGGGTTATCATTTGACGGGTAGTAATTGTAGTTAACTTATAAGTAATTTTTAATTAACTGTGATCTGCTATTGCAGAGCTTTGAGCCTTAAAATTAACTCCAAAGTAGCAAACAACATATTTATAAATTTTCAATTGTTTGCATTTAAAGTTTAATTAATAATTTTGTTGGGGGGGTTATAATTTGACAGGTAGTAATTGTAGTTCACTTATAAGTAATTTTTAATTAACTGTGATCTGCTATTGCAGAGCTTTGAGCCTTAAAATTAACTCCAAAGTAGCAAACAACATATGTATAAATTTTCAATTGTTTGCATTTAAAGTTTAATTAATAATTTTGTTAAGGGGTTATCATTTGACGGGTAGTAATCGTAGTTTACTTATAAATAATTTTCCAATATCTGAGATCTGCTATAGCATAAGTATATATTATATTTGTTAATTATTTATTGCTAATTAAAATGTTTTTAACGATTTACATTTGAACAATTGTAAATATGTCTGTTAATATCGTTTTTTATTAATAAATATGTATTTGTATGTGTTTTATTTATTATTCTATTAAAATAAAATTTGTTTAAATGAATTTATAAAGCGTTGTTTGTGTTTTAAACATATTTATCCATTTCCAGCCTTATTTTGCATTTTACATACGAGACATGGCTAAGGTAATCTCCATCCTACACACCAAAATCTGTATCGGGAGTAGCAGGAGTAGACGTTGATGAGAACGTAACTTATAATTTTTTAACTTTTCACAGATTGACAGCTCTAAGAAAAATTGTTCCGCCCGCCACTAATTCGTAGCCACGCCAGGTTATTAACTTTTAATTGGGTACAATGGCCGAATTAATTGGATACAATGGCTGGCTAAATTATAAGAATTAAGTGTAAAATTCAATAATTAAAAATCTAAAGGTTCAAATTGATAATTTTGAAATTAAAATAAAATATTAATGTACTAAAAATACGTGTTAGAAGCAAAATAATATATGTATCTTATTCGATTTGTATTGTAGAGTCATCTGGTGATATTACTATTGAACTATTATAAACTAATTAATGAAATGTCATTTAGTTTTGACAGATGTGTGATGTTATAAGTATTTTTGAAGCGTTTTATAAGTTTCAGGGTAAAATTTTGTTTTCAGGATATTTCAGTGGATCACTAAGGATGCCTAAAAAGTGAAGATAATTATGGATAATTATAATTTCAAGTTTTTTGTAAGTATTTACGAGTTTTATACATATTATTGAAATATACATTTCTTTTACTGATTTCTGTCTTATTTTTTAGATTATAGAGATGAATATTACGTTCTCCATACTTGGAAATATCCCTTGAAATAATACAAAACTCCATAGATGACATATATTGAAAGGAATCATGTTTCCATAGTGATCATTGAAGTCTCGAGCAGGTATTAGGACAACATGTGTTTCAGGCTTGTTCAGCGACGAACTATGGACCATATAACACAGTAAACAATAGAAAATGTTGCATTTACTTATATTTCAATAATTTTTATCGGTTTAATGACATATACAAAAATGCACACCGAGCTGTCAAACTGGAATATTTTATTTTGTTAAAATACCAAAAGACGTGTTTCCAATTCTTACAATTTACAAATAAGGATTCTACAGGTTAATTGGCTGTAAACAATATTGGTTTTATACAAGTTAAATAAATGTGTGTGGGTTTTATGACATATATAAAATTGCATGACATGCTGTCATACTGGAATATATTAATCTTTTAATATTTCAAAAACTATTTGTACTATAGACACAAATGTTGAATATTTGGTCCCCAGGTAACATCTAATATTAGAAAATATCACACATTCATTTATATTATTTTTTGTTTTAGATTTATTAAAAAAAACAAGAATGAAGAAATAGTAATCAACAGCCACCATTGCGCATGAGCCAATGTATAATATTACTGTGGGAGCAGAATATTTTAATTTATTGATATCTTAAAACTTGTTCAAGCGATCGCTTCAAATGTTACAAAAATTGATCCTGTGGGTCATTTAGCATTAGGAAATATTAGATTTGTTTAAAGTTTATTTATAGTTATTAGTTTTATAACATATTTAATATGGACGTCATTCTGGCGAAATGGAATATTTTATTTTGTTCAAATCTCATAAACTGTTGAAGCGATCGCTTCAAAAGTTACAAAAATGGATCCTGTGGGTCACTTAGCATTAGGAAATATTAGATTTGTTTAAATTTTATTTATATTTATTAGTTTTATAACATATTTGAAATGGACGCTATTCTGGCGAAATGAAATATTTTATTTTGATCAAATCTCATAAACTGTTAACGCGATCGCTTTAAATGTTACAAAAATTAATCCTGGGGGTCATTTAGCATTAGGAAATATTAGATTTGTTTAAATTTTATTTATATTTATTAGTTTTATAACATATTTAAAATGGACGCTATTCTGGCGAAATGAAATATTTTATTTTGATCAAATCTCATAAACTGTTAACGCGATCGCATCAAATGTTACAAAAATAGATCCTGTGGGTCATTTAGCATTAGGAAATGTTAGTTTTGTTTTAATTATATTTATATTTATTAGTTTTATAACATATTTAATATGAACGCCATTCTGGCGAAATGGAATATTTTATTTTGTTCAAATCTCAAAAACTGTCAAAGCAATCACTTCAAATGTTACAAATATGAATCCTGTGGGTCATTTAGCATTAGGAAATGTTAGTTTTGTTTTAATTATATTTATATTTATTAGTTTTATAACATATTTAATATGAACGCCATTCTGGCGAAATGGAATATTTTATTTTGTTCAAATCTCAAAAACTGTCAAAGCAATCACTTCAAATGTTACAAATATGAATCCTGTGGGTCATTTAGCATTAGAAAATGTTAGTTTTGTTTTAATTATATTTATATTTATTAGTTTTATAACATATTTAAAATGGACGCCATTCTGGCGAAATGGAATATTTTATTTTGTTCAAATCTCAAAAACTGTTAAAGCAATCGCTTCAAATGTTACAAATATGAATCCTGTGGGTCATTTACCATTAGAAAATGTTAGTTTTGTTTTAATTATATTTATATTTATTAGTTTTATAACATATTTGAAATGGACGCCATTCTGGCGAAATGGAATATTTTATTTTGTTCAAGTCTCAAAAACTGTTAAAGCAATCGCTTCAAATGTTACAAATATGAATCCTGTGGGTCATTTAGCATTAGAAAATGTTAGTTTTGTTTTAATTAAATTTATATTTATTAGTTTTATAACATATTTGAAATGGACGCCATTCTGGCGAAATGGAATATATTATTTTGTTCAAGTCTCAAAAACTGTTAAAGCAATCGCTTCAAATGTTACAAATATGAATCCTGGGGGTCATTTAGCATTAGGAAATGTTAGTTTTGTTTTAATTATATTTGTATTTATTAGTTTTATAACATATTTAAAATGGACGCTATTCTGGCGAAATGGAATATTTTATTTTGTTCAAATCTCAAAAACTGTTAAAGCAATCACTTCAAATGTTACAAATATTAATCCTGTGGGTCATTTAGCATTAGAAAATGTTAGTTTTGTTTTAATTATATTTATATTTATTAGTTTTATAACATATTTAAAATGGACGCTATTCTGGCGAAATGGAATATTTTATTTTGTTCAAATCTCAAAAACTGTTAAAGCAATCGCTTCAAATGTTACAAATATGAATCCTGTGGGTCATTTAGCATAAGTATATATTATATTTGTTAATTATTTATTGCTAATTAAAATGTTTTTAACGATTTACATTTGAACAATTGTAAATATGTCTGTTAATATCGTTTTTTATTAATAAATATGTATTTGTATGTGTTTTTATTTATTATTCTATTAAAATAAAATTTGTTTAAATGAATTTATAAAGCGTTGTTTGTGTTTTAAACATATTTATCCATTTCCAGCCTTATTTTGCATAATAAAAAAATTAAAAAATTGAGCTAACAACGTTATCTCCCTAAATAGATATCGTCGATTTCGAAAATTCTACTGAAAAAATTAATTAAGTCATAGTTTTTGCGTAAATTTCTAATTAATATTTTATTAATCACAGTAGGAAGTATGTCAAACTAAAGTGAACCCTAAATACATGTAACATTAGATAAAAAATCGAATACAATACAAGAACAGAACTTCATAATAAAGCAATAGTTTTTTAATTTTTTTTCAAAACTATGAGGTTTTTTAATGAAATGTTTCAAATAAAAGTAGCTTATAATTTTATTCTCTACAGCTTTTAGTTGAAACATTTTTCTCTACAACCCTTAACTTCGGAGATACTAATTAGGCGTTTCAAATCCATGGACTAACCCCTTGCCATCTAAAACCCCTAATTTGTACCGATATGTACTATTTCGCTGAAATTTTGTATGCATGTTCTACGGCCTCATATTCGATGCGAAATCCGCGGACGACCCCAAATTTTGCATTAGTAGGGTAGATATTTCACTTTAAGGGTGGTTTCTCGTATCTCCGAAGTTAAAGGTTGTAGAGAAAATGAGGCCGTAGAACATGCATGCAAAATTTCAGCGAAATAGCATATATCGGTACTAATTAGGCGTTTCAAATCCATGGACTAACCCCTTGCCATCTAAAACCCCTAATTTGTACCGATATGTACTATTTCGCTGAAATTTTGTATGCATGTTCTACGGCCTCATATTCGATGCGAAATCCGCGGACGACCCCAAATTTTGCATTAGTAGGGTAGATATATCACTTTAAGGGTGGTTTCTCGTATCTCCGAAGTTAAGGGTTGTAGAGAAAAAAGTTTCAACCAAAAGCTGTAGAGAATTAAATAATATTTATCTTTTATTTGAAAGATTTTATCAAATACTTTCTAGATTTTGAAAGAAACTTAAAAAACTATCACTTTTATTTTGCAGTTGTGTTACAATTTTGTATGCGATATTAAGTCTTAAATTATATTTACTTAAGGTTCATATTAGTTTGACATCCATCCTATAAGATTTTTTAAAACATTAATTAGTAATTTACCCAAAAACTAAGGCCCAAATAATTTTTTAACTAGAATTTTCTAAATCATCGATATCGAATTAGGGAGATAACGTTGTTATCTCAATTTGTATTATTTTTTACAAATAATAAAGCTTCGATTTCGCTGAAATTTTTTATTAAGCTTCTAGGACCTCAGGCTAAACGTATATTTAATGAAAATCCCCAAAATTTTCATTAGTATGAAAGATAATTAACTCTAAGGGTGGTTTTTTATATCTCCGAAATTAAGGGTTGTAGGGAAAAAAGTTTCAACCAAAAGCTGTAGAGAATAAAAAAAGAAATAACTTTTATTTGAAAGAATTTTTCAAATACTGTCTCGTTTCGATGGAAATTGCTAATATTTCACCGTAATTGTTAGTTCAAATTTTCGACACATAAAGTGGTGACGCCACTGAAATCACACAACAAAATTCGAAACTTTATTAATAATAAAAAAATTAAAAAATTGAGCTAACAACGTTATCTCCCTAAATAGATATCGTCGATTTCGAAAATTCTACTGAAAAAATTAATTAAGCCATAGTTTTTGCGTAAATTTCTAATTAATATTTTATTAATCACAGTAGGAAGTATGTCAAACTAAAGTGAACCCTAAATACATGTAACATTAGATAAAAAATCGAATACAATACAAGAACAGAACTTCATAATAAAGCAATAGTTTTTTAATTTTTTTTCAAAACTATGAGGTTTTTTAATGAAATGTTTCAAATAAAAGTAGCTTATAATTTTATTCTCTATATTCTCTGTATACCAAAATACAAGAAGAAATTTTTTTTATCAAGATACTTTCGGAAAACAAGAGTTTTATTGAAAAGTCATACCTTATTTGTCTTAATTAATTTTATTTATTAATATTAACGAATACGATTTAGAGAACAAAACATAAAATGACACAATTAAATAGACACAGAACAACATAACCAAACATGGAATAGGTTAACACGATATGAAATAAAGTAACAAATTTAAAAAAAATTATAAGTGTTCAAAATGAGCGCCTTGAACTCGTATGCATGTTAATATTAATAAATAAAATTAATGAAGACAAATAAGGCATGACTTTTCAATAAAACTCTTGTTTTCCGAAAGTATCTTGATTACAAAAATTTGAAAATGTCGTGTTATTTATAGAACTTCAACCTCTTGTATTTTGGTAACTAGAAGGAATAGGACCAATGTTCATATGACATTTTTGGCTCTAAATGACCTCAGGAATAAGCTGTTAAAGTTTGTTACACTAGTCCTGAAACACCCTGTATACTCCAGTGTTTGTTTAACGATGAACGAACAAATTTCAACATTTTATGTGATATTTTACAAACTTAATGAAAAACTGTACGATAATAAATATTATTTTGAGTTTAATAAAAAAATGTGTCAAATAAAAAAAGTAGGAAACAAATTAAGGATTATTTTCTTTCCTACATTTTTTTTTTGTAATGTTAACAGTTTACCCAGAAATCAGAAAATATGTTTAGATTAAAATTTAAATAGAACTGGCAGCACCATCTCTTAGCAATTTTAGAACTATATCGGGTGTTTACTTTTTTCCGAACAGGAAATTCAATGTTAAAATTTTGATTTAGCGATATCTCTTTACCTATTAATTTTAGAACAAAAGTGTACTGAAGACAAATGTTCAGAATGAAAAACTGCATCCATAGAGTATAAGTTTGCTGTTCAATTGTTTTTTATGTCCGAGTTAGAAGCAAAAGAAAATACACGCTTTAAAGCAATTATCAGAGTGCCATGAGAAATAAAACAATAATTTGTTTGTTGTGTCTGACATTATTTGACAAATTGGAGCAGATTTGGAGCTTACTCTAATTTATTTATTCGATCATTTAATGTAATAATAAAATTAATTAAAGCAACTATTTTTTTCTACATAATCTGGACAAATAAATACCTATTATTAAGTTATCTAATTTGTTTTATTTCTCATGGCACTCTGATAATTGCTTTAAAGCGTGTATTTTCTTTTGCTTCTAACTCAGATATAAGAAACAATTAAACAACAAACTTATACTCTATGAATGCAGTTTTTCATTCTGAACATTTTTCTTCAGTACACTTTTGTTCTAAAATTAATAGGTAAAAAGATATCACTAAATCAAAATATTAACATTGAATTTCCTATGTTCGGAAAAAAAGTAGACACCCTGTATACGTAGGTGAATATTTAGGATCTGAGAGATTAAATTGATAAATACTTCAAATAAATGTAATAGAGAATCGAAATACTAAAAAGTTTTGTTTGAAACTTTTTTTGATTCACCCCTTAGTTACAAAAATATTTGCAACTTTATTTATCATATAAATATAAGGGCATTAACAAAAAATATTGTAATTAAAATAGCCAGGAAATAACAAAATGAAACATTTTTTTATTTGACTCAAAATCAGTTTCACCGCAAATATTGTGCTCGTTTTATCGGTTGTCGCCTACGTCGGTGTCCGACATTTTTGTCATGATTTTGCGGGGTCCCAAAAAAACTAATTTTTGCGGGTAATCAAAAAATGCTTCAAGTAACTTAGGAAAAGAAAAAATTAAGGAGTACTTTCTTTTATTACAACTTTTCTATAAAGTTCACCGTTTACCCAGAAATCACAAAAAAAAAATTTGGTATTTTTCAAACGAGACTGCTGGCACCATCTCTTGGCAAATTTGGAACTATATATGAAGATGAATATCTCGGAATTGAAAGATTTAATCAAAAAATTCTTCAAATTAATCTGATAAAGAATAACTAACTTAAGAAGTTTTATTTGAAACTTTTTTGGATTTATCCCTTAGTTACAGAAATATTTACAACTTAATTTTTAATATAAATGAACGATTATTTTAAATATAAGGGCCTTAATTAAAAAAATATTGTAATTAAAAAAGCCAGGAAATAACAAAATGAAACTTTTTTATTTGAAACATTTTTTGATTTGACGCAAAATAAGTTTCACCGCAAATTTTTTTCTCGGTTTATCAGTCGTTGAGTATGTCGGTGTCCGACATATTTTTCATAAATTTGCGGGGTTTAGAAAAAAATACTTATTTTGCGGCTAATCAAAAAATGCTTCAAGTATCTTAAGTAGAGAAAATATTAAGGAGTATTTTCTTTCATTGCAACTTTTCTATAAAGTCCACCGTTTACCCAGAAATCACAAATATAGTTTTGGGTATTTTTGAAACGAGACTACTGGCACCATCTCTTGACAACTTGTGAACTATATACGTGGGTGAATATCTCGGAACTCAAGGATTAAATCGAAAAATACTGCAAATAAATGTGACAGAGAATTAAAAAATTAAGATGTTTTATTTGAAACATTTTTTGATTCATCCCTTAGTTACAGAAATATTTGCATTTTTAAGTCTTAAGTACATAAACGATTATTTTAAATATAAAGGCCTTAATACAAAAATATTGTAAATAAAATAGCCAGGAAATACCCAAATGAAACTTTTTTATTTGAAACATTTTTTAATTTGATGTAAAATAAGTAAAAGAAATAAAATAAGTCAGACATTTTTTTGCTGTATTTGCGGGGTCCAGGAAAAATACTTATTTTGCGTTTAATCAAAAAATGCTTCAAGTAACTAAGGAAGAGATAAAATTAAGGAGTATTTTCTTTTATTACAACTTTTTTATAAAGTTTACCGTTTATCCAGAAATAAAGAAAATACATTTGGATAGTGTTCAAACGAGACCTCTGTCACCATCTCTTAGCAAGTCTTGGAACTATAAACGTGGTAAATTTATTCATTTCAAGCTTAATTTTGTATCCGGAGAATTAGGAGAATACGTAGATGAGAAGGTAACTCGAAACTTTTTCAATTATAACAGGTTGGCAGCTATGCGAAAAATCACTCTGCCCCCATTATTTCGTGGCCACGCCAGATTATTAATTTTTAATTGGGGACAATGGCCGATTTAATTGGATACAATGGCTGACTTATTTATAGTAATTAATTGTAAAACGCTATAATTAAAAGTCTTATGGCCCGAATTGATCATTTATCATTTAAAATAAAATATTTATGAACTAAATATATATTTTTGTATATTATTTTACAAAATAATTTTTGATTTTTTACTTCAGAGTCATCTGTTGATATAACTATTGAACTATTATAAACTAATTAATGAAATGTCATTTAGTTTTGACAGATGTGTGATGTTATAAGTATTTTTGAAACGTTTTATAAGTTTCAGGGTAAAATTTTGTTTTCAGGATATTTCAGAGGGTCACTAAGGATGCCTAAAAAGTGAAGACAATTTTGGATAATTATAATTTCAAGTTTTTTGTAAGTATTTAAGAATTTTATACATATTATTGAAATGTACATTTCTTTTACTGATTTCTGTCTTATTTTTTAGATTATAAAGATTAATAATACGTCCTCCATACTTGGAAATATCTCTTGAAAGAATACAAAACTCCATAGATGACATATTTAAAGAGGAATAATTTTTCCATAGGGATCATTGAAGTCTCGTGCAGATATTAGGACAACATGAGATTCAGGCTTGTTCAGCGACGAACTATGGACCAAATAACACAGTAAATAATAGAAAATGTTGCATTTACTTATATTTCAATAATTTTTATCGGTTTAATGACATATACAAAAATGCACACCGAGCTGTCAAACTGGAATATTTTATTTTGTTAAAATACCAAAAGACGTGTTTCCAATTCTTACAATTTACAAATAAGGATTCACAGGTTAATTGGCTGTAAACAATATTGGTTTTATACAAGTTAAATAAATGTGTATTGGTTTTATGACATATATAAAATTGCATGACATGCTGTCATACTGGAATATATTAATCTTTTAATATTTCAAAAACTATTTGTACTATAGACACAAATGTTGAATATTTGGATCCAGGTAACATCTAATATTAGAAAATATCACACATTCATTTATATTATTTTTTGTTTTAGATTTATTAAAAAAAAAAACAAGAATGAAGAAATAGTAATCAACAGCCACCATTGCGCATGAGCCAATGTATAATATTACTTTGGGAGCAGAATATTTTAATTTATTGATATCTTAAAACTTGTTCAAGCGATCGCTTCAAATGTTACAAAAATTGATCCTGTGGGTCATTTAGCATTAGGAAATATTAGATTTGTTTAAAGTTTATTTATAGTTATTAGTTTTATAACATATTTAATATGAATGCCATTCTGGCGAAATGGAATACTTTATTTTGTTCAAATCTCAAAAACTGTTAAAGCAATCACTTCAAATGTTACAAATATGAATCCTGTGGGTCATTTAGCATTAGAAAATGTTAGTTTTGTTTTAATTAAATTTATATTTATTAGTTTTATAACATATTTAAAATGGACGCCATTCTGGCGAAATGGAATATTTTATTTTGTTCAAATCTCAAAAACTGTTAAAGCAATCGCTTCAAATGTTACAAATATGAATCCTGTGGGTCATTTAGCATTAGGAAATGTTAGTTTTGTTTTAATTATATTTATATTTATTAGTTTTATAACGTATTTGAAATGGACGCCATTCTGGCGAAATGGAATATTTTATTTTGTTCAAATCTCAAAAACTGTTAAAGCAATCGCTTCAAATGTTACAAATATGAATCCTGTGGGTCATTTAGCATTAGAAAATGTTAGTTTTGTTTTAATTATATTTATATTTATTAGTTTTATAACATATTTAAAATGGACGCCATTCTGGCGAAATGGAATATTTTATTTTGTTCAAATCTCAAAAACTGTTAAAGCAATCGCTTCAAATGTTACAAATATGAATCCTGTGGGTCATTTAGCATAAGTATATATTATATTTGTTAATTATTTATTGCTAATTAAAATGTTTTTAACGATTTACATTTGAACAATTGTAAATATGTCTGTTAATATCGTTTTTTATTAATAAATATGTATTTGTATGTGTTTTTATTTATTATTCTATTAAAATAAAATTTGTTTAAATGAATTTATAAAGCGTTGTTTGTGTTTTAAACATATTTATCCATTTCCAGCCTTATTTTGCATTTTACATACGAGACATGGCTAAGGTAATCTCCATCCTACACACCAAAATCTGTATCGGGAGTAGCAGGAGTACACGTTGATGAGAACGTAACTTATAATTTTTTAACTTTTCACAGGTTGACAGCTCTAAGAAAAATTGTTCCGCCCGCCACTAATTCGTAGCCACGCCAGGTTATTAATTTTTAATTGGGTACAATGGCCGAATTAATTGGATACAATGGCTGGCTAAATTATAAGAATTAAGTGTAAAATTCAATAATTAAAAATCTAAAGGTTCAAATTGATAATTTTGAAATTAAAATAAAATATTAATGTACTAAAAATACGTGTTAGAAGCAAAATAATATATGTATCTTATTCGATTTGTATTGTAGAGTCATCTGGTGATATTACTATTGAACTATTATAAACTAATTAATGAAATGTCATTTAGTTTTGACAGATGTGTGATGTTATAAGTATTTTTGAAGCGTTTTATAAGTTTCAGGGTAAAATTTTGTTTTCAGGATATTTCAGTGGATCACTAAGGATGCCTAAAAAGTGAAGATAATTATGGATAATTATAATTTCAAGTTTTTTGTAAGTATTTACGAGTTTTATACATATTATTGAAATGTACATTTCTTTTACTGATTTCTGTCTTATTTTTTAGATTATAGAGATGAATATTACGTTCTCCATACTTGGAAATATCCCTTGAAATAATACAAAACTCCATAGATGACATATTTTGAAAGGAATCATGTTTCCATAGTGATCATTGAAGTCTCGAGCAGGTATTAGGACAACATGTGTTTCAGGCTTGTTCAGCGACGAACTATGGACCATATAACACAGTAAACAATAGAAAATGTTGCATTTACTTATATTTCAATAATTTTTATCGGTTTAATGACATATACAAAAATGCACACCGAGCTGTCAAACTGGAATATTTTATTTTGTTAAAATACCAAAAGACGTGTTTCCAATTCTTACAATTTACAAATAAGGATTCTACAGGTTAATTGGCTGTAAACAATATTGGTTTTATACAAGTTAAATCAATGTGTGTTGGTTTTATGACATATATAAAATTGCATGACATGCTGTCATACTGGAATATATTAATCTTTTAATATTTCAAAAACTATTTGTACTATAGACACAAATGTTGAATATTTGGTCCCCAGGTAACATCTAATATTAGAAAATATCACACATTCATTTATATTATTTTTTGTTTTAGATTTATTAAAAAAAACAAGAATGAAGAAATAGTAATCAACAGCCACCATTGCGCATGAGCCAATGTATAATATTACTGTGGGAGCAGAATATTTTAATTTATTGATATCTTAAAACTTGTTCAAGCGATCGCTTCAAATGTTACAAAAATTGATCCTGTGGGTCATTTAGCATTAGGAAATATTAGATTTGTTTAAAGTTTATTTATAGTTATTAGTTTTATAACATATTTAATATGGACGTCATTCTGGCGAAATGGAATATTTTATTTTGTTCAAATCTCATAAACTGTTGAAGCGATCGCTTCAAAAGTTACAAAAATGGATCCTGTGGGTCACTTAGCATTAGGAAATATTAGATTTGTTTAAATTTTATTTATATTTATTAGTTTTATAACATATTTGAAATGGACGCTATTCTGGCGAAATGAAATATTTTATTTTGATCAAATCTCATAAACTGTTAACGCGATCGCTTTAAATGTTACAAAAATTAATCCTGGGGGTCATTTAGCATTAGGAAATATTAGATTTGTTTAAATTTTATTTATATTTATTAGTTTTATAATATATTTAAAATGGACGCTATTCTGGCGAAATGAAATATTTTATTTTGATCAAATCTCATAAACTGTTAACGCGATCGCATCAAATGTTACAAAAATAGATCCTGTGGGTCATTTAGCATTAGGAAATGTTAGTTTTGTTTTAATTATATTTATATTTATTAGTTTTATAACATATTTAATATGAACGCCATTCTGGCGAAATGGAATATTTTATTTTGTTCAAATCTCAAAAACTGTCAAAGCAATCACTTCAAATGTTACAAATATGAATCCTGTGGGTCATTTAGCATTAGGAAATGTTAGTTTTGTTTTAATTATATTTATATTTATTAGTTTTATAACATATTTAATATGAACGCCATTCTGGCGAAATGGAATATTTTATTTTGTTCAAATCTCAAAAACTGTCAAAGCAATCACTTCAAATGTTACAAATATGAATCCTGTGGGTCATTTAGCATTAGAAAATGTTAGTTTTGTTTTAATTATATTTATATTTATTAGTTTTATAACATATTTAAAATGGACGCCATTCTGGCGAAATGGAATATTTTATTTTGTTCAAGTCTCAAAAACTGTTAAAGCAATCGCTTCAAATGTTACAAATATGAATCCTGGGGGTCATTTAGCATTAGGAAATGTTAGTTTTGTTTTAATTATATTTATATTTATTAGTTTTATAACATATTTGAAATGGACGCCATTCTGGCGAAATGGAATATTTTATTTTGTTCAAGTCTCAAAAACTGTTAAAGCAATCGCTTCAAATGTTACAAATATGAATCCTGTGGGTCATTTAGCATTAGAAAATGTTAGTTTTGTTTTAATTAAATTTATATTTATTAGTTTTATAACATATTTGAAATGGACGCCATTCTGGCGAAATGGAATATATTATTTTGTTCAAGTCTCAAAAACTGTTAAAGCAATCGCTTCAAATGTTACAAATATGAATCCTGGGGGTCATTTAGCATTAGGAAATGTTAGTTTTGTTTTAATTATATTTGTATTTATTAGTTTTATAACATATTTAAAATGGACGCTATTCTGGCGAAATGGAATATTTTATTTTGTTCAAATCTCAAAAACTGTTAAAGCAATCACTTCAAATGTTACAAATATTAATCCTGTGGGTCATTTAGCATTAGAAAATGTTAGTTTTGTTTTAATTATATTTATATTTATTAGTTTTATAACATATTTAAAATGGACGCTATTCTGGCGAAATGGAATATTTTATTTTGTTCAAATCTCAAAAACTGTTAAAGCAATCGCTTCAAATGTTACAAATATGAATCCTGTGGGTCATTTAGCATAAGTATATATTATATTTGTTAATTATTTATTGCTAATTAAAATGTTTTTAACGATTTACATTTGAACAATTGTAAATATGTCTGTTAATATCGTTTTTTATTAATAAATATGTATTTGTATGTGTTTTTATTTATTATTCTATTAAAATAAAATTTGTTTAAATGAATTTATAAAGCGTTGTTTGTGTTTTAAACATATTTATCCATTTCCAGCCTTATTTTGCATAATAAAAAAATTAAAAAATTGAGCTAACAACGTTATCTCCCTAAATAGATATCGTCGATTTCGAAAATTCTACTGAAAAAATTAATTAAGTCATAGTTTTTGCGTAAATTTCTAATTAATATTTTATTAATCACAGTAGGAAGTATGTCAAACTAAAGTGAACCCTAAATACATGTAACATTAGATAAAAAATCGAATACAATACAAGAACAGAACTTCATAATAAAGCAATAGTTTTTTAATTTTTTTTCAAAACTATGAGGTTTTTTAATGAAATGTTTCAAATAAAAGTAGCTTATAATTTTATTCTCTACAGCTTTTAGTTGAAACATTTTTCTCTACAACCCTTAACTTCGGAGATACAGAAAACTACCCTTAAAGTGAAATATCTACCCTACTAATGAATATTTTGGCCTTGTTCCCGGTTCCGCATCGAATATAAAACCCTAGAACATGCATGCAAAATTTCAGCGCGATCGGAGATACTTTAATTTATTGATAAAACAGATGGCATCGATTTGCAACCCCTAATTTGTACCGATATGTACTATTTCGCTGAAATTTTGCATGCATGTTCTACGGCCTCATATTCGATGCGAAATCCGCGGACGACCCCAAATTTTGCATTAGTAGGGTAGATATTTCACTTTAAAGGTGGTTTCTCGTATCTCCGAAGTTAAGGGTTGTAGAGAAAAAAGATTCAACCAAAAGCTGTAGAGAATAAAATTATAAGCTACTTTTATTTGAAACATTTCATTAAAAAACCTCATAGTTTTGAAAAAAAATTAAAAAACTATTGCTTTATTATGAAGTTCTGTTCTTGTATTGTATTCGATTTTTTATCTAATGTTACATGTATTTAGGGTTCACTTTAGTTTGACATACTTCCTACTGTGATTAATAAAATATTAATTAGAAATTTACGCAAAAACTATGGCTTAATTAATTTTTTCAGTAGAATTTTCGAAATCGACGATATCTATTTAGGGAGATAACGTTGTTAGCTCAATTTTTTAATTTTTTTATTATTAATAAAGTTTCGAATTTTGTTGTGTGATTTCAGTGGCGTCACCACTTTATGTGTCGAAAATTTGAACTAACAATTACGGTGAAATATTAGCAATTTCCATCTAAACGAGACATTATTTGAAAAATTCTTTTAAATAAAAGTTATTTCTTTTTTATTCTCTACAGCTTTTGGTTGAAACTTTTTTCCCTACAACCCTTAATTTCGGAGATATAAAAAACCACCCTTAGAGTTAATTATCTTTCATACTAATGAAAATTTTGGAGATTTTCATTAAATATACGTTTAGCCTGAGGTCCTAGAAGCTTAATAAAAAATTTCAGCGAAATCGTAGCTTTATTATTTGTAAAAAATAATAAAAATTGAGATAACAACGTTATCTCCCTAATTCGATATCGATGATTTAGAAAATTCTAGTTAAAAAATTATTTGGGCCTTACTTTTTGGGTAAATTACTAATTAATGTTTTAAAAATTCTTATAGGATGGATGTCAAACTAATATGAACCTTAAGTAAATATAATTTAAGACTTAATATCGCATACAAAATTGTAAAACAACTGCAAAATAAACATGATAGTTTTTTAAGTTTCTTTCAAAATCTAGAAAGTATTTGATAAAATCTTTCAAATAAAAGATAAATATTATTTAATTCTCTACAGCTTTTGGTTGAAACTTTTTTCTCTACAACCCTTAACTTCGGAGATACGAGAAACCACCCTTAAAGTGATATATCTACCCTACTAATGCAAAATTTGGGGTCGTCCGCGGATTTCGCATCGAATATGAGGCCGTAGAACATGCATGCAAAATTTCAGCGAAATAGCATATATCGGTACTAATTAGGCGTTTCAAATCCATGGACTAACCCCTTGCCATCTAAAACCCCTAATTTGTACCGATATGTACTATTTCGCTGAAATTTTGTATGCATGTTCTACGGCCTCATATTCGATGCGAAATCCGCGGACGACCCCAAATTTTGCTTTAGTAGGGTAGATATTTCACTTTAAGGGTGGTTTCTCGTATCTCCGAAGTTAAAGGTTGTAGAGAAAAAAGTTTCAACCAAAAGCTGTAGAGAATTAAATAATATTTATCTTTTATTTGAAAGATTTTATCAAATACTTTCTAGATTTTGAAAGAAACTTAAAAAACTATCACTTTTATTTTGCAATTGTGTTACAATTTTGTATGCGATATTAAGTCTTAAATTATATTTACTTAAGGTTCATATTAGTTTGACATCCATCCTATAAGAATTTTTAAAACATTAATTAGTAATTTACCCAAAAACTAAGGCCCAAATAATTTTTTAACTAGAATTTTCTAAATCATCGATATCGAATTAGGGAGATAACGTTGTTATCTCAATTTTTATTATTTTTTACAAATAATAAAGCTTCGATTTCGCTGAAATTTTTTATTAAGCTTCTAGGACCTCAGGCTAAACGTATATTTAATGAAAATCCCCAAAATTTTCATTAGTATGAAAGATAATTAACTCTAAGGGTGGTTTTTTATATCTCCGAAATTAAGGGTTGTAGGGATAAAAGTTTCAACCAAAAGCTGTAGAGAATAAAAAAAGAAATAACTTTTATTTGAAAGAATTTTTCAAATACTGTCTCGTTTCGATGGAAATTGCTAATATTTCACCGTAATTGTTAGTTCAAATTTTCGACACATAAAGTGGTGACGCCACTGAAATCACACAACAAAATTCGAAACTTTATTAATAATAAAAAAATTAAAAAATTGAGCTAACAACGTTATCTCCCTAAATAGATATCGTCGATTTCGAAAATTCTACTGAAAAAATTAATTAAGCCATAGTTTTTGCGTAAATTTCTAATTAATATTTTATTAATCACAGTAGGAAGTATGTCAAACTAAAGTGAACCCTAAATACATGTAACATTAGATAAAAAATCGAATACAATACAAGAACAGAACTTCATAATAAAGCAATAGTTTTTTAATTTTTTTTCAAAACTATGAGGTTTTTTAATGAAATGTTTCAAATAAAAGTAGCTTATAATTTTATTCTCTATATTCTCTGTATACCAAAATACAAGAAGAAATTTTTTTTATCAAGATACTTTCGGAAAACAAGAGTTTTATTGAAAAGTCATACCTTATTTGTCTTAATTAATTTTATTTATTAATATTAACGAATACGATTTAGAGAACAAAACATAAAATGACACAATTAAATAGACACAGAACAACATAACCAAACATGGAATAGGTTAACACGATATGAAATAAAGTAACAAATTTAAAAAAAATTATAAGTGTTCAAAATGAGCGCCTTGAACTCGTATGCATGTTAATATTAATAAATAAAATTAATGAAGACAAATAAGGCATGACTTTTCAATAAAACTCTTGTTTTCCGAAAGTATCTTGATTACAAAAATTTGAAAATGTCGTGTTATTTATAGAACTTCAACCTCTTGTATTTTGGTAACTAGAAGGAATAGGACCAATGTTCATATGACATTTTTGGCTCTAAATGACCTCAGGAATAAGCTGTTAAAGTTTGTTACACTAGTCCTGAAACACCCTGTATACTCCAGTGTTTGTTTAACGATGAACGAACAAATTTCAACATTTTATGTGATATTTTACAAACTTAATGAAAAACTGTACGATAATAAATATTATTTTGAGTTTAATAAAAAAATGTGTCAAATAAAAAAAGTAGGAAACAAATTAAGGATTATTTTCTTTCCTACATTTTTTTTTTTGTAATGTTAACAGTTTACCCAGAAATCAGAAAATATGTTTAGATTAAAATTTAAATAGAACTGGCAGCACCATCTCTTAGCAATTTCAGTACTATATCGGGTGTTTACTTTTTTCCGAACAGGAAATTCAATGTTAAAATTTTGATTTAGCGATATCTCTTTACCTATTAATTTTAGAACAAAAGTGTACTGAAGACAAATGTTCAGAATGAAAAACTGCATCCATAGAGTATAAGTTTGCTGTTCAATTGTTTTTTATGTCCGAGTTAGAAGCAAAAGAAAATACACGCTTTAAAGCAATTATCAGAGTGCCATGAGAAATAAAACAATAATTTGTTTGTTGTGTCTGACATTATTTGACAAATTGGAGCAGATTTGGAGCTTACTCTAATTTATTTATTCGATCATTTAATGTAATAATAAAATTAATTAAAGCAACTATTTTTTTCTACATAATCTAGACAAATAAATACCTATTATTAAGTTATCTAATTTGTTTTATTTCTCATGGCACTCTGATAATTGCTTTAAAGCGTGTATTTTCTTTTGCTTCTAACTCAGATATAAGAAACAATTAAACAACAAACTTATACTCTATGAATGCAGTTTTTCATTCTGAACATTTTTCTTCAGTACACTTTTGTTCTAAAATTAATAGGTAAAAAGATATCACTAAATCAAAATTTTAACATTGAATTTCCTATGTTCGGAAAAAAAGTAGACACCCTGTATACGTAGGTGAATATTTAGGATCTGAGAGATTAAATTGATAAATACTTCAAATAAATGTAATAGAGAATCGAAATACTAAAAAGTTTTGTTTGAAACTTTTTTTGATTCACCCCTTAGTTACAAAAATATTTGCAACTTTATTTATCATATAAATATAAGGGCATTAACAAAAAATATTGTAATTAAAATAGCCAGGAAATAACAAAATGAAACATTTTTTTATTTGACTCAAAATCAGTTTCACCGCAAATATTGTGCTCGTTTTATCGGTTGTCGCCTACGTCGGTGTCCGACATTTTTGTCATGATTTTGCGGGGTCCCAAAAAAACTAATTTTTGCGGGTAATCAAAAAATGCTTCAAGTAACTTAGGAAAAGAAAAAATTAAGGAGTACTTTCTTTTATAACAACTTTTCTATAAAGTTCACCGTTTACCCAGAAATCACAAAAAAAAAATTTGGTATTTTTCAAACGAGACTGCTGGCACCATCTCTTGGCAAATTTGGAACTATATATGAAGATGAATATCTCGGAATTGAAAGATTTAATCAAAAAATTCTTCAAATTAATCTGATAAAGAATAACTAACTTAAGAAGTTTTATTTGAAACTTTTTTGGATTTATCCCTTAGTTACAGAAATATTTACAACTTAATTTTTAATATAAATGAACGATTATTTTAAATATAAGGGCCTTAATTAAAAAAATATTGTAATTAAAAAAGCCAGGAAATAACAAAATGAAACTTTTTTATTTGAAACATTTTTTGATTTGACGCAAAATAAGTTTCACCGCAAATTTTTTTCTCGGTTTATCAGTCGTTGAGTATGTCGGTGTCCGACATATTTTTCATAAATTTGCGGGGTTTAGAAAAAAATACTTATTTTGCGGCTAATCAAAAAATGCTTCAAGTATCTTAAGTAGAGAAAATATTAAGGAGTATTTTCTTTCATTGCAACTTTTCTATAAAGTCCACCGTTTACCCAGAAATCACAAATATAGTTTTGGGTATTTTTCAAACGAGACTACTGGCACCATCTCTTGACAACTTGTGAACTATATACGTGGGTGAATATCTCGGAACTCAAGGATTAAATCGAAAAATACTGCAAATAAATGTGACAGAGAATTAAAAAATTAAGATGTTTTATTTGAAACATTTTTTGATTCATCCCTTAGTTACAGAAATATTTGCATTTTTAAGTCTTAAGTACATAAACGATTATTTTAAATATAAAGGCCTTAATACAAAAATATTGTAAATAAAATAGCCAGGAAATACCCAAATGAAACTTTTTTATTTGAAACATTTTTTAATTTGATGTAAAATAAGTAAAAGAAATAAAATAAGTCAGACATTTTTTTGCTGTATTTGCGGGGTCCAGGAAAAATACTTATTTTGCGTTTAATCAAAAAATGCTTCAAGTAACTAAGGAAGAGATAAAATTAAGGAGTATTTTCTTTTATTACAACTTTTCTATAAAGTTTACCGTTTATCCAGAAATAAAGAAAATACATTTGGATAGTGTTCAAACGAGACCTCTGTCACCATCTCTTAGCAAGTCTTGGAACTATAAACGTGGTAAATTTATTCATTTCAAGCTTAATTTTGTATCCGGAGAATTAGGAGAATACGTAGATGAGAAGGTAACTCGAAAGTTTTTCAATTATAACAGGTTGGCAGCTATGCGAAAAATCACTCTGCCCCCATTATTTCGTAGCCACGCCAGATTATTAATTTTTAATTGGGGACAATGGCCGATTTAATTGGATACAATGGCTGACTTATTTATAGTAATTAATTGTAAAACGCTATAATTAAAAGTCTTATGGCCCGAATTGATCATTTATCATTTAAAATAAAATATTTATGAACTAAATATATATTTTTGTATATTATTTTACAAAATAATTTTTGATTTTTTACTTCAGAGTCATCTGTTGATATAACTATTGAACTATTATAAACTAATTAATGAAATGTCATTTAGTTTTGACAGATGTGTGATGTTATAAGTATTTTTGAAACGTTTTATAAGTTTCAGGGTAAAATTTTGTTTTCAGGATATTTCAGAGGGTCACTAAGGATGCCTAAAAAGTGAAGACAATTTTGGATAATTATAATTTCAAGTTTTTTGTAAGTATTTAAGAATTTTATACATATTATTGAAATGTACATTTCTTTTACTGATTTCTGTCTTATTTTTTAGATTATAAAGATTAATAATACGTCCTCCATACTTGGAAATATCTCTTGAAAGAATACAAAACTCCATAGATGACATATTTAAAGAGGAATAATTTTTCCATAGGGATCATTGAAGTCTCGTGCAGATATTAGGACAACATGAGATTCAGGCTTGTTCAGCGACGAACTATGGACCAAATAACACAGTAAATAATAGAAAATGTTGCATTTACTTATATTTCAATAATTTTTATCGGTTTAATGACATATACAAAAATGCACACCGAGCTGTCAAACTGGAATATTTTATTTTGTTAAAATACCAAAAGACGTGTTTCCAATTCTTACAATTTACAAATAAGGATTCACAGGTTAATTGGCTGTAAACAATATTGGTTTTATACAAGTTAAATAAATGTGTATTGGTTTTATGACATATATAAAATTGCATGACATGCTGTCATACTGGAATATATTAATCTTTTAATATTTCAAAAACTATTTGTACTATAGACACAAATGTTGAATATTTGGATCCAGGTAACATCTAATATTAGAAAATATCACACATTCATTTATATTATTTTTTGTTTTAGATTTATTAAAAAAAAAAACAAGAATGAAGAAATAGTAATCAACAGCCACCATTGCGCATGAGCCAATGTATAATATTACTTTGGG